>JANZLQ010000008.1:27940888-27962327 GCA_026212715.1 Elanus axillaris
CCGAGAGACCACCCCCCAGCCTGCTCCCTATATATATACTGGGCATGATGGCACATGGTATGGAATAGCTCCTTGGCCATTTCAGGTCAGCTGTTCCGGCTATGCCCCTTCCCAGGTTACTGTGAAAATTAACTCTATCCCAGCTGAACCCAGGACACCTGCTTAATGGAATTACCTAAAATAAAAGTGTATTCAAATTTTGAGAATGCCGATATAGGATGGGAGACTAGTTACTGAATGGGTAAATGAAGCTTTTTGTAATGTCCATGGTGATCTTACTGTGTGCACTCAAGGAGATAGCTTTTTTCTTTGCAAAAAGATTTTTAATCGTTGATAGACAGAGCGTGGTCTAAGTGCATGAGGAATTTCACAATAACCAATGTGAAAACGTTTCTTTGAAGAGTCATGGGACACCTCTGCTGTAGATGCTACAGCATGTATTATCTACATGTTTTTCAGCTCTACAAAAATTGGTGCTAAGATCGGGGAGAAGAGGTTTGTATTAGAGGTGCTTCACAGCATGGAGAGAATAGTCGTGCGTCAAACCTGTTAATGACTCTGTCCTCCCCAGCCAGCTCTGTTCAAGCTTCATGTGTTAAAAATGGCTGATTACTTTTACCATATTATTTATATACTGAATGAGCTTTTTTCTATTACAGTGTGACGGACAGTACATCCCCCTTCCAAGTCTGCAGGGCATAGCTGTGCTAAACATTCCCAGCTATGCTGGTGGGACTAATTTCTGGGGTGGAACCAAAGAAGATGATGTGAGTAACATTAAAGAGAAGTAACCTGGGCAAAACCAGCAATAAATTCCATGAACTGCTCTTCCCATTTAATTTTAATAGCTGTAGCATATAGTTTGGATAGCAACTCTTCTTCAGGGAGGCTGTTTTGGTTTAAACTGTGTTGTCTTGTTGACTTTTTTTATTGAAAATATATCCCATGATTTTTCACTGTCTATTGCCTTCTGTCATGTCCATTCCAGTAAAATGTTCATAATAAGGCTTAATGATTATTTTTTTTAAAAAATCATTTTATGTATTTTTAGAAACTATTTTTATAGAAACACAAATAGTTTCTCTCTATTGTTTTACAAACTCCTGGAAATAAGGTTTCACAAAGCATAGATTCCTCTGTTTGCTATATTCTAATAATAAGTGAGGTAGGCAAGGATAATGACTCATGGTTTATTCCCGAATTTTCCTCCTGTTCTTCAAACAGCTTTGCACTAAGGGATGGTGATTCAGAAAATGAGGACCAATACGTTTAGTGACAGCTAATTTAGTGGGGGTAGTAAACTTTTTTAAATACTATTTTTTAAATACTGTTTTTTAAATACTATTGTTTAATTTAAATACTGTTGTTTAAATACTGTTTTTTAAATACTATTTTCAATGAGCTTCTAAAATAATTTAAGATATCTTTTTTCCCTTCCTCACATCTCCTAAGAAACTTTAGACTACACAGATACCTAAATGTCTTACAACTTGGAGCAGTCTAATCGCTGCCATCCACTTCACACATAGTGCAACAGCTGTAATTTCTAGCAGATTATCCTAGTTCTGCGTGTCCTGATTTTATGTGTGTGAGGTCTGAGTCACCTAAAACTGTAGTGGCAAACTAGCTGTGGTTTTAATATAGACAATTCAGAATTTTTTTGCCAAAATGCTCTTGGTTTCTTGGTGAGTTATTACCCTTTGCTTATATATATATAAGTATATATATGTATATATATGTATATATATGTATATATGTGTATATATATACATATATAAAAGTCACAAAAATATTTAAACATGTTTCAATGTCCTTATTTTTTGTATATGGCAGAGGATGGCAGTTGTGTTTATATTTGGGTATTTATATCTAAAGTTTTTATATACTCCATGTTCATATTCATAACTTGAAAGTGTCTCCAGCATCTGCTCAGCTCCTGTTCAGCAGTTTATTTTTCTCTCTGGACTGCCTCACTGAGAGAGATCTGTTCTAGCTGTCATACTGGTGTACAACAAATGTGTGTATCTTGGAGCAGTTTTACTGATATTCTTAGTCTTCCAGTGATGAGATGTGCCAGCAAAGTGACATGTTTGTTCTGGGCAGAGATAGGAGCATAATTCACTGCTTTAGTGCAGTCTTGATTTGACCAGTCATCAGAGGTGGTGGTGGTGGTCTGAAGTGCTGCTGGTTCTGCTTATCTGGACAAAAGAAAGATGTTGCTTTGACAGCTGGGACTATCCCTGAAACATTATCGGTGAGAAAAGCAGCACAGCTGCACACTGACTGACTTGAGTGGGCCTTGTTTAGGCATGCTTTTCTGGTGTCCAGAAGACAGGCTGGAAACATGACCTGCAACAGGAAAGGAGGGAATTGTTTCTTGGATGTTGATCTGTAGAGATTTGGTTGCCTGTATTTTGGGGGAAAAAAAAAAAAGTTTGTTTTTCAGTACAGATGTTTTACTGGTGGAGAGACACAGCAGGCTGGGTTGTGGTTTGCCCATCCTTTTGCTAAAATGGAAGCACAAAATAAATGAAATTTTACAACTACTTTTTCTTAAGCCATGCAGAACTACCCTTGTAGATGTCAGTTATACTTGTTAAAGCTGGATCAAGGATTCTCCGTACTTTTTACCTTGGAATAACAGAATCACTGTCTTGTTCTTTTCAAGATGTTCACATCCCCATGTGAAAACCAGAAAAATTTCCATGGAATTTGGAAAAATTCAGATGGAGAAACATTTTTCTTCAAAACACTCTAGACCCAGAAAAATTGCACTTCTGTTCTTTGACAATTATCTGCTCAAGACCTCTCTGTGCAATCCTGGGATGCTCTGAAGGGAAATGACACCTTGATGTGGCACTAAACTATGGCACAGTTTTCCAAGAAGCCCTCCTCAGCATCCTGGCCAAAGCTACCGCTTACTGCACTGCGGTTAAGGATCCCACTGCCTTCATGGTCAGCAGGGACCAAAGTCACTCATGTTGTTCCCCATCCTCTCCCTCCCTGAGCCCTTGCTGCATACATTATCTGGATTACACAGTCCTGGATCTGCACCCTCTTATTCTTCGCCTCCAGGAATCCTCTATCAGGAGACGGGACCTGACTAGTTGTGGCTTTTGAGCTTCTTTCAGGGATTTTCCCTGGTCTGGTCTCAGGTATCTCTGATGCAGCTTACTCTGCTTGAGATGCCAACGAGCGTAGTCTGAGTACTGCTCAGAGGTGATCTCTCTACCCGTTAGACTCTTACTGGAGTGATTTCTCCTGCTGTTTTTTCTCCCTCATTGCTCCCTATTGGATATCAGGATGAAATAGTCAAGCTTCAAGTGATCTTAATATGGTATCTCCTGCCAGACCCAGCTGAACTCCAGTCTAAGACTTGTCCTGTGGCATGACTGAATTGACCTGCAGGACACCAGGTGGCAACGGCACACATGAGACTTTCTGTGCTTTGTGTAAGCCCATGGAAATTCGGCATCCTGGCTGGATATCAGGACATTTGTTACATACAGAAGCGTTTTTCATATTTACAGTGGATAATGGTATAGAGTGCAAACAAGATACTCTTCAGTATAAAGCTGTGTTTAACAAAGCTGGACTTAGATACTGGTTTCCAGAGAATTTGGAATATAAGAAGATAAGCACTTCTGAGAAGAAAGACACCATTACTCCTCTTAACTTCAAGAACCTCTTAGAAATTAAGTACACTAACCAAGCAGAGATTTGAATTGGCTTTTCATCATGCCTTGAAAAACATTTCTTAGTCTGCATGCTGAAACATGCCATCCTTCCTATACAGGGATATGCCTTGTCATTAAGATATTTGAAAGCTATTAGCATTGCTGTTTTAAAATAAGATTAGCCTACTGTCTATGGTATCTCACTCCTATGACTTTTGAGAGACAGTTTAGTTATTCTAGAGTAAATAAGTTACAGCATTTAAATGCTGAACATTAATCTGTTAATCAGTCTGTGTTTCATTGAACATGCACTCTAAGCACTAGATTTACTATAAAAATTGGAATATTTTCTTTTCCTTTCAGATATTTGGGGCTCCCTCATTCGATGATAAAATCTTAGAAGTTGTCGCAGTGTTTGGCAGCATGCAGATGGCAGTTTCAAGAGTCATCAAACTGCAGCACCACAGGATAGCTCAGGTCTGTTTCTTACTTGAAAGCACACAACACGGTTGGCAGCAGTTTGGGATGCTGGCAAACAGCGGTACTCTTGATGACCACCAGCCTACACATTAATAAAGTGCTGACATTGTTTTAATTTTAAACGGGTGACAAATTGTCTTCAGTGATGAACGAGGTATAAAAGTGCTTCATCCTTGAGACAGTCCTGGAGGGAAGCCACAGCTCCTAGTAATCAACACATTTCAGGTGGCCTGTCGGTTTCATTAGTATTTATTGCTCTGTAAAATAACGTGTTTGTTCCTTTCCAGTGTCGATCAGTAAAGATCACCATACTTGGTGATGAAGGGGTTCCAGTGCAAGTTGATGGAGAGGCATGGATCCAGCCCCCGGGAGTTATTAAGATCATACATAAAAACAGAGCTCAGATGCTAACACGAGACAGAGTATGTTGCAGAAAGTGTGTTATGAGATATTGTTACAAACATTAGTTTCTGTAATAATTTGATTGTTGTAACATGAACAAAACAGTGCTTACAGAAATGTTCTATAACTATTTATATAACTTACATTTTATATAAGTTACATTACTTACCGTTATATAATTTCTATAATAAGCCAGATAGAGAATTGCTCTTTTGTATATGTGACAAAGCTTTGTTAGCTTTTATCAGTTTTATTAGTGCTATCCTGTATTCTCATTAATATATAGTAAGAATGGTCAAAATTTTATATATTCTTTCTTTGTTTTTCTTCTTTCTTTCTCTCTTTTCCTCTCTTTCTTCTTTCTTTTTCTTTAGGTGTATTACACACAATCACAGACTGGAAGTTTTAGCAAAGTTGCATAGACAGCAAAGTTCTATAAAGTCCATTTTTCAGAATAACTTTTGGCAGATTTCGCTCCTGTCTCTCTGTCCTACTAATCCTCCCTCTCTGCCATGACCCAGACAGAAGAGACACAAGCAGGAAGCTATTCACAAAGCCACTGGAGATTTCATGCTTGTCTAGGATTACCATGTGAAAGGCGTAACTGCCCCTCAGTTCTCCATCCACTAACTGCATGTTGAATTTAGGGTAGAGTTAGTGGCATTTGAACTCTATTTTCGTAAATTTGTTACTTTTCCCAACTTTTTTCCAAGTTTTCAAAACTTGTTAGGCTTGAATCCTGTGTTAGTTTCAGATTTTGGATCTTGCTATCTGTACAAAATATGCTTCTATTATCACTGTTTTTGTGTTCCTATTCTTTTGGAAGACACTTTTTGAGGATAATGGGGAGGACAGAGAGAGAGAGCTTTCAGAATTTACTGATTCTCTATACTAAGTTATAAAATGATAGTTAAAGTAATGATTTGTTTATTTGTTAAATTAATTTTATCTAAAATGTTATAGAAATTAAAATTTATATAAAATCATATTTTTAATACGCAAGAATACTCCAAGTGCTGTGAACTGAATGTGTAATTCATTTTGATTAGGCCTTTGAAAACACCCTGAAGTCTTGGGAAGACAAACAGAAATATGATTCCTGTAAACCTGTCATTCGATCTCCCTTATACCCTCAGCAGGCTGTTGAGTTGGCTACAGAAGACGAAGTTGCACAGATCCAGCTGTGCTCACAAGCTGCAGAAGAACTTATTACCAGGTACAGTAAAATTAATAAGTTTGCTTTGGCAACTTAGACACCAAGACTGAATTATTCATGCAAATGTATACATAGACTTAGAAGTGTATATTTTCCCTGATTTTTGATTAATGTTTAGCTGCCTCTCCATCAGTTATTTATTTTATTTTATTTTATTTTATTTTATTTTATTTTAAGGCTCAATGCCTTTATGTATGCTTTTCTTATGTATTTATGTAATTTTATTTTTGTGTCTTTATGTGGTGTTCTTCTTGTGAAAATGAACTTTCTGAAGGAGCAGTGGAAATGGAAAACTGGAAAGCTTCTTTGCAGAGAGGCTTTTCATTGAAAATTCTCGTATGCAAAAGCAAAAATATATTTATTGAAAACACCCTTCAGAAGTCAACTTCAGAAGTCAACAGTGTGGATGTATCCACCTGACCTTAACTTCTCCTGACCTTATTTCTCATTAAAGCCTTGTTACTCACAATTTCAAAAAGATGAGCACTTTTCAACAAACCTAAAAGTTTTATTAAAATATTGTCAGGTAGACAGTTAACAGAAAAACATTCAAGGATCCCAAATTGCCAGATAAAATCTTCATACCTTTTGCATTCATCCACTCATTCATTGTTATTGCAGCTTTCTATTTCATTCCTAATGCTCAAAATCCTCATCTCTGTGCCCCTGGACACTTCAGTAATTTGTGTGGGCTGAGATGATAGTGAGCTGATGGTATAAAACTGATTCCACAGCCTTACTTATTTTCAAGATCTACATTCTTCCTGAGATGGAAGTATTTTAATAAAGAGGACACTTCAATTTTCACAGAAAAAAAACAACTTGTTTTTTTTAAGAAAAGCGTATTTTAAAAAAAGAAAACAAGAACATTTTATAAAGCTGCTATTCAGTTCATCATGATAACAAATTGTCTCAAGCATCAAAATGAATTCTTGGAGTATGTGTTGAGTTGCAGTGGTAACATAAGAAAGGAATTGAAGAATTACATATTCTTTTTATACTGTACTGGTGACTTAAGTAGACGTAGAAGAATAATTTAGGTTATACATTAACCAAAGTGAAATTTAACCAAGACAGCTTAAAAACTTTACTGTTCTTGAGATTGTCTTGAGGTTGTAATTACAGCTGGACTTCCCATAATCTCAAATTATTGCAGCCAATTTTAATGTCACATCTGAAGGATATGCCTCTTGAAATAGGTGTAATGGCTTTTAACATAACTTCAAGTAAGTTATCTTAATGTGCTAGGATTTTCCTATATAGTTTATTTGAATTAATAGCCCCAACATTTTTTAGTACAAATTTTGCATAGCATTTGTGTTCTAAGACAAATAAATGTGTCTCAGTATTTCACAGCAGAATAAATGATCTGCATTATGTATATCATTTATATGAGGTGCTATAGTGCTTGAAGAGATACTTTATTTCAACTTTTTAAAAAATATAGTCCTTTATAACAAAAGTGTTTCGTGAAACATATCTTTGCATATTTTCTCACCTGATAAAGTTGTGTAATCTTAAGACTTGTTCTTTAAAGGAAATAAGAAATCTTTTTCTCTTTTTTAATGTTTTTATAGAATCTGTGAAGCAGCAAAAATACATGGCCTCTTGGAGCAGGAGCTTGCTCATGCTGTTAATGCATGTTCACATGCATTAAATAAAGCCAACCCAAGGTTTCCTGAGGTAAAGGAAAACAGCGATTTATGTATAAGCAAATAAGCTATAATATCTGTGTGCATAAGCTTGTGACATGTGAGCTGTATTGTACTCCCTGTCCCCATATTAAAACAAGTTGGATGATAATTCTTGGAAGTTTTTGATAAACGAGACTCCTGAATATGCATACACATGCTCAAATTTAAATGAAATTAGCAGGTGAATGGATGCTGTATCTTCCTGTATCTTCTTCCTTTTTTTCCCCACTTTTTCTAAGGTGAAAGTACAGGGAAAGTCACTTCCAGTTCTGAAGGTGCTGCTCTGTATGGCAGAAGGGAGTCTCAACCCTTCACAGGCATAGCTGATGAATTCAGTAGAGATCATGTTCAATGATTTTGAAATATATTAATAATACCAGGAATGGGAGGTAGAAGTGCCTTTTACAGAAGAGTATTAAAGAGGAGAGTCCCCTCCTGTTGTTAGATCAATATGATATCTGAGAAGGCAGAAGATGCAGTTTCTGTATTCACCAGTGTCCTCCCCAGCTGATACTCTCTTTTGTGAACATTGGATGTTAGAAAGGGACATTAATGACACTTAAAATGCAGACTTTCTGGGTCTTGTTGCAGGGGGGAGTAAGCACTCAAAAGGGAGATAGGGAGTTTGGATTAGGGGCACAGTAAGAGTATGTCTGTTGCCTTTTGGAAGCAGTCAAGAATTTGCTCCATCTGCAATGGTAGTCCGCAGCCAGAGGTGCTCATCCTGAAGAGATGCAGCAGCACTTATTAAGTCAAGTGAAGTTGTGTACTTATGTAGCTCTGAGCATGAATAAAACAAACTCAGGTCAGCAAACACCAAAAACAATAGGCAAAGTAAGCTCACATCTGCTTGCAGACAACCGTGTAGTCCTGTCCCCAGACACAGAGTGGAGGCATGTCAAAGGCAGAACAAATGCTGTTACTACATAAAGGTCAGTTCTTCTGGATGCATTCACAGAAATTTTCATGCTTAATTGTTAACCAGGTGCTATGCAGAGAATGCAAAAGAGGTGAGGGGAAATGAGTTTCCTGGTTTCTTTCTTTACACTAGACAATCCGGGTGTTTTCAGGGATTAGACCCCAAGAAGATTGATTAGGTGGTAGAGGCTCTTGATATCTAACCTAAATTTTCATATGGTAAATATATTAATTAGTCTTTGCTTCTTAAAATATGGTTAGCAGCTTACTTCTGCTAAGGATAAGGTGAACAATTCAAATCAACAGTCATTGTTAAATGAGGCCCACAACTTTTCTGCTGGCCCTTGTCATCCATAAAAATCATGGATTCATCTCACAGGTGGCTGGTCACTTGATGATCTTCAGGATTGTATAAGGTCATATTAAATGAAGTTGAGGAAAAGACAGTAAATAGATACTACATTTTTGTTTCCTATTCTCAGTGCTGAAGAAGTTGTCAGTGTAAAGCAAAAATGATTTATTTCTCCTAGGAGAAGATGCTTAAGATCTGTGCTGTAAGCCCAAAGTACTTATTCTCAGTCTGACTTGGATCACTTCAAATAATTTTTATGCTTCTTATTCCCCAGAGCCTTACCAGAAACACTGCCATGGAGATAGCTGTCAATGTGAAGGCCCTACATAATGAAACTGAATCTCTGCTAGTAGGAAGAGTTCCATTGGTAAGGACACAAAATACATGGTTTTATTCCCTCATTCAGATTATCAGTGATTTGTTCTTTCCTGACTTTTTAAATCAACACAGGATTTATGACACGTTATAAGAAGGCCTGTAAGACCAATTGGAGGATATTACACTGCATTTGTAGTTTGGTTCGGAATGAGTTATGAATTCTTGTCCTAGGTTGGCATCCATCTTACCTCACTTAAGATATCTAAAAGGTCATTGCCTGGGCTCTTCTTTTTAATAGTCAATGGAGAGAAAAAAGTATCCCTGCTGAGGCTGATTCACACTCAACTGTCTTGGAGGCCTATCTTAGAAAAAAGATAAATCATCTTCTGGAGGTTTTGCATTTAAGCGAACTTCTGGAGTTCTATTATGTGACCATCTTCAGAGTTTAAAGACAACCTGGAATGAGAGCTGTTCAGACTCATACATTCAAGTTCTACAGATCTGATCTGGGCAAGTAAATCTCACTGTTGTTCTAATACCTGGCAGGAATTATTTTATAACCTTTAGCTGGTAAGTGTTCAGTGGACCTCTGATGGTTCTTACAGACTTTGCATCTTCTTCTTCAGCTAGTGTTTCTGTGCCTGAAGTGATGAAGACTGCTCAAGAATTGTTGTACCTGAATGTATAATTAGAAAATTTCTATGTGTGACATTGTGAAGAGAAAAAAGATGTTGGGTTTTCTATGCTGGTCCATTTTTACATTAAGAAGATACTCAGTAGGAACAGTTACATTTTCTTTGGCTGTTATAATTAAAAATGGGTATCAATAGGAATGTTTTCATTTAGCTGAGTTAGGGTGTGAAACTTAGTGGTGCAGGTTCACATGCCTTTTTACACAAGTGATAAATGGTATGTGTCTGTTCTACAGTAACCTAAAGTTAACATGGTCTAAAGGCTAATAAGCATTTAAGTTCTAGAAGTAGTCAAAGATTAGGTTCATATGATCCAGTTCATGAGTTTTTAGAAGGGAAAGTTGCTCTTTAGATGTTTTTGTCCAAGAAAAGGGAAAAGTACCTGTTTTTTTTCAAATGGCTATTACTAATTCCACATATTTCAGATTGAATGGGGAATCAAAATACAGAAATTTGTTTAAATTTTAAAATTTTTTAGGAAGAGGAATTAGAAGAAAAGCTTTAAGTTGGTGGTGCCATGCTAGGACTAGCATAATTTATCAAGGCAGTCTGGAAATAGTGTTAGTATGGAAATCTTCCCATTGAAACATTACGTTTTCTGTAGCCAGCTGTGATCTCATGTTGTTTAACTGGTCCCTTGTTCAGGTTCCAAGGCTTAAGTTGATTCATTTGTCCATTTCTGATTTTTACATGTTGTACTTCTGCTTCTCATTATGGTTTGTGCAAATGTCTTCATGAGTCGACATCAACCCCATTTTTAATAAAAAGGCTGTTTGGAAGATAACAAGATAATCTTCCAGAAATGTCCATTACGCTTATTTGACATTGTGTTTGTTTAGAACAGTATTTCACAGCCTCAGTAACAAGGCACCCTGGTTAACCTTATTGCCATGTATTTTATAAATGTTGAAGCTGCATGTATGTTGGTCCCTGACTGTATTAAAAGACAGACTGATGAAATGTAAGGTGTTTGATGCATCAGCTGCTGCCGTCATACACTGTTCTCCAAATTATGTCTCTTCTCTGACAAAGACGGACATTCTTTCTTCAATATCTTCCTCTTTTTTTTTTTTTCCTCTTCAATTCTCCCTCACCCCTCCTTTTTTGTGATCAAAGCTCCCTATAGCAGTAAATTGATGCCTTTGTTGCATATACTACTTGGTAAGCTTTTTCTTTGGTTGCCATTTACAGGCTCTTGAGTCTTTCTGTTACAGCTCCTGAAGGAGACAAAAGATATGTAAATACATATACAAAGACACTGAGATTCCTGCCACCTCCTATAAGATATGATTAACAAAGTTCATACAACAGCATTAGCTAGATAACATGAAATGGTGAATTAGCTATAAATACCATTTTTAGTGAAAAAGATAAGATGGGACAATGAAGCTGATTTGTGGAAATTCCCAGATGGTTATGGCTGGAATACAGTCTGGAAAAAATAAAAAATACTATGTTTTGTCTAGAGATTTTTAAAAGGCACTATTTCCATTTTTGCTTTTTAAAAAGCATTTCCAGTCTGGAACAGAGCACATTTTCCCATGTACTAAGGGAGAAATATGACAGAATGTTTCATTTCAACTGACTGAAATTATCTGAGCTCACTGAAATAAAATATTTTCATATTAAAAATTTCATTTAGGAAGGAATTGGGAAAATCCTTTATTTTCATTGTTTCATTCATAGTGGTAATTTTCATCTTGGAAATAAGAAGCTTTTCCAAGATGTTGTAGGAGGAGAATTTACCCTCAATTGCTGACTCTTCCTTTACCATAATTATACTACTCTTTTTGGTTCATTTCAGGAGCAATATTGGCAGTGCATACACTTTCTCACCATCAGATGAGAGGGGGTTTTGCACCCAAGCAAAAAAAGGAATTGTTTTGATAATCAAGCAATTAGGCAAATGCTTGTTGAGAAAGACAGAACTTTGCTTCATTCATTTATATGAAATTAATGACTTAAATAATTTCTTAAAAATGAAAACACAAGAGAAGTTCTAACTTCTTCAAAGACAAGTGGGTCTTCCACTGTACTCCAAATTAACTGAACTGTTCAAATTGAAAAAAAGGAAGGGAAAAGAAAGATCAGAGTCTGCTTATGGGCACAGAATTCTGTGAGGTTTAGAAGAGGAAATAACAAGATAGCAAGAGGGAGCTTAAATTTCCAGTATTACTATACTAAACAGCAATATCTTACTAAAGATGGTCTCTCCTTTGAAAGGTGGTAACATATGCAAACTAGTGAAGCAAAGGGAAGAAGTTTATGTTAGGTAGGATAAATTAATAGGGGCTTGTAATTTATCACCAAACTCCAACAACATCAAAATCTTTCCAGAATCAAAGATTCTCTTACAACCTCATTTTAAAAAATGTATTCACTAGGATATAACTTAATTAGATCCTTCCAAAAGGATATTCTGCACTGCTTTGGGACTACTTCTACTTCAAAGAGAGAAATAGATGTTCAGATTGCTTTATTAGTGATTCCAAGCAACTCATTCCAGGATTCATCTCTTCACCTCAAATGGTGTTTCAGCAGTGCCAGATAAGCCCCAAACAGCTTTTCCAGGGATCAGCTGCCTTTCTTATGTCTTCTTCGTGGGTTCAATTCACACAACAGCTGCAGAATAGTTTTCAGACTGGGGTTTTAAGGAAAACTGGTACCTCCATGGGGTTCTCAAAGTGTTAACAGAGCCAAATTCCTATAGGTCAGCAAGTCCCAAGCTTTTAACAGTTACCATTTTCTTTGCCTCTTTGGCCTTCACTGATGCTTTGGCTTTTTGTCTCCCATCTGGGGCTGCAGTTGTGTCCCTCTTTCATGCTTGGTCCCTGTTCTTCCCACCCTCAGCCAGCAGCAGTGGCTATCGCTCCATGTCTCACCTATTTAGAAGGGGTAGCGCACGTATCATATCAACACTGGAAGACCTTTGAGAATGGAACATCTTCAGTAAGATCCATTTATTCTTACTTGACCATTAGAGTGATCCATCATATGAAGACATTTGCAAATAAGAACTCGGACTTACTACCATATATTCAATTTTTTTACACCACTTCTTATACAAAGATTTTCCAGGCTTTTGCTCTTCTGGTAAGGTTTTATCTCCCTTGTGCTGGAGTTGCCTTTTCTAGTGTGTTCTAGTATTGGTGTTATCAGATAACTTTTGCTTTATGAAGACCTAGGAGTGCAGTGAATGATGACAGTGATTGACAGCTAGGTCCAGCTGGTCCGCACCAAAAGTCTCAGCTGTCTCAGTCATCCCTTTGTGTGCAACCATACTAAATACAGTGTCAAGGTGGTCTGATGCATCTCTGAAGGAAAATCTAATTTTGAAAGATTATTTGTTTTCACCACTTGTTTACGCTCACCATGAAGTTGGCATCTGTTTTTGTGTCGTAACAACATGTCTAGATTTAAATGTTATATCTTAATAAAACTAAAAATAATATTTTTCTGGCCTGTTTATAAACAGCAGTTAGAAGCTCCCCATGAAGAACTGTTGTCTGCTGCTTTGCACAGCGTGGAAATAGAGTTGAGAAAACTTGCTGAGATTCCTTGGCTTTATTATGTTTTTCAACCAAATGATGATGAGGTGAGTTTGATTAATACTTCCTGTTTCTAACTGAACGTAATTTTCTTTTGATAGGGAAGAGCAAGTTAGAATCCCTCATGACCTGGAGAGGCAATTTCAGTAGTGATGCTGGATCATTTCTGTCTGCTGTGAACAAGCTTCTAAGTTTAGGGGTTTTTTTTGTGATTTGTTCCCTTTTGTGAATGTAAAGGTTTTGAATGGTTATTTAATAAATGAAACATGTATAGAGTTAAATCCTGACATTATTCCTTATGGAGGTAAAATTTGGTTTTAGTTTTTGAGATTAACTGCGAATTTCCATCTCAAGCATGTAATTTAACTTGTTTTCTGTTAATTAGAGGTAACTATTTCTCTTCTTTCATGCAGGATCCCCCTCTGGATTATGCTAAAAGAAACAATAGAAGTACCGTGTTTCGCATAGTGCCAAAGTTTAAAAAAGAAAAAGTTCAGAAGCACAAGACAAGCCCTCAGCCTGGTATGTGTTTTGAAATTACAAGAAAAATAGTAGCATTTGGGGAAAATGTGATTTTGTGAGTTTTTTTGGTAAGAGGTGACATGATGAACTCTACCTAAGAGTAAGATCAAAGTGAAAAGCATCTGAGCTAACTAGCATCTTCATTAGGATGAGGATTTCTTTCCGTGCATTTGGAAAGCATTCGGTAGGACCCCAAGACTTCCAAGTAAGCCAAAGAACCACTGCGGAAATATTTAGACAGTTTCATCATGCAACAGGACCTGTATCTTTGCTGGTGGTTACATTTGATTAACTCATAGCAATACAAGCCATAGGTAAACACACTTTTTCTCTGTGAAGCTCTGATTCAGGTTTTTCAGATTAGTTTCAGAAGGTGTGCAATTGCTTTTATCACACTGGTTTAATTAACCAGTTATTCTTAAACTTCAGATGGTTTTAATGTCAGCGAGCGAGGCAAATCAAACAAAAAGCCATGATAATCAATATTGAATTTTTAATCAGAATTTGAACAAACTCCACTCTCCTCTCTTCCCACTCTTATCCATGAACTTAGTTACTTAAGATTATGTCCAGGAGTTAATCAGTGATCAGATGGTCCTAAAACTGTTTCTACCTCTTTATCTTTTTAATGGACAGTTGGTCATAATCTGCAAAATCTTGCAGTTGTTGATCAGATTTTAGGTTTCAGATTAGACTTCACTTCATTGTAAAACTGATCAGCATTGAATGAAGTTGCAAAATTATAGCAATAAGTAGCATAACTATTTTTGTTTTCAGTAAATGAGGTCTTATTAGGACTAATGTGGGCAACTAACCTTAGAGAACAATGTTTTACAGAGAGCTTCTTAATGGCCTATGTTACACCGTAGCTTAAAGAATACTTGTTGCATTAATTAAGAATACTAGAGTCTGTTAATTAAAACTGGACTTGCTTGCTGCCATTGCTATATTTGATGCAGGGTTGATACTTTAATTTTACATGTTAATTAGGTTTTGAAGGCTTTTCCTCTCCCTGGATGGCTACTAATAAATTAATGGTATAAAGCAGAACAACATTAGACTTTGCGTCACTGATCCTAAGATGGTTTAATGTGAATTTATTGGGACATGAGGTTTTAAAGGCTTTAGTGAAGAAACTGGAGTAAAGCTGAAAGCATGGCTGCAAAGCAAAGAACCCCAACTTTGTTTAGAAACTTTCTCATGTTAACTGCTAACCTGTAACCTGCATGTAAAAAGGAAATTGTCAGTTTTTGTGGAAATGACACTTCTAACCTTTCCCTTTGCTAGCACGGCATTTCTACTCTGTTTTCCACTCTCTTTGGCCTAACCTTTGCTTGTGATGCATTTGAGCATGTAGAAATTAAGGGGGTTTTGCTCTTAACTTTGGTAGTTCAAAAATGGGGCACAGATGAAGTTGCTGCTTGGCTGGATCTGCTCAGTTTGGGAGAGTACAAAGAAATCTTCATCAGCCATGACATCCGAGGCTCTGAGCTTTTACATCTGGAAAGGCGAGATCTTAAGGTATTTCCTTTGTGCTACTTTTCTGCTATTGACCATTTTCTTTGACAAAACAACAACCAACTTTTCTTCTTTCCCTGCACTTGTTATGTGCTTGTAGCTTGGCTTACACTGTGCAAATATGCAATAAACTAATACGCGCTGTCCTTTGGCCTGAATTTCTGAAGTGCTGACTTGTACTTGCAACCAAGAACATCCGTTATCCAAAACTTCCTTTGCAGAATGATAGCATTATGGTTTATGTCAGAAGGCATAAGAAAAGCACGTTTGATATCGTACTGACATCAGTGTAATATAATGTTATCTTCAAGAGTTCATCATTTCCATTAAACACGATCAGTATGAATCAGTTGAAGGTGGCGATAATGATTTTGAATCTACCTACTGCAAGGTCAGCAGCTACGAGCAGCTGACCTGCTTCAGGTGATTTATTGTATATATATTGGATATAGTGGGTGTGAGAGAGATAAGCAGCTTAATAAATTGTGGCATTGCACTTACACAGTGTTGGTGTTTGTGTGTCAAAATAGACCTTTGCAATAGGTTTTCTCATCCCTGACCAACTTCTGCCTAATTTTAGCTGTAGAGATCTGAAAAAGAGCACTTTTTTTGACTCCAAAATTGTAAAATTTTCTTCCTTTGAGGTCAGATTGATAAGTTTTGCAGGGAGAAATGTTACCTAGCAGTCTGAGGCTGTTATTTGAGCTTGCTAGTCTTTTTCAAGAATGACTTAAGTGCATCCATTATATGTAATAGAGGCTATATCTTTGGGGATTCATTATATTCCGTTTTCCAGGAACTCAGTAGTAATGAGTTCTTGATAATGTGTTTTGCAACTGCTTTTAGCACATAAGAGAGGAAATAGGGTATTGTATAAATCACACACGTTTACATTTAGAGTGCAAGTCATTGCTCTAGCCACAGTGCAGTAGTCTCCAGACAGAGGCAATACTTTCATACAAATAGGCCATTTTTTTGCAAAGTTTCTCATATAGTATGAAATCGTGATGTTATAAGATAGTGCTTGCATTGTGTAACTGTTGCAGTAGAAGGCAGCTGCTGAAGATAGTTGTGTTTGAGATTATCTGTTTGGCTGTTGTGTATTATTTTACCTTGTGGTATTATATCACCTAAGCTTCTTTTCATGGAAGGTAAATTCCTTTCTTTCAGGATAGTTTCTGACATGGAAGGACAATTTCAGGACAGTTCCTACCTGCAAAAATTTAGAAATAGAAAACTGTCCAAGCAATCCACCCCTATGATTCCATGCTAGATGTTACAAGTCCCTATTCTGAATGGGCACTGAACAAGATTAAAACTTAACTGAGAAACTCAGGATCACACAGTGCATAGGTTTGCTAAAATGTTAAGAAATCTTAAAAAAAAATTAATATGTCAAATTTGTTCGAATGCATGATGGTGGGTAAGACCAGTGTTAACCTAGACATGGCTTCTGGCCATGCCTCATTTCTCATAGGTATCAATTTGACTGCATGCCCAGAAGACTGGCACTTCAACCAAGTGAATATCTGCACCAGGGTAATCAGCAACCTGTTATCCCTGTTGCTAAGACTCATGCTGATTCAGCATAAATAAAACCCCATCACAAAGACCTATGCCCTGAAATATCTAAAAGCTTGTCTTAGAACCTACAAAGAGACAGACTTTTACTGTCCCCTCTACCAGGGCTGCCTGGAAGCACGTATGAGGTTTTAAATTGCTCAGCATAGCTGGACAAGAAGTTGCTTTATGCAAGTTACCAAGGGTATATCCTGTGCTAGCCAAAGTCTTGCTCTATAATTGCTCTATCTGCTCGTTAGCTGATGCCAAGAGCTTCCAAGGCAGTGCTGTTCATAATGGTAGGCCAGGCTTTTGGCCAAGCATGGCTTGTGTTCTGTGTAGCAACGTTGAATTTAAATAGCAGAGCTTAGTACTTGTCCTGTTCATTACATATGGGGCATGATATCTGCAGGGAGCCATTAAAGATGGCTCAGGGAACCTGCAGTTGGCTGACCACTGACCTGAGTTGGTGTCAAGATGTGTGATGTGGTACCTAGGTCATGAGGAACACATCACCAGCTGCTCTGTTAATTTTTCCTCCCTTTGGCTACTGAGGTGTGCAGATGAGTCTTCAGTGCTGTCTGCAGCCTCTTCTGGAGTGCAAGGTTTGTGCTTCCCACCAAGGGAAGGACAATCAAATGGGCTCACCATTGATTCACAAGCTCTTAAGTCATGTGCAATAGATTTACCTCTATTACATTTCATGTCTACAACAGCAAAAAATCATTGCTTGTTTCAGTTGAATCCTTTGGGCCCACCTTTCTTTCTGTGGTCAAACGCATAGACAAAAAGCAGTGTGGAAAAGGATTTGATAAAACTCTTCCTTTGCACACATCACTGAAATAGATTGATACGTTCACTGAAGAATTGGACCTCTAATTATACATATTTCTGTGTAGCTTGTGCATCCTATTCTCGGTTAGCTCTGTATGGCAAATGGCAAATAGAGGACACCTCCAAGAGGAACCAGACACCTCTCTGCACCCAGCCCCTGCAGTAATACCCTTTCTCCAGCCTCCTATGCCTGATTTTATTTAGGGGAATCTTAGACTTTTACATCCATGTGATTTTCTTTCGCCTGAGGAAAGGCTGAGCAGTGAATTGTGAACTATGCTGTAGAAACTGTAGAAAGCAAGCTGGTTGTGACTTCTTTTTAATCTTATTTTACAAGCTAACTCATTGAAAACTAGACTCTGATTTTTCTGAAATAAATACTGGCATTCTTGTCATTGATAACGATGTTCCTATGTACGCAACTGAATAATAACCAGAACTGCAACACATTTGGTGGGTTGAAGATGATATCTCCTTAGAGCTCCATACCAATGCTGGTTTCCTTGGAGAAAGGGTTTCCATGCCTCATGTCAGCAGTGCCGGTCAAGCTGAAGTCTGTGCTGAGGACTGCAGCATTTCATCTCTGTGTTTCACAGTAGCATGTTTCGAGAAAGTTTTGGCATGGAAAATGTTTTCTAAGATTTGGTAGACTTCAGGCATGCTAGGTGGCTTTTGACACTGGGAATGCAAGTAGGGAAGGCTTCTCATCTGGAAGATGTTAATATTAAGGAGTGTTTATATAAATTGTTTGGTAGTATTACACTGGTGGTACATTTGGCCAAAATCTGTGGGGCAAACCTGGAATAAATGGGTTCTTGGCTATGCGTACGGGGCTGAAGTCACCATAATACAATGCAAATGAAGAACTCCTGAAAGCTGTTGCAAGAATTTTCATCAGCTGTTTCTTGCCCAGCCTTTTTTTTTTTTTTTCTTCAGTTTTTTGAACCTTACCTGCTATAGGTCCAGAGATGGCAAAGTGGTTAGGGAGAGGAGAAGGAGAGATGATCCTGTGGTTTTAAGGCCACAGCTGGGGAAAAAGAAAGGCTATTTTATTCCTCAGACTCTGGCTAGAGTCTTGTCTTCAAAACCATATTTTAGTCAAATTGAATTTTTGTTAATTAAATATCAATTTAATACAGACAGATTATGTAGAGCATGATGAAAGTCATGCATGCACAAAAATGCAGTGATCTTTGGGGATCTTGCTTTTTGAATGATGCATGATATGCTCCTGTAGCAGATCATTTTAGTCTGAGATAAGAGAATTTCTGCAAACCTTCCTGCATACTTTCCTGCATCAGTAGTAAACTGAGAATACTAGTAAACTGAGACACTAGAAACATCTAGTGTCAGGAATGTATAAATTTTCATTTCCTCTAGACAAAACTATGACACAAGCATAAAAATTCAGCTTTTGTCTTGTTGGTTGGGATTTTTTTGCCCTGGAAGTGTGGCAGAATTTATCAAAAGGGACCCAAAAAGCGTCATGAGGCTCTTGAGACTTGTTGTTCTGATCTACATTACAGCAACTTCATCTAGAATGGAAATAAATCTTAAATCTCTTGCCTCTGACACATAGGCATTGTTCATCATACTTTGTAAAGGTTGGTGGAAAAAGTGGCTGAGTTTTCTGGGAATTTCATAATATGATTCTTTTCTCTGATCTTTGAAGTCTGGCAGCATCTTGCTATGTTGCTTATCCAACAGAAGTTCTATTCATGAAACATGTTTGTTTTGAAGAATTTGCAAGTTCTTAACCTTTAAAATGTGTGGCTTCTCATGGTTTGGAAAGTATCCTTATGGGTTTTCCCTTATGTAGAATTTCCTCCACCCAGCAGCTAGGCTATTTCAGTCATTGCAATAGTCATGTGTATTTTTGATTCATTGGAAAATTAAGTTTAGCATAAAAAAGAAAATGTTCTCCAAATCTAAAATGAAAAATATTACTGTCATTGTGGGATGAGTTTAACAACTGATACCTACATCAATTCTCTTAACTTAAAAATGAGTAGTACATTTTTTTGTGAGATGACCATTAGCAGAAACAAAATATAAATTGATGTGATGTGGAAAATCAGGTTTTTTCAGATAGGTTTATGAGCAGCACTTGATTTGGGGGACTATAATGAACATATCTTGAACTCTAATGCTGACAACTTAGTGCCAAAATGCTGTAAAGGACGGTCACGTATTTATCATACTGGTAGTTTTCAACTGAAGAAACAATCAGGGTTTTTTTCATCTCTAACATAACCAGAACTCAATCTTGACTCTCTGAAAATTAACCTACTTGTTTAATCTGTGCTGTGCTACCTTTACAATAAAATAATTAATACATGCCCATCTTACCACCCCTTTCTTCTTCTGGAGAAATGCAAAATTAATTGCATGCTAACAATTTTAAGTAATATAAGGTACAGATTTTCTGAGGTTTCTGTGGCTGTAGAAAGGTTGATACGGTCTTTGTGTAGAGTATGTACAGAATATTATATAGGGTTTCATTTTTCTCTCTGTATGAGGATAATTATTTCAAGCTGCTTAATTACACTCCTTTCCTTTTAACGTCTTTGTAATGGAAAATCTTATTAAAATAAAAGGATTTCTATTTCAGAAAAACAGATAGTGAAACTTTTCTAAGGTTTTATTATTTACTCACAATCTATTTACACAGGTAATTAGCGCTTGACTCTGTCACTTGCTCAAAATCACTAACACAAGGATTTTTAAGAGTTTTTCAAAGCTGGGGTTTACAGATAAGGGAATCAGATTTCCACCAAAGTGGGCTGAAAAGTCATTAGCACAGTTGGGGATCATTAGCACAGCTGGGCATCCCATTCTGCTCTGACAATTGGACCAGTCAAAATTGAAAAGGGATGCTGCTAAAGCTGTTACTAATACTGGAAGAGGTTTGCTGCAAAAAATTCTTGTCTGTTGTCACTCCTATGGATATGGGTCCCAGAAACCAATATTAGAAACATTTCAGCTGATGTGATTGCTTTAGTGGTGGCTACAAGGAGATTTATGCTTGTGCTTTTTACATTTTCCTTTGGGATATGACTATCATGTCTCTGAGAACTTTTCTTCCAGCTCTCTAATCAGGAAGATCCATGTTAGGAAACGTCACCTTTTTGGAATGAAAAACAAATGCTTACCTTTTCTGTTGCTCTCTAAAGGGAAGTTGTCCTACATGCCTGTAGCCATTACATCCACTTTCCCTTGAGAAACTGGGGATATGTGTGTTTGTTATTACAAGAGACATCATAGGGCCTCAGATCAAGTGACATTGCTGGACAGAAGCTCTAATCCATCACATCCTATCAAGCATTATTGCTGTATTAGAGAGGAGGGGGAGATTGTTCTTTTTATGCCAGAAATTGTGAAAGATTTTTGTACTCAGAAGTCAAGTGAAAGATGTTTTTGACAGATACTGCAGTGCCTTGGGTTGTCATTATTGCAGGTAAGTAATTTTCTGTCTGCAGGACAGAGAAGGATTCATTGTGTGCTCTAAGCAAGTATTTTGTTAGGCAACACTTGCTAGGGCCATAGAATCTTTTTTGGCTAATGTCGACTGCAGTGACCACATTTCTAGACACCTGTTGCATGGCTAGCTTATAATCAATGGGGTGGGTTTTTCTTTTTGTAAATAAACTTCCTTCTTTTACTCTTTTTTTCTTTTTTTTTTTTTTTTTTTTTTTTTTTATTCTGTGG
>JANZLQ010000008.1:27962427-27998641 GCA_026212715.1 Elanus axillaris
TTTTTTTTTGTTTTTTTTTTTTTTTTTTTTTTTTTTATTCTGTAGGACCTGGGGATAACGAAAGTGGGTCATATGAAGCGAATTCTCCAGGGACTTAAAGAGCTCGGCAAGAACACCCCTTTGTCTGAAGTGTAATTATGCTGGTGCTCTCTGTAGAGAGACAAGGGAAAATTGCTGGAGAGGCAAAGCTGTTGCAGGCACTTAGTCGTCTTTGTAGTTTATTCTATGGAAGAATAAGCACCAGTGTTTGTACAGGCTAGTATCTCTGAATTCTTGTATGGTGAAGAGCTTGCTGCAAGACTACAAAAGGATTTGTGCCAAAAAAAAGGAAAAGGTGATATGTTCTGTGAAGACATTTTCTCGGTGTACAAACTTGGCCAGTTTGGATAAGCACATTTTGGTAAATTGATTGGTTTATGGTGAACTGCACTGACTGGAAAATATAATCAAGAAATGATTGCTTTGCTTACATGCAGCTCAGTATGCCTCTCTTTATGCTGCAGCAAGATACCACTGTACAGCATGAGGTTGTCCGGTTATCCTTCTGAGGCATAGCTCCGTAAAACCTCCTGTGCAGGAGACGGAGAGGTTTTGGAGGTTCGACACGTGAGCCTAGCAGTGCCGCAGGTACCCAGCACTCACTGGCCACGCAGAAGAGGGGAAAGATAACCTTGCAATACCATGAATGCAAACTGTAACGCATGGTGTGCCTGCCTGAATCGTCTGTTGTTCTGTTGCATGACACATCTGATACTTTAAACACTTGAACAACTTTTATATTGGTTTGAATGAGATTTAATTTATTACTACTTGAGTGGCTTTTTTTTTTTTCAGTTTCAGGCACTTTTCTATTCTTCAGTGTTGTGTTATGCCTAAAATGCGTTCCTACAGCAAAGGATGTGTGGGTGTGGAAACTTAGCATTTGTGCCATACTCAGCAGATTATATGCATTATATATGATTGAAACACTGTACAGTTAGATTTTTAAATATACTATGTACAGAAGGTATATCAGGTAACTAACTTATGAGTATTTTTGAAAGACTGGTACCTCACAAAAATATCAGTTGGCTTCCTGCATGGAAAATGATAAAGGATTTTCTCATGGTGCATTTTAATGTAGTCGTTCTGTTATCTCAAACATCTGTAGCATATTTGAACTTTTAGGCACTAATGTTTTTATTTATTCTATTGTTCAAAAAGCAGGTTGAAACATTAATGAAAATTTTTTACAGGAAAATTCATTTTATTTATCAGACATAAGAAGAGTTTTAAAATGTAGCAGCTGATTTGATTTTTGTGGGGTAAGCTTTTACTCAGTACTAATTAACTATTAATTTAAAAATGTCTCTGTATGCATTTCTTTACAAAGGCATCAATTTGTTTCTTGTCAGCACTCCTACATCAGTAGATCATAAAAATTTAAAAACCAAACTCTAAGGTTTTACACTATGCATGCAAAGATGAATCACATGCAAGATAGTAATCCATGAATGTAAACAGGTTAAAAAATGAAAACCATCTTTGTTTAGAATTGCGTTAGACCAGAGTTTATAAGGTTATTAATAGTTTACTTAAATGAAACATAGCTTCATAATTGAATTTCCTGGTTAATTTTTCACAAAAATATTAATCTAGTAGAAAAAGAATTTGCATATATCTACAAAAAAACCTACTTAAATGTTTGAGATGAGATGATATTGCACCACCTGCCAGAAAACTTGCACAGAACCACTGTCTGCTTGCTGTTCCTAACAATGTGTCATTGCAGCATGAGGAACACTTGACTTTTACTCAGTCAAGTAGCTTTGATATTTCTTACAGGTTAAAGAGTATCTTAATACCTATTTATGTTTTCCTCATAGGCAGCAGAGTAAGGTTTCATTCGTTTTTTCCAAAGCTACCTTCCCTGTTTGAAGGGGCCAACGTCAAGTACTGCATCCTGGCTTTGCCCTCCCTTTCTTGTGAGTACGGTGGGAGTCATCCCTTGGAAAGTAGGTGGGAATTGTCCCTTGGAAAGTAAGATCTATTCCCCTCGTTGTTTCATTGGAAAAAAAAATTCGAAAGGAGCAAACCAGGCTTTGTTTATATCCAGTTATAGTACTATGTGCTCATGTTGCTGTAGGTTCAACAGGCACCACTCTGGGAGCTCTGTGGACATAATTGATTATTCTGGTAAACAAACAAAAGTAAAAGGCTATGTTCCATTAGGGTTTCCATAAAAAACAAACCAAAATCCCTTCGCCAAATGACATGATTTTCATGCTGTTGTATGAAAAGCATATGTAAACAATGGGAAATTAGGCAAACAATGGAAATATTATATATTTTTTAATGTACTTGACATTCACCCCTTTAATGAAGTTCAGATGGCATCTGTCACATCTTTGCAAGTTGTATTTCCTTTTCTCTTTGTTTCTCTGTTAGCTACGCTACATTTTAATGTGTGGCAGCGTTCTAATACATCAGATGTTACGGTAGACTACATAGTTAATCTTTCTGGTCAATTCAAGGACAGAATACATAGAAAAACTTCCTTTACTTCCTGATTGTAGGATATACTCTCTTTACAACCTTCAGCCTTGCTATATGCAACGTGTTAAGATGGGCTATGGAACAGGATCTCTTCAGGTCACTGTAGAGGTCTAAGCTGAGTACACTAAAAAAAAGGGAGCTGCTTTTAGGCAGGGAAAATGGGCAAGTGTTTGTAACGCAACTTTCTTATGGCACTCCTCAAATTACCTCAGTGTAGGACTAATGATCAATTGTCTTTGTATAGTTCTTTTTTTTTTTTAAATGACCACCAAAGAATTTAACTTTGATTGTCCTAAGCAGAAGGTTTTTTTAAACGTGCAAGTAGAAAGAAAATTGTAAGCAAATTTATGCTGTATTTATCAGATACCCAGGAGAGCCAATTTTATGCAACTCTATGCCTTAGACTAGTGTTGGCTATCAAATCCAAATGCATCTGACAAGGAGGCTCAAAATATTTTACAGGGTTTCTCTGCCAAGGTCATGGGTTGTAACTGTGTTTAGTGATGTGGCTTTTCTAAAGAAAGATGTTTGAACACAGTGTTACTATCTCATTATTGGGTTTTTTTTCCTTACTGCTGTAGAAGTTCCAGCTCCCAGAACTAAGGACATACATAGCTACATTTTTAATGAACTGAATTCTTTATGATTTAATCTTGACGTTTAAAGTGCTTCAAAGCATACATCCCACAATTTCAACAAAAAGGTAAACACATCCCCTAAAGTAATTTGGTTTTTAGAATACAAGTTATCCCAATAGATATTGTGGAGTCTGATTCAACATGCTAGATTTATCAAGACAAAAAATGACTATACAGAGTTTACTGGATGAATCTGTTTCCCCTAGTCAAATACACTTAATTGCCGTGGGCAGTCAGTGTACCTTAAAATCTGGAAGGAATACAGAGCAATCGGCATTTTGGAGCAGCTGGTATTCATATACATGAAATGCCCTACACCTCAGAAGGAGGAAGAGAAGAAATGCATGTTTTAAAATGGCAGCAGATTGCAAATGGCATGCTTCTGTTTTGTCAATTTTGAATAGGATTTTTCCAGTTCACTGTATTCAATTCCTGTAGCAACCTCTGATTCGGGTCATGCAAGTATTGCCTTTATAATGCCTAATGCCGCCTTCTTAGAAACTCAATGAAATCAGGCAAACTCATGATTGTAGGTGTTGGGATTTTTTTACAATACTTTAAAGAAACAACTTGTTCAAAAATGAAATTTTTTACATGATGGCAATTGCAAATTTTCTTTATGGTACATTTTTATGTATTTCTCCTTAACCACTTTTTTTTTCTCTCAGACCTCTCTTTCTTTCAAAGAAAAATATTTTAAACTTGGAAGAACAGTAAAATGTAAAGCATGTGATCAAAACCCCTCCCAGACTATTTCAATCCAGTATTTCTTACTTTGGGACTGGAGTAAACATGCTTGGTCCTGTAAATAATCAGTAGAAATGATCTTTCTCTCTCCATCCCTGCCCAAAGAAATTCATACTGTGATGTTGTAGAAGTGTTGTAGAATTCAAAGAAGAGGAATTGGATTTTTTTTATAATGGCCCATTTTATATTTTCCTATGCTTTTTGTAGAGAAATAGGTGCCAATTTTGACTTTTTAATTGAACTCAGCGATACTAATTCACTTAATGAAAATTTCATTATGCCTTGATAATGAACAGATCTTATTTCAATGTGTTTTTCAATGAATCTAGCCTTCCTTTCGGGAAAAGTGGCAGGAGACCTTTTTCACATGTAATGGAAAATTAATATATAAAGCAAACAAAAGAGGATGTTCCATAGTCCAACTTTAAAAATAGATGTAAAACTACATGTTATACATACATAATTCCACAATGGACATGTAAGTCAACAACCCCCACAGTGATTCCATTTTGCTTGATGCTTCCTATTAATGATTGCATTGCTAGTGTTTACTGTAATTTCTCCATTGGTCTGTCTCTGCCCCTAAGTATTAAGTTCTTGCATGTAAGTTTGACAGCTCTGATAACTACTAATTAGCAGTGCAAAAAGTCTTTGCAAAAGGTAAAGTCACAAGTGACGTGTATTGTTGAGGATAACCAAGCTGGAGCAATATATTCAGTTTACAACCAGGAAATCATCTTGTCACTCATGTGAGTAAGTGGGAGCCACAGAAAATTATATGAGTAAGTATAAATTTATTTTTCCACCCCAATGACATAAGTACCTCTCAACTGCAGCATCCTGAGTGTTACATTTATACCACAGGCTCTCCCACTTTTTTGATTCTGTTTCCATAGATTGTATGCTTTGTGGTATGATTTTCATATCAGTGTTTAATGCTGCTTATTCTAATTGCGAAGATTTAATGTTCGCAAGAACTGTACATGACTGTATTGCTGTCTTAAGTAAAAGGAGGAGTTTTTGATGACTTGAGGAATCTGAGGAGTTTGGACAGGACTTAAAATATCTCTGCTGCCTCTTCAGAGGTGAATGGTAGTGTTAGCATGATTGATAAAGCATCAGTTGGTAATTATCAATAGAAGATCTTTACTGGTTGTATAAATACCTGTATTTATGTATAGAATATAGTGTGGAAATTGATCCTTTTTACAAAAGAAAAAAAATTCTATTTCTTTTCTACTACTGTTGGATTAGGTTTAATAGCTCTGTTAATGGTTAGCTCATATACTTGAAATGCTCATTTCTGCCATACAGAAGTCCATTCTGTTTCTCAGAAACTATATTCCATTTGGAAGCCATCTGGAGATATCCAGGACACTATTCCTGTAGCCAGTTGGAGCTAATACCAAAATTCATAGCAACTTCTGTAGTCTCAGTAGTGTTTTCCCTCAATATTGTAACTGAAAAAAATTTGGGGGGGAAGTTAGTTGGTTTTTTCCAGCCCGTAGAATTAAACTTAAAACATCATCCCCTCATAAACTGTAAAAAAATAAAATATTAGCACTGTTAACACTTTGGTAAACTAATAAAATGCTGGTGATTACAGACCTGAGAGTATTCCTGGACAAATTGTAATTAATTTATCTGCAGTGCTTAAAGACCTACCACCTTCAGAGCAGTCCACACAAAATTCATACATATGCTTGGTAAAACTGTAAACATCTGTTTTAAATTAATTGAAGACCTTGTCTCCCAGTTGATACAAGCACTTTTTATATAAACTCTTTGATGGGATTTTGAGTTCATATAACCTGTTGCTTATTTTAGCAAGGGCAGAAGAAGCTGGTGCATAATTTCTGTTTAACACGGGTCATGTCTCTACTAATGTTTTCATGCTGCTTCCCAGCTCCTGTGTCTGGATGACTTCCCAGATTCTTGGCAAGATGAGACCCTTGCGTGTCTCCCCCCATTTCTGTTCAGAAGAGCTGGACAGGCAGACTGAGCAGGGCTTCAGGTTCCGTAGTATAGCATAGCCGTGGTGGACAAAAATCCTTTAAGTTATACTCTTGCAGTCCCCGCTAAAAGCTGTATTTAGCTTGCCATGCTACTAACAATTAACACTAGCTACTGGAATGCCCTTGGAAGTAGAGGTGTTTTTGCTAACTCCACCAGCTGTGTAAGACTTCTGGAAATACTAGAAATTATGGTAGCTACTAGTAGGACAAGTACACAAGTGACTAAGCTGTATTTTATTCTATGGAAAAAACACTTTGGAAAAATACATTTGTAATATGACTGAAAGATTAGTGTTAGGATGGAAAGATACTGGAAGTAAAAGCAGTATGGTACAAAGTTTGAAGTACTTTAAATTACATTTTTTTTCCAAATTAATTGGAAGCAATTCTTCTAGGAAGCTGTGTTTGATCCAGGTATAGCTATGTTATACTAGAGCATGTGAACGGGAAGATGAAACCAGGAAGAAATGAACTAAAAGTAAAATTGGGTGATTTGTTTTTGGGATGGAAACCGAGTGAAAAGCCAAAACCTAGACCCTCACAGTGTCCCAAATGCCTACTATGAATATTTAAAGGCAATTAGCATTTTAAGTCCTACTTTTAATAAACTAAAGTGTTAATTGGATAGAAAACATTTTAACTTAATTAATAACCTGACAATGTCATTAACAGGGAAAGAGTTACAGACATGACACTTCTTCTTCCCATGTTAGTTGAGGTAAGCTGTTTGGGACTAATTCTCATTGCAGTTGCAGCCAATTATTACATGAGTGGGGCAGATGAGGAAAGCTGTTCAAAGCTGCTTAGTCTTGCTTTTCAGGGAGGGAGAGCACATGTGCTGACAAATAGGGCGTGGGGCCTCTTAATGAGAATTTTAAGAATGTAAGATTTTCTATTGAAACAGTTTGTG
This sequence comes from Elanus axillaris, assembly GCA_026212715.1. Classification (NCBI taxonomy): domain Eukaryota; kingdom Metazoa; phylum Chordata; class Aves; order Accipitriformes; family Accipitridae; genus Elanus; species Elanus axillaris. Next base: position 27,969,273 of record JANZLQ010000008.1, read on the forward strand.
AAGGTTTATAGTGAGCACACAGGCATGCGGATACCTCCATAAAGTTTCTAGTGGCACTGTCCTCTCACAAGATGCCATCTCTCTATATTGAAACAGGCATTTGGACTGTACTGCTTAGCCAGATTTCAGAGGATTTTCTACAGGCATCTGTCACTTGTAGTGTCCGTATTTTCTGTCCTGGATTTCTGTCTCCTTAAAACATGCACTTTGAACAACACAATTGTCCATATGTGACAAAACTTGCTATTTCCACCACCCCTCCCTTAAAGTGCATAGCTTGTGAACCTGTCCTGAAATAATTCATTTCATTAGCTACTCTCATACACTGTGTCTTCTGAATCCTAAAAGAGCTGAAACATGGGACCTCCCTAGAGCTGCCAGTTACCTAGTAATTTAGTTTGCTGAAGCTTGTATGTTGAGAGGATCATCAAAAAGGCAAGATAATATTCACAGCAGAAGGTGACGTGCAATAGATGGGATTTGTACATAAAGAGTACAAGCCGTTGAGGAGCTTCTGAGAGGTGAAGAGGGCCTGATCTCTGCAACAGAGATCTGGTGCTTCTTCATTGCTGTCATCACACACAAATCATTTAATGATATCTAATACTACGAACTTCCTGTCTTAATTCACGGTAACAGCAAACATACCAGTTAGTACTAACAAAACTTCTCACTGCCATAACTGTACGTCCAGAGCAGGTATCTTGAAATGCCAAGCACTGTGGAATCGCATGAACGTACTTGCAGTGTATGTTCTGGCATTTAAAAAAAGCAAATTTAATCTAAAGGTATTTTAAAGCTCCTGAGAGGTTCCCAGCCCAACACGGGTGATTCCTCTCATTAGCTAGGCTTGTCACTTAAACTAGTATTCCAGTCAAGTAGAGCTGTTAGTTAATTCTGTAGTAACATCCACCCACTTGCATGAATGGGTGCATAAAGTGCACATGGAAGTGTTCTGGAGATGTGATGTTGTAGTTTTCTGCCTCATTCATATTTGGGTCTTAATTGTGTTTTGTAGCAAAAAGCTGAATCACACAATTTTGACCCAATTCAAAAACATATTCAATAGAAAATTAAAACTTCTAATGTGATTTATACTGGTTTAGGTAAAAAATTGCTGCACGCTCAGTAGTTTCTGCCCTTCGTTTCCCCCATTCGCTCCACAGGAAACTTCATCATCTTTGCAAACACACAGATCTGTTGGGACTTAGGCATGTGCGTAGCTTTAAAGAGCACATCAGTCCCCCTTGGAAATTGCTCATGTAATTTAGTTTTAGCATTTATGTGTAAGCCTACAAAGGACTTGAGTAGGTAGAAACTCCTCCTCACATAGAAGTTATCATCAAGACTGACCATCAGTAGACTTTTAAATGCCATACCTATGAATGTTGTTCTCTTGCCAGTATTTGCGTGTCCTTGTGCATATATGTGTAGTACTTAGTTTGCAGTGTGTATGTGCGTGCACACCTGTGTGTATATATATATATGTATATACATACCCTGATTTTGCCCACTACAGTGATGCCAACTTGTGTGTAGAGCCAAAAAAACTTAAAACTATACAATGCTTGAAATGCTGCATTGTTTTTATTATAGTATTTTTTATATCAGATGAATTGCAGGATGTTTACAGATGCTTATTAATATTTAACTTATACAATGGAGTGGCAGGATGTTTATGGTTGTTGTCAGCTAAAGAATTGTATATGATTCTGGGTGAAATTTTGGCTTTGTTGAAATCCTTGGCAAAACTCCCATTGATCTCACTGGGGCCAAGATTAAACCCCTCAAATCTATTGTTTACTGGCTATTCTCCTACTGTGATAATTTTTTTTAAATGAGTGAAATGTATTTATTTTTTCCCAGTGTGAAATCTGCAGTTGCTATTTGGATTTTTCTACAAACCTGCAAACTACAACACAAGTGGGAATATACGCCTTAGAGAATGTACAGAATCTTTCATTGGTCTGGTCCTTGAATATGTCTAAGAAAATACCTTCTAAAATAACTTTTGTAAGATTTAATACAAAACCTTCTAAAAACAGATCACCTTTCATACCTCACTCCACACAGAGGGCATGCAGTGTGGCAGGTGAAAATGAAGAATTATTTATTGATTAATAAAAAGTCCTGTGTATTTTGTATACCTACTGATTTCATGCAGCTCACCTAGCTCTACAGAATTGGAAATGAGACACTTAAAGTACCTTATTCAGAAGTACCTTATTGCAGAGAGGAATTTATTATAGAATACGGCCTTCAACTTCTCCTCAAGCCATGGAGGTATCTCCAGAGCCAGTCTGTAGAATGATTCTTTTAATATTTCACAGATGAATAAAATAATGAAACTATTAAGTGGTAAGGCAAATCAGACAACTGCTTGACATTAGAGAAAACACTTGTTTAGAGAAAGAGGGATCAGTTCTTTAATAGCACCAGGGAGGAAAAATACTTTAATGCAGCGCTTCCTAAATCCCTTTCGAGGGTATCTTTTTATTGTGTATGCCCTAAGTATATTCTTCCTGTAAAAAAACATAAGGCTGTGAAACAGCTAAATAGATGCATCTTAATTTCTTCTTCTAAGCCTAAAAATACCATTTTCAAACAAGAGGTATCATGCACTTTGAGATATGTGTTCAGAACAGGTAAGTTTATATTCTTTGTAGATAGTCATCCCAGGGATACAGTAGGATTTGTAAAATGAAGTAGTTATGCCAATGTTATCAAAAGCTGAAGAAACAGCAAGCCAGCCGTATTCCCCCATGAGGCTCTTTCTGAAGACATCTGTGCAGAATGCCCACCACTCTCAGGAGTTGTTTGCTGTAATTTTGTTTTATGAAAGCGTCATATTCAGATTCCTCCTCCTCCCCTTGCTAATAAGGAAGGAAGTATGTACCTTGGTGGAACTTTCCAGGAGTTTGTTAGCTACAGAATCAGACCTCAAAAGAACAAACAGTTGAAGCAGTCAGTAGGCTTGCGGAGGATGCACAGGGCTCTGCCTGGGCTTGCTAGTCTGCTAATTTGGGTCTGATTACAGATTTGGGGGAAAAAGGCTGCGGTCAGTGGCAAACCCCCATGATTGTTAGTAGGAGCAGATGGACACCCAAGTGAGCAGACAACTTTCCTTTTGCATGTTCATTATTGTCTGTAATTATAATCAGGACTGCAGTTCAGGACACACCATTATTGGTCTGAAAGGCCATGAGGAGTAGAGGATATGCGAGGAAATGAGGAGGAAGTTGCTGGAGGTCTGGATTCTGCCTTTAGTTTTCTGTGCAGAGCTGGGGGCAACTCAGTTAACCTTTGTGTGCCTCACTTTCTCCGCCTGTGGGACTAAGGATGCTTACCACCTTTGTACAGCCCCCCCGAGACCTAGAAGAGAGCAGTGGTATATAAGCGGCTAAGTTTTACTGACACTATTATATGTAGTATAAATAAGTTACTTTTGTCCGTAACACTGCAAAAATTGCTTTTCCTAGTTTTGGTTCTGACTGTTTGATGACCTATTGCATTTGGGGTAGTCAGTTTTGAAGCTTAGCGATTGCTCTAGTACTTAACAATTACACACACGTAGCAGGCTCTGTTTGCTGCAGAAAAGAGTAAAACTTTACACTGCCTGACAAAACTTGCCAATGAATTATATCTAACAGAGCAGGGGTGTAACTTTTGGCTTTATTTACTTGTAATAATGGTAAGGAACAGTGAATTTTGTTTGTTTACATACTGTTTACAATGGCACAGTTTTATTTTTAATATATAAAAACAATTGAGGTATTTATTGCATATACTATTTTAAAGATGTTTTATGTGTTTTCACCTTTGGAATATATTGTTACATTTCCTTGTACAGATAATTTGGGTGGCTTTGTTAATATAGTTAGTAATTTTTATGACTACTAAGTGACCAGTTTTCCGTGCCTTTTTATTGTTGGATGCATGATAACATATTTATTATTGTATGGAAGTCACTGAGATGTGTATTTTTGTATTCTGCTGGAAGCAATGGTTGATTTTATTGTACATGATAAGAGAGCCTTCCATAATGGGCACTCATATGAGATCTTCCTTCTCAAATAAACAGAATGCATTCAATGTATGTAATTCGTTGAATTTTTTCTGTGTCTGGAAATCAGTGGAAATCCTTGAATATCATGACATGGAATTTTAGATGTTGTCCACTCAAAATATGGGCTGCTCCCAATGTCATCAAATGCAAACCAAAATTCCCCATTGAAATCAATGCAATGGCAAGGCCTTGGCACAGTGTAAGCCTTTGTAATTTAAAAGAAAACTCTATGTTAAAACTAAATAAAATTTGGATGAATGACTATCAAGCATCATTTCTATTCAGTCTGCCACACACTACCTGAAAATTGTTTTAAATTACAGGCTTTGAATACAGCTTTTAAATGTACTTCATATGGCTATGTACAAGCCCACATGTAACTTGTAAGTACGTCACTGTGCATGTAGGTGTTTATATTTGCAGGCATCTTCTGCTAGATCTTGCTGGCATATGGCGTATTAAATGTAAAAATAGATTTACATTTGCATCCATAGTAACAACAGACGTTGAAATGACATACAGTAGTGCCTGTTTTTCCACAGTAAGTGGCAGTAAAACAAACACATTTTTCCGTAGTAGGATATACCGAGCCTCTGGAACACCGACCTAGATAAACACTCATTTGAGTTGATTCCATGCCAGGGCTGAAGACAGAGGGCAGTTCTGCCGGCAGTCATCAACCACCATGTTGTAGGTCAGTGAGCTGCGAGGCTGGTACTTAACACAAGACACGATGTGAAAATAACTACAAACAATGGCATATACAGAAGGAGAAATATAGTATATAGGAACCTAAGCCAGTTGATGAAGGCAATAATCTTGCGGTTGATGAAAGCAATCGCCTTATCGTTGGGACCCACTTGTCCTGAAGTGATCGTATGTGGGAGAAGTGTTTTTATGGATAACCCAGAATGCTTAAATGTCTGCGCTGGCTGTTTTAACACACAATGAATGCCAGGTGCTTAAAAATCTCTTAGGACTGAAGCCTGAACTTTAATCTTGGGTGTGTTTCGTGTGCGTTAAGTTTCTTTAACTAATCTGAAATGGTTGGTTGTAATAAAGCATTGGCATAAATGAGAGACTGTATTAGGAGAAATAGCTAATGAGGTAAAGTAGGGGACACCACGGGGCATGGCACTCTGCAGTATATAAGGAGACTGAATATGATGGTATATTGATACCATCAACTCTCCAGAATAGCTTCTAGCAGTAAGACTTAACAAAAGGTAGGCTTCTGATAGTTCTTCTTGCCTGTATAGTAGATTACTGTGAATAAGGAGTCAAAGAATGTGAAAAAAGTGGTTGCATTGTATAAGCCTTAACTTGGGAGATGCAGTTAGGGAAGTTTTTAATAATTTTAAAAGGAGTCTGGTTAAATGGGCAAACTTCATACCACAATATATACTTTAGTACTTGTGGTGTATAATCAATCTGCTCATGCCAGTGACACTGAATAGCTGATGATAAGGACTTTGAAATTGTGCTAACTTTTAACTCCCATGACTAAATTAATTAAAATCTGAAAAAAAAGGGAGGTGGTAGACAGGAAAGAGTTTGAATTAGAAGTCCCGAAGCAAATCCCTCGAAGCAAATAAAATAGAGTTCTTGCCCAGACAGTTTATTAGAAAAGGGCTGTATAGATGGCTTGTCTAAAGCACAAAATGTAGTAGAGAATTATTTAAAAAGAGGTTTAGTTGGGATGGAGTGACAATCTACAAGGCAAAAATGAAACCAATGGCAGTATTAGCACCTCTCGTTTCACATTAATGATAGAATATTCAAATATTAGTATACTACAATATTAGAACAGTGGGCATAGCAAAAAGTGGGAAAGAAAATTATTTTACAGTGATGCCATTCAGGCCACTGGAAGTTTGTGTTGAGATGAAAATCTGCCCCTGTCCTGGAAGCAGCTGTGGGAGCATGGTGTTACCACAGACTGGCTGTGTATTTAACTAGTTGTCCATAGCGTTTCCTCTGGAGTTATTACAGGCTATTTTCTAATTATATAACTGCAGTTCTGATCATACGTATAAGCACGCCTTTATGAAATAAAATAATCTACGTCACTGGAACCATGGCCTTGATTGTCCCCAGCCATCTAATGGCAGGAAGACGTGGTGGATCAAATTTGCGCTGTAAGCGTGACAAGACATGGAGCGGGTGCAATAGCTTCCATCCCAGCTGAATGCACGAGGAGTGAGTGAGAGCAGCAGCTGGCCCCAGTCCGCCTCTTCTAGCTGAGAACTGAGGGGATCTATGCGGAAGTGCATCTTTCTTTTTATAGAGGGAGAGATGGATAGATATCACGGTGATGAAATGGGACATCCTGGGATGGGGCAGATGCCTCATCGAGGCAGCAAGATTTCTGCTCAGGCTTTAGTTTCCATTTCCTTTCCCTGACAGCAGCACACAGCTGTGCCTGCGCTTACCCCTCTGAAATCATTCCTCCACTCTGCCCTTTAGCTGTTATTTGCCTCTCCCATGTCTCAAAGCTTTCAGCCCTTCTCAGGTGCCCACCATCATTTCCCAATTACACTTTGCCAAGTGCAATTTCCTTTTTTCCCCTTCATTCCAAAAAAAAGTCTGCTTGCTGCCTAGCGACATCAGCGTAACGGCAGATACACATTCTCCTGGCAGTCATGCTATCCTATGAGTAAATTGGTTCATTAATTAAAAATCACACATGTAGTGCCTCTGAACCCCTAATGCACTGTCCCTGGTAATAATAATCTGCTAATGGCCTAACTATTCAACAAACAGCATGTTTTCCCTTGCCCTGAGGGAACGCCACTTTGCTGAGAGTTACTGGACGCAGCTCGGCCGACCACCCCGCTGAAGCCGTCCGTTCTCTGAAGGTCAAGTCAGCAAGTGCTCACGCAGGAGCCTGCAAGCGGTGTAAAGAGTATGTGCAGCTGATTTACACCTGATGACTTATTTTCCAGCAAACTCTGCTTAATAGCATGAATTTGGTCAATCGGAAGCTTTAGGGGGCTATTTTCAGATGAAGAAAAAGGAAGAAAATTCAAGAGTGGTTGGAGATGCCACGGAGCTGCTTCCAAAACGTGGTTTCTTTGGAGTGAGGGGAAGCTGCTTTTCTAAGCATAGCAGGTTCACAAGTTAATTCAGAATACCTGCACAAAAATCTTGGCAGGAAATTATTTCAGGCCATCCTTTCTCCTTTGCCAGCTTCTACAAACTGTGGGAGGCACCAGTGGGTTCTGGGGCCAAATCCTCATTGGAGCCAGAAAGCTGGTTTGGAGGAGGGTCCCTTTACCTGGAGTTGTGCAGGCAACCCTTTCCTAAAATTAAAACCCACGCACTTGAATAAAACAGTATATTATAAAGTGACTTTTTCTTTTTTAAGCGCTCACTTTCTAAGGAGGTGAGCTTTACGTGATTCTGCTCTGTCATTCAGTCTCTCTTGCTTCCTCTCTTTTGGGCCTCCACCTTCCATGCCACCATGTTTTGAGCACCTTCTCTCAGGTAATCCACACACCATAAACCCAAAGAAGTGTTGGTACATGAGGGACACTTGAGATCAAGAGGTAGGAGAGCATCAGGCAGCATTGATTGCCTTGTAAAATTTAGTTGCAATCTGAAATTATTTTTCCAGCTGCCAGCTAAAGTCGCATCTGTCATTTGTTATCTTATTTATCTCATCAGAAGAAAATAATTGAATGAGTTTATATATGAATAAAAATCAAATATGGTCCTTAAAGAGTTTATAAGGGAATTAGATAGCTACATGGGGAGAGATGGCGTAGTCAATAACTAGCCCTGCTCCACCACATCATCAAGAAATGAACAGCATAAATTTTACAGTTTCAGCATAAAACCTTCCCAGAGTTGTCTCAGGAAGGTATATAAGGCTTTACAAATCAAACATCCTCTGTATTAAAATTTTCAATGTAGTTTCATCTCCCTTTGGCTACTCAGCCATGAAAACGATTACTCTGTAATTCCCAGAATCTTGAGCCTATTTAAAATATTGATAGGAATATTAATTAAATCTTCTGAACATTGTGGAAAGAGCAGCTTGGGCAAATGGGCCTAAATTCCTGAAAAATACAATAACAATTAATTATGTCAGGACAGTCAATCGCCATTTATTTCTCAGTCAGTAAGAACCATAGCTACTGGCTGACTAAGCTCAATTAAGGTTTGATGAAGTGCTAGTTTATAAATAGAAGTTAATATCATTTGCTAGCAGGATCAACAATAGGTCATGGCTTATTTTTTCAACGTAAATCCCCTCTCAAAATGTATATATTTTGAAAGCAAGATTCAGTGTCCTATGTTTTCTTAGATGGCCTATCAATCTGGGATTTTATTAAAGACTTTCTCCCTCACTGGATTAAATGGAGAAAAGCCTGAAACATAAACCCCTGTGTTTCTTTTACATCTGTTAATCTAATACCCAGTTTGAATGCTTCTGATATCCAGATTAATCCCTGGGGAAGTGGAAAGGAAAAATAGTTTCCCTTAATTTAAAGAGGACTCCTATCCTCAGTAGACCTACTTGCTTTGTGACTTGTGGGAGCCTGACTATGAGGCTACCTTTGGGTTGGTAGAAGGGATTTGCACAGGAGGAAGCACAGTCCTGGAAAAATGTTACATAACATTTTACCAACCCATTAATGTTCCCATTCTGGCTGCCATAATCACTTGTTGCTGCAGTTAGGTTCCCACCTCTCAGATTAAACAGAGAAAAACGAGAATTTTAGTGTCTGTGCCATGCTAGAATTCTGCTGCACCTTAGTTTTGGGCACCAGTGATTCTGGTGCCTAAAGCATCATTGAGCATAAAGTGTGTATAACGATGATGTTGCAATTTCTTGTTAGAGTCCCTTACTATTCACCAAAGCTTGGTTTGCTTTCAATATTAACTGATATTTTTTTAATTTTATTCAGTGGTTCAAGACCTTTATAATAAGTTGAAGTGTTTATTTTTGCACTGACTCTTTTTACTGGCCTAGAACAGAAGTCATTCTCTTTTAGAGATACAAAAATTACAACTCCTAGCAGGACTTTCCCAGAAGACTTTCAATATCCAAGCTAAAATGCAGTTCCTTTTTCTGAATTCCATCTTTTTTCTTGTCCTCCACTTTTGATAGTCAAAAGTAAAACTGGAGCAAAAAGCCTGTTGATAACATCACACTTTGCAGGGCAGTGTCATTGAGGGCATCCAACACCAACACTGGTGGTGCCTCTTACTTCAAGCACGTGATTATCATTTTACAGAGGTGTTGAGGCTTTTTTTTTACTGCATGGAGTATGATGATGGGGAAATGCATTTCTGAAAACACAGTTGATATTGTTTCAGCATATAGATTTGAGCCTTAGTGGCTGCCAGGGCTATTGAGTTGAAAATACAGTCTCCAATGGCTTATACTTGTGATCGTGTCATAGGATGTCATGTCAGCTCAGCTGCGGTAATTGCATCTGTCACAGCTAGTATGAAGTAATTCAACTACATCACTATGAAAGAAGTTTAAATGAAGGTACAGCAAGAGCCTGCACATGGGGAGTTTTTATTTATTAACTTGCTCCTGTGTCTAAATAATCGGATAAAGCACCTCTGATATATATGAAGTGAGTACAATATTCTGTGATTTCACTGCACCACAATAAACCCCTCTGATATTCCCTGAATTCATCACAGAATAGCATGATTTATAAAATAGATGGATAACTTGTGTAAATTGTACTTTTAATCCTCTCTTGCACACCGAAATGGATGGGATTTCTCATTTCCTTTAAAAGCAGGCCACCTAGTGCTTGCAGAGCTTCGTCACAGTGAGAAACCTACTACAAACAGCTTGGTTCACTCCCTCATTTGCACTCCCTTTAAACCACGGAGCTGCTCACCTACTTGTCAAGAGGTACTATGCTATAGTGTAACTTAGAAGAACAGAAATTTTAGGTTGTGGTTTCACATGCCTGTTGCCTGTCTTGCTCTCTGATACTTAGCTCCAGCACTGGTTCTTGTCAGACCTCTCTGTCAACCAGCGTGAACTCCCTAACATGGTCAGGAAGAGTCAACAACCACAGCAACGTGTTAAGGATCTGCTGGGTTAAGGAACTGAATCAAGTGATAGAAGGATCTAGCACCAGGAGAGGTTGGATATTAGGAAAAAAATTATTTACTGAGAGGGTTGTCTGACAGTAGAACAGGCTGCCCAGGGAAATGGTTGAGTCACCATCCCGGAAGTGCATAGACAATGCACTCCAGAACATGGTTTAGTGGTTGATGGTGGATGGACTCGATGATCTTTAAGGTCTTTTCCAACCTAAATGATTCTATGATTCTATGACTGGCCCAAGGAGGAGGTAGTACTGGGAGAAAAAGAGGAATGACAAAAGGAAACGAGAGTACAATCTTCCCCTTTCACCACCAGCAAGCTGGCAGAAACCACATCCTCAGGTTCACCAGACAACAGAATCAAGGTAGAAACACTGACAACCTCTCCAGAATGACATCAAGGCGCTATTAGAGGAAAGAAAAGGCCCTAGTCCTTTACAAGGGCTACTAAAAAATCATGAGCTAAGTAGTTTCCATACCAGAATGTGACATCTCCAAAGAAAGCTGAAAAGCAAAGCTTGGAATGATGTTACTAATTCTGTAGCTGTCTGATTAGACATGTAACCCGTGTCCTGGGAAGCTACTTTATCCCAGCATTTTGCAGGAGCTTTCCTTCCTCTTCCCAGTGAGACAGAAGGAGAAAGCCCAACCGTTTGCCGTCCTTAAAGATCCTATGGCACTTTTCATGGCATGTCTAAATTCTGGTGATGGTCCACCTTGTCCAAATTCTGCATTGGATAAATCGGATAAATCTCTTGGTGATCTCAAGTGAGAGGTGAGTTTGGGGCTTTTTGTGTATATGTAAGAACTGTAAATACTGAGCTATTCAGCCCTGTATTTGATATAGCACAGCTAAATTCAGCCCTGTATGGCTGCCAATGTATTTAACAACATTCTCCTTTTTTTGCATAGGTTCAGCCTTTCTGTTAAGGTGAAAAAGCAGTGATTTGTCATTCTAATCTGCTTTTAAAGAAGTGCAGAGCTTTACTTTCATTTTTTTTTAAGAAAAGGAAATTTAACACTATCTAGAGGATCAGATCTATATTAGTAACAAGATAATTTGTAGAAATCCTGTCTCTCAGACTGTAGAACTTGTGAAAATTATGCAGTGTCAGAAGTAATAAATAAATGTTTTCTATATTTGGTCTTCATTGGATAATGGGCACCTTCATGTAACACATCTTTTGTTAACAACCGTTAGAGACAGAAAATGGACTGGACTGTTGGATCTGGCACGGAAATGCTGACATTTCTGTAGTGGTAGGAAATTTAATAGAAGAGGTCTAAATGAGCTTCTTTCAGCCATAAACTTCAGAAAATATCAGAAAGACTCTCAATTTTAAAGCAAGCTTTGCATTCTTCAAGAGAAATGTGGCAAACTGTACTATATACTACTGCCTGTGTGCTTTGTGCAGCTTCTTGTCAGGTATTTCAAAGGAGACCTGTCACGTCAAACTGACCAAATATTTGGTTACTGGTAAAAATAGCCCATACATAGATGGAAAAAAAAATCAAAAATGGTGCTCCTCAGTGCTCTGTCCTGTTGGCAGAACTATACTTTTGACTTAGGAACATCTCACATTAGTTCTGTATCACCCATGGTAAGAGTATGTTGGATAAAAAGAGAGGTGTGTACCACCACACTCCAGATGAATGTCAGAGGGAGTTTCGTTTTGGTTTGTGGGGCTTTTTTTATGTCCTGTATGTACACACAGTACATCATTAGTATTTTTAAATTAGGCTTTTCTTTCTAACGAAACAAGACGTACTTTACAAAGAGCTGTACACCACCACCGCAGGATTGCTCTAGATCACCCTGTGGGGAGAATTTATGGTGAGCTTTGTTGCTCAGAGGGAAGACAGTGCAGTGCACAGTAGCACACTATACAGCCATGCTAAGTTGCCATTTGTTATTTACATTAATTGTAAATATTAATTTCAAATTTTTAAATAATATCTTAAAACTCATTCTCCATAAAACTGAAATTAAGTTTACTTAGAAACTCACTCTTAACATCATCAATATATATCAGGTTTCTGCAGTCTCTTCAAGTGCATTCAAATAAAAAATTATCCTCCCCTGGCATACCTATGATAGAAGGGGACAAAATAAATGCCTTGAATTAATACCTCCCCCCCCCCCAAAAAAAAAGGAGGCTAAAATCTGTCCTCTGGATCCTGGCACGTTTCCCATTTCTCAGGTTTAGGCTCTTCCCCCATTGCATACCAGCTATCAGGAGTGGACTTGTGTGTTCTAACACTGCCTCATTAAAAAAAAAAAACAACTCTATTTTTTGTGATAAGGAAAACCAGCCATTCAAAGTGGCAAAGCTCCAAAGAGTTCCTCCTCCTTGGATGATGGAAGCAGGAGGAGAAAGTGTGCCTTAGGGCAAACTTTTCTTGCCAGAGCCTGAGAACTAGGATGGGAAGACAAAAATATTTGACTGTTTCCTAACAAAAGCCGCATGCAAAGGCCTCGGTGATTCTGCTGAAACTCTGAAGTTCTTCCCCACACAAACTGTTCATATTAATCAGCTTTCAACACCCTGAAAAATCAACATCATTTTGCCAATGAGTAAGATAAATCAGATTAATGTAACTTCATTTTCTGATATAAAAATGGTAAAGTTAGGCTTGTAGGGGAAATGAAAGCCATTTCCATTTTTCTCCTTTGGTATGATGTGTTTTAGAGGGTATATTACTAAAGAATCCATCATCAGTGCATTATTGTAACTCACCCTTCTGTGATTTTATTATACTATTAACTTTAGCTCATAAAGTATCAGATGGTTCTACACTTATGTCTATCGTAGACGTTTTTAGCATAAGGTCAAGAAATATGAGTATTATAGAGGCTTCAGCCCCTAATTTATTTCCTGTACCCCACCTTCACTGCCCCTAAAGAACAGAAAAATCACACTTGGTCAATCCTTACCTAACTTTTAGTAGCAGGAAAACACTCAAGAAACCTTTTGACTGCAATCTCTCAAGATAACCATCTTGCAGGGACAGGCCTCGACATTTCCATGTATTCAAAGCTGCTGGTAATTCTGGAATTTTTTTGGCAGATAAGGAGAAAAATAATTTAATACTTTTACAATACAGCTTTCAGGATCAAATTCTGACTTATCTATAGCACATCTGCTTTATTACACAGCATGTGATCTGGGCAATTATCTGAAAGTAAATATTAATTCTCATTTATTAATTCTCATTTTCCATTCATTTACAGCCAGAATAATGTCTTACCAGTTGCAAATAAGGACACATTGTTAAAGTTCAAACAATTTGATTTTAATATACTTTATTATATTTTCAAATATTGCTAATGCAGTTTCTTACAACTGAGCATGCAGACAGTGGATTATTCCCCCTTTCGACCAATGAAAAATGTTCTAGTTTTTTTATATATATATGTATTTCCACAGCTTTAAAGCATCAGCGACCACAAAGAAGAGACCTTCCTTTCAACAGACTTAAAAATCATTTTTCTTAATTAAAAGAATAACTAATACATTTTTGGTATGTGGTGTGAAGTACCCAGTAATACATGGTTTTAGCAAGATGTATGATTTTAAGGTATGTTTGACTCTTGAAAAACTCCATTTACTGTCACAATCAAGCAAGCCATAACTATTGACAATACTGTGTAACACTTCTGTTGCTCTGCAACAGGTGCTGTATTTTCTGTATGTCACATTTTTGCAACAAAGAAGTACGAAGAATTGTACTTAGAAGCTAGGATCTGCTCCTTGTTCTTAGAAGCTAGGATCTGCTCCATTCATGTGCTGTCTTACTGGTCAAAGTAAAATCATGGAGCTGCTTCTTCCAGAAAATGCCACACTTCCTTTTTTTCAAGCTGCACCTTGACTTAGTGGCAGAATATTATAGACATTACTGTGATCCACATGTCTCTAGATGCAGAAATTTTTTTAAACCACTCCTATTTAGACTCAGGCATAGGTTATCATTACACTGCCCATTCCATTATGGACCCAACAGACTCCAGATGCTGTACTCCATCCATCAGGAGTACACGTGGTAATCCCCACTTCCAACACTTCGGCTAAACTAGATGTATTCTGGAAATACATTTCAGGCACTATTTACATTCTACATTTCTGCTCTGATAGGCTTCAGTGACAGATGAAAAATTCAACTTACTTGGTTCTCAATAGGCTGTGTAAATGTAACATTTCTGAGCTGAGAAATTTTCCTAGAAAAATTTCATTGGGAAAATTGAAACAGCCTTCAGCAAAGGTAGCTCAGAAACAGTTACTCAGAAACCTTACAGCAGTAAGGAAGAACTCACAGTATTTTTTTCAGGCATTTCTGTTCTTTGTCCCATTCTAGCCAAGATTTCCCATCTTCAAACAGTGATTTGCAGAGAGGTCCCTGGAAAGGAGTGTTACAGTGGCCATTTTTCACAATGGCAGCCCCCTTCCCTCCCCTCCAAGGGTAATATATCCCCCTCTCTGACATCAGGCTTATGGGATTCTTTGTAGCACAATGCGCTTTCATACAACCAGGTGGATGGAGGAGTGAGGCACTCCCTGGTTTGTCTTGGGTGATTGGTTCCTTGTCACTCCTAGTTTCTTTTTATTTTTTTGAGGGAACTGAAAATGAAGTTTGGGAGAAGCTATTAATGCTCCTGTTACTGCTGAAAAGGTGTCACCAAGCAGTATAAGGATTTGGAAGTTCCCCTCAATATTTTGATGGAAAAGACAACACTTTCATTAAAATGTGCTCATGTTTAAAGAGCATTTCTTTTATATACTGAATCAGGGAGGAGATGAAATAATCTCTGACTGTGTGGCAGCACTGAGGAAATTAAGAATCAGAGAGACTTAAATGACACATGACAGCAGTTATTTGTGTGTGGAATATAAACCCAGGCAATCCAAAGAGACATACTGATTGAGACTGACTTAAACCTTAAACATATGCTCAAGTTACTGCATCTGAGATGAAGAGCACATTTTAAGACATGTTGCAGCAGTGCACAGCAAACTGTATAACAAATCCACCAGGAACAAAGAAGAAAGCACACCATAAACAGCACATCAGACTATTTTCATTGTGGGAAAAGCTTCACAATGCAAATGATTTCCAGTTCAATAATAAACTCTGTAAAAACAGCAATAAACTGGGCCATGCATAGAAAATATAAAGGTCAATGAAAAGCAAAGCAACTGCCATAAAATTCATTTGGAATCCAGACAGTAAGAGGCTGGGATTCACCAAGACTGCTGAGGCACCTCCACAGTAGTTAAATCTGAGAGAGAAAGTAAGAGTCAGGTTTATTTACATGGGGAAAGAACAAGATTTGAAATGTAGCTCAGGAAAGCATCTGTTGTTCTGCTGATTTCACAGCAGGAGTATGAAAGACTACTTAAATAGATGAAGTTGCAAAAAATTTAATTACCACTAAGCATTTACAAGGGATTCATTGTTCCCTGGAGTTACCACAGTTGAAGTAACGATTGTATATGACATCTCTGGGCTTTAAAGAGGAAGTATATGCAGCAACTGGTTGGAAACAAATGAGAGAGGTCTATCTGCAGATTTAAGAAATGATGAGATTTATCCTGCAACAGAAATTATCTAAACATTTGAAAAAAAGCAGCTGATACCTTTTACAATGATACCATAACCGTAAATTGCAGGAAGGCAAAGATATAATTTTTTTTCCACAAACTTGTGCAAAACCTTTTCCAAAAATACACCAAAAGGGAAAAATAACTGGAACGTTGCAAGAATTCTGCAATAATGTTTAAGGTTACATTCGGCGCAGTTAGCACTTGAGCACAGCTAGTTCTGACAATGAAGGGGGCTCTCCATATCGGTGTAGACCTTAACGTTACCAGTTACCCGGTAAAGATCAATATCTTTTACGTAGTTCAGGAGATATATTTGCCTCACTATTGCATTTTTGGCAAGTTCACCCTAACTTAAATTCATCCACAAATATGGACTAAAGACAATGACTATGTTATGTGATAGCAGACATGACAGTTTACTTCTGCATTGTATACAGTAACCATACCTTCTGGTTAGCAGGCATATGCAAGCAGATACTGTTAGGTATTGCTGGCATGCAACGTTATTTGAGTAACAACAATCACACAACTAGCAATGAAGGACACCCTGAAAACTCCCTCATGGACTTGAGTATCATCATCGATTTTTAAGGAAAAATTCACTGATTTAATCAGCTCATTCTAGCAATAAATGTGTGCATAAATCACATGGCAAAAGCTGAAGAAATCCATACGGAATCCAAAGTGCAACACAGCTAGATTCTTTTCTGACAGGAGTTATTGAGAGGGTGTTTGACAATTTTCTAATTGAACAGGCTGGCACTGGAAGTGTGGGATCATCCCAGTTCCTTCAAAACTTTCTACAGAAGCTTAAGCTGTGATCTGGCTGTGGCTGCTGGCCAGAAATGCAACCAAGCTGGCTGTTTACTGTATCTCAGCTGACTGCCTATCTAGCTCCCTGGCAATATGCCAACTGTTCGGTTGGTTTCTTGGCTCCCCAGGCTTAGCTGGCAAAGAAATAGATTGTTCCATTTTTGCCAGAAAGGCTGCAAAGCCAACGTGTTTTGTTCCAGCGCTCAATGAAACAAAATATTGACAAGCTGGAATTTCCTGTGGCATAAAAATTTCACTTCCCAGCCAGCTCCTGTTATTATTGTATGCTCTTGTGTAACACAGTGACGGCGTTATCGCATCCTCTAAGTAAACACAATGCACAGAAAGGATGTGAATCCAGAGAGCCTTCCAAGCCTTTGGATAAGAATCTCGTAGCATCTGAAAACGTCTCTGTGCAGTACAATGCATCTTTTGACAAGGTTCGTTTGTCATGCTTTCCATTTTGCATTAAAAGGCCTATTAAGCTGGCTCTGAGAACTCGTTTGTCAGCAGGACATAACTGGCCAACTGAGGGATGAATTCAGTGTATAATCTGTGGATCACACCCTTTATGCATATCGTTTTGGATGACTTGTGTAGGTTATGGATCAAACTCCAGGGAAAGAAAAACCCATAATAGCTGCAAGATACTCTCATATATAAAGATTATTAGGTTTTCACTGTTGAAAAAAGGATTTAAAATATCCATGAATATGCAAATAAAAATGACTTCTCAAACACGTCACTGGAAACAACAGATTCATGAAACATTCAGTGAAAAGAAACCAGATAATGTCATCACATTATATCATAATGCCATAAACCAAACCCTTGCCAGAGACAAATGCCATGGTCCAACCCAGGCCAAAGATTCATGAAAGGATGACTAATGAAATTATGCACTCAGACGAAGAGTTCCACTTTTGTAGTTGGCAGGTGTGTCAAGAGTGTTTTCAAGGAGACACTGAGCAGGGTTGAAAAAGCAAAGCAACTCAGCATGAGTATGCACTCGGTGGAAGAACAAGCTCATTTAAGCTGTTTCCGTTCTTGGTTGTCTCTGTGCTATCCCCAGTGCCACACTGACACATTTATTATGTTGGTGAACTGGATCAGCAAAAAGGCAGGAAAGCAGGTTGTTTTCTAGCCTTCGCAGTTCAGTCTCATTTACTGCTTGATTTCACAAATGCTCATGCTGGCACAGTCCAGAAGCAGTGCAGACATACAAGCAGGTAGCTGGGCTGGGGAGCAGAAGTGTGTGTTATAAACTGTTAAGTCACTAGAAGTCATTAATGAAATATTACATTATGAGCTCTAGATTTTGGGGGAGGAAATAGCATCAAGCATGGCAGATCCTCCCAAGCTTATTGCGAAGGGATTGATGGAAAGGCTTACCCAGGTTTTGAGACCAGAAGCATATGCTATGCTTCCTGTTAAAGGTAGGAATACAAAGACTATAAATTACCTATCTGCCTTTGAGAAGGCAATCTATATTATTATAAATTACATCAGTGTAGTCTATTGGATGTAACTTCAAGTCTTGTCTGACCTTAATAAAACTTTAGTTGTAGAGGGACATTTTTCAGAGGTAGTATCATAAAAAAAACCCCAAACTGACTGACACAATCATGCAGCTGCGTAGTTTTCATGTACAGAGGAAAACAAATCTAAGGGACTAGTAAGAAAATGGATGGAAAACAGCCATGAAGTCACAGAGTAGTTCTTCATCTCCTTTTATAGAACTGGCATTCAACACCTTACAGAGATGACATAGCAGTCAGTCTGAGATAATCTTTCAGCAAGTTCCTCCAAGCTAGTCATCCTGAAAATATCAAGCTTAAAAGACAGGTGCAGACACTGACTCAGGGTAGCTCCAGGGACATGACACTATTTCTGACAAAAAGATTCTAAACATGGCTATTTTCGATACTGAAAGGGCAGGCAGAAAACAGTACAGATGCATGACTCTAGCCAGCCAGCTTCGCCTGATGCTGGTTCCCCTCACCAGGCCTGATCCTGACCCCCACACATGGACAGATGTCCCAGCCTGGCTTTGACCCATCCCTGTCCCCACAGGTGCCCGATGCTCTGGGTTGGTGTGGTCCCTGGCTTGCCCCGCTCCATAGCTGGGGATGGTGGGACGGGCTCCCACTGGCCAGGCCCTGCCCTGAAAAATATAAAACTGAACAGGTCACAAAATACCAGAACCCAAATACTCTATCTCTTCATAATTAGTATAAATTTTAAGCATTGTTGGCTGACCAGCCAAGTTTCCTGTGCTTTTACATAGGCAGTATTTAAATTGATTGTAAAAAAAAAATTAAAAAATCACTATTTCAAAGCTATTCCTATTTTTGTTATTGTATAACCCCCCCCTTTTTTTTCTGACAAACAATGGCATGCTGTGGGTTATGTTTCATAATTTCCTGATGAGGGTAAATCTTGATTTTTTCCAAGGTTTTGGCAGGGTGCCATAGGAACTCATTACTCTGAATAGTCTAAGGGGAAATATAAAACAAAGGGAATAAAAGGCTTACAATTATTTTTAAAGCATGCTTTCTCATGTTTACATTGCTTCCAGATCTATCTTGTTTTGGAAATTTTTTACTTACTCTCTTGATACATGAAAAACAACAAAACCTTCTTATATAATTTTTAGTTTTCATGAAAATTGGCAAGTGTTTTGAATGAAGGAGTTGGTCAAAAAGAGGTATTTTGCTGGTTAACCGAAGATGTGCAAACTGTTAAAATTTCTCTACTCAAATGACAGTGTATTTCCAAGCCAGGCTGGTCTCAATGGGAACTGAAATGATGACTAACTTGAGTTAAACTTGATTCTATTATTCATTTACTTTCTCCCCATCCCATAGGGACCTGCAGTCCCTGGGAATATGAGAAACCTTTTATTGTTCCACTTAGCTAACACTGTGACATACTTTAGAACCAGTAATCCTTTCCTTCTTTTATCTATCACCTCATCTGTGCATAGTCTGTGGGCTTTGTTGCACAGCTTATTACTTTTTAGGGTAAATTAAAACGTACATTATCTACCTGTCAGCAAAAAAGGTAAGTAAATACATATCCTCTGACTTCTAAAGTGTCTAAAATGATTACAAAACCCAGAAACAGCCTATGATCAAGGACTAAACAGAAGTAAAAGCCACAGCTTAAACAAAACCAGAAGCTAGGCAGAAGCAGGAATTATCCAGAAAAGTATTGGAGATCCAGTAACAAAAATTCTCATACCCTTTTTCTAGGGCTGAGGTGGTACCCAGAAGAAAAATGCAACTTGTAAGGATGTCAGGGTAGTCTTTCTCTCTTTGTCTGTCTTTCTCTGTAAAGTGGGACGAGTTAGACTTTGAAATTCCCCAGTACTGAAAAAGCTAACAGGCTAGCATCGTCTGATGATGGTTTTTTTTCCGCTTTTTTTTTTTTCCCCTATCCCTTCCCCCAGTATACAAAGTTTTGGATTCTGGCTGAATTGAGCTTTGGTGTCTCTTTTCTGTCTTCCAGAAGTTGTTGCAACCACACACTGCCTCGTCTGTGCCCGTAGTCACAGTGGAACTCTGGTTCTATTGTTTCTCCTCCTGAGGCTCACTCTCATAAGCCGAGTCTCAGAAAGACCTGTGCAGATTCTGGGAGTCTCTCTTTGGGTAGAGACAGTCATTAGCTGACAGCATTAGACCATCCATCACTTATCATTCAACACACTTCCTCACTTGTATCCTTGTTCTTGTCAGGTTAGTGTCCGAAGGAGCTGCTGCTGAAAAGGAGTAATGTTGGGAAGCTATGCGAGACTACGGTTTCCCTGCAAATACAAAGAAATCCCAGGCCCCATCAGCACATGCAGTTAAATACACGTTAACACATTAACTCATGAGGATTTGAAAATCAGCTGCGTATTTGCTGGGGTAAATCACACACCTGATGTGCTGGGGAAATCCGGCAACATTGAGTTTAAAAAGGGGCAGGAAGAGAGGGACAGCACAAGAGTTTCAGGCAGGGTTCGACAGTTTTCTGTCTGTGTCTGACTAATACCAGACTGCGGCCTCTAACCCATCTACCCTGCTGAGCCAGGCAGGCAGCTGGAAAGCAAGCCTGGCATGAAAGGCTTTCAAGAGCAACCAGAATGCAGGCCTCTCGCCCAGACTGACCGGGGCAGGAACGACCCACCTCAGAAGCACACAACTTCCCGAGGGCTTCGCAAAGGCTGTAACCACCCTGCCAGGCAGGGAGAGGAGCGCCAAGCTCTGTGCCACACCACACATCTGCCACGGAGCAGATCCTGGTCATGACTACCCCGACCCAGACTGCTGCTGTGGATGGGACCCAGCAGGACTGGCTGCACAGGTTCACCCGGCGGGTGTGCTGCGGGAAGACACCACTTCGACCCAGTCTACGGCAATCCCCCTCTGGGAGAGCGCCTGGGGAGACCTGACAAGGACACGCGGGCTGGCCCTCTCACCGCCAGGCGGGCACAACCCGGGTTTTGCTCCCCTCAGGGCAGTACGACACACGGGCCGGCCCCGAGTGAGTCCTCGTCCCCCCAGGACTGACTGACGGCCATAACGGCCGGGGGCAACGCACGCGCCAACCCCCACAGCGAGCGCGACCACGTCGCCCCCGCCCACCCTCAGAGCTCCTTTTCCGGGGCGGCTTTCTCATTTTCGCCAATGGGAACGCGGCGACAGCCGTCACGTGACGCCCTCCCGCCTTCTCCGGCGCGCTTGGGGCGGGGCGAGGGGGAGTTGTGGTGGTGGTGGTGGGGAAGCGTCGCGAGAGCGGAGGCGCGCGCCGAGGGGGCGGGGCAGGAAGAGAGGGGCGGGGCGGCGGCGGGTAGGGACGTGCGCCGCGGCCGTGACGGGGCCGGCGGGGCCGGGTGCCGGCGTTCGGTCGTTTTGTTGTTCCGTTGTTTTTGGCGGTGAAATGGCTGCGGGTGCCGGGTGCTGAGGAGGCAGTCAGGTACGGGGTGCGCGTTGTTATCCCCCCTCCCCGCTCCCAGCCGTCCCCCCTGCCCTGCTGGCTGTGTGTGTGGGTGGGAGGCGAGGGGCCGGGCCGGGCCGGACTGTCAGGCGGGGATCGCTCCCACAGGTGGCCCGCTCCCGGGGAGGGAGAGGGCAGAGCATCCCCCGCCGCCCTTCCCCGGTGTGTGTGTGTGGGAAGAAAGCGCTACCGGCGCCTCCCCATCGGGCGCTGTGTGGCCCGGGGGCAGCGCAGCTCCGTGCCGGCCCTGCGTGTCCTCTGTGGGCGCACACCTGAGGGGAGAGTGCTGGTGGGGGGGGGGGCTTGCCGCGCCGCCCGCCCCCGTACGGCAGCAGGGGGCGGGGAGGGCCGGAGCGGGGGGCGGTGGTGCTCGCAGCATCCCTCCTTCCTTCCCGGAGAGCCCCCGGGCAGGAGCGGCGGCCTGCGCCCGAGGCCTGCCGGTGGGTCACTTCGGTGGGAAATCCGGTGATTCCCCCCCCCGCCCCGGCTGGGGGGTTGTCTGCAGTCTGGGCTGGGGGCTGACTCGTGCCTGTGTTCTTGTGGCTGCTGGGGGCGCGGCTGAGTAAGTTCGCGTTGCCTCCCGCATTGTTTGGCTTGTTGGTTGGTGCGCACGGGTTAAGTAAGTTCACCCCGTTCTCAATATTGCGCTTTTTAAAAGTGTCTCCTCCCAGTTGTTTTCCTCCCTGAAGGGAGGAGGAACGACGAGTGTTATTCGTTTGCTTTCTTGGTTTTTGTGAGAGGCTTGCTTTATTATGATTGAAGTACCTTTCTCTGTTTTCCCCCAATATCAAAGGTGTGTGTGGGGGGGAAGGCTATGAACTGTAGGTCCTGTATTACAGCTTTCTTACTGAAGCCCTGATGTAATGCCAGAGTGAGACAGGGAGAAAAAAAAAAGAAGCTATATTGTATCTGGAGAAGATCAGTGGTACTAAAATCAATGGTAATACAATGCACTTAATTTATCCACGTTAACACTTGGGAAGAGTCTTATGTTGCTTTGTATTTGCAAGATTATTTCAGAGCTGTACAGTTAGCCTTTAGTGATAGATACAGCCAATATGTAATTATTTTTTGAGAAATTAAGTGTTTTTAAACAATGTTGGTCACATTTGTCCAGGAGTATTTCTTGGTCCGCAGGCAAGGTGATTTTTCTGAGGCATGGTAATTCAGTTATGCCATCTTTGTTGATGCCTGGTAATTTCATACCCTTCAAGGGTTCTTTAGAATCTGTTGGCAGCTGAAGAAGTATAGTGGTGGAAAGTCTTACTCAGTGTGGAAAAATAATACATTAGATTATTCCCTCTTTCTGTTAATCATTCGGTATGATATAATCTTAAAAAAAACCCACCTAAAACCAAACAAACCCAAAAAGTACTCCCTAAACAAGGTATTCTCTGGTGAAGTTTTTGCTAAGGGAAATAACATCTCTTGAGAAAATACTACTGCTTAAAATATAATACCCCCCTCCCCCTTAAGTGGTTTAGTTGTGTTATATATGAAACACACAACCAAATAAAGTGCAGAAACTTAAAGAACAGCACAAACCACAAAATCTAGACTAATGGATATTGCTGGTACATAAAGTAGTATTTTTTTCCCAGGACATACTTCAGAATCCTGACCCAGGACTAGGGGGAAAGTGGGAGTGATAATTTTCAGTGATGACCTAGGCAGAGAAAATGAAGGATTCCTTTGAAACTGGGGAAACTTGGTATTCATGTCATGCTTCTATGTAACAAAAATGCAATGTAAAACAATTAGAACCAAACAAGAAAAAGAAGATCCAACCTTTCATAACTGTCATTAATGTTGACCAACAATGATGTATTCCACCCCCTTTTCTTAGTGTGGATGCGGCTGTGGTCAAGACAACTTGTCATTTTATAAAAGGACTTTTTCAAGACTGCCAACCCAATTAGTCAAAGTGATAAATCATTAGAAATGAGAAATAGAGAAGCATCTGTCAGACTATTCTGCCTGCCTGTCAGTGTAGGCTTTTTTAATTTGGTTTTCAATAGCAATTGTTTTGCTAAGGTTATAAAAGAGTGCATATTACTGTTTTTTAATGTATTTTTCAACTTCATGTTTGGAATGAATCTTTCAAAGCTCAATATTTGATTAAACATGGCTTTTGCAAATCATCAGCAAAGTTCTTTGGCCTGCTTCAGGTCATTGTGTTGAAGACAAAAAAAAGTACTTTAAAAGAAAGATATCCTTTTTTTTAACAGTACTACAACAAAAATACTTTCTTGAAATATAATCATAGATATACTGTTGTCATTGTCTAGAATCTTTTATAGGAAATTTAACATATTAAATATAGTTCAGATTTACTGCCTGCATGGTTGAAATTTCTAATGTCCTTGTGTGCCTTTAACATAGGTATGCACATGTACACATATGACCCTATAGCTATTTAAGAGATTTACTTGGCACATTTGCGATTTATAGACAAAAGATACATTTTCTTCCTTTCTGTCAGCTAATGATTCTCAATACATACTGACTTTTAATAAATTTAGGCATAGGACAAATTTGTACAAAGAGGTGAAATGCATGGTAAAATTCCTGTTGGATTCCCTTAAGCTGATTATTTAATTTTGCTCCTTAACATATATTCAAACAAGATTGGAAAAGCTAACTAAATGGTTATTCCATAGTCTGATGAGAAGGGTGTTCCTCAGCAAATCACTGGAAAAAATGGATTTATAGAATCATAGAACAGTTTGGGTTGGAAGGAACTTTTAAAGGTCATCTAACCCAACTCCCCTGCAATGAGCAGAGACATCTTCAACTTGATCAGGTTGCTCAGAGCACTGTCCGACCTGGCCTTGAACGTTTCCAGGGACGGGGCATCTACCACCTCTCTGGGCAACCTGTTCCAGTGTTTCATCACTCTCATAATAATTTGTTCCTTGTATCTAGTCTAAATCTACACTTTTTTAGTTTAAAACCATTATGCTTTGTCCTATCACTACAGGCCCTGCTAAAAAGTTTGTCCCCATCTTTCTTGTAAGCCCATTTTAAGTACTGAAAGGCTGCAATAAGGTCTCCCTGGAGCCTTCTCTTCTCCAGGCTGAACAACCCCAACCCTCTCAGCCTTTTCTCACAGCAGAGGTGTTCCATCCCTCTGATTGTTTTTGTGTCCCTCCTCTGGACCTGCTCCAACAGGTCCATGTCTGTCCTGTGCTGAGGACCCCAGAGCTGGATGCAGGACTGCAGGTGGGGTCTCACCAGAGCAGAGCAGAGGGGCAGAATCTCCTCCCCTCAACCTGCTGGCCATGCTGCTTTTATGCATCCTGGGATATAGTTGGCCTTCTGGGCTGTGAGCACCTATTGCCAACTTGTGCCCAGCTTTTTATCTACCAGTACCCCCAAGTCCTTCTCTGCAGGGCTGCTCTCAAGCCCTTCATCCCCCAGCCTGTACTGATACCAGGGATTGCCCTGACACAGGTGCAGGACCCTGCGCTTGGCCTTGTTGAACCTCATGATGTTCACACGTGCCCACTTCTCAAGCTTGTCCAGGTCCCTCTGGATGGCATCCTGTCCCTCAGGCGTGTCAGCTGCACCACTTAGTGGGATTGAGTGCACCCTCAGCAAGTTTGCAGATGACACCAAGCTATGTCCTTGATGAAAATATTACGCAGTACTGGTCCCAGTACAGACCCTTGAGGGATGCCACTTGTGACCAGTATCCATCTGGACATTGAGCTGTTGACCACTGCTCTCTGGATGTGACCTTCCAACCAATTCCTCAGCCACCAAACAGTCTACCCATCAAATCATGTCTCTCCAATTTAGAGAAAAGGATGTTATGGGAGACCATGTCAAGGCCTTAGAGAAGTCCAGATAGATGACATCCGTAGCTCTTCCCTTGTCTACTGATGTACTGACTCCACCATAGAAGGCCACTAGGTTGGTCAGGCAGGACTTGCCCTTGGTGAAGCCATGCTGGCTGTGTTGAATCCCCTCCCAGTCCTCCATGTGCCTTAGCATAGCTTCTAGGAGGATGTGTTCCATGATCTTCCCAGGCACAGAGGTGAGGCTGACAGATCAGTAGTTCCCAGGGTCTTCCTTTCTACCCTTTACAAAATTGGGTGCAATGTTTCCCTTTTTCCAGTCCCCAGGGACTTCACCTGACTGCCATGGCTTTTCAAATTTCATGGAGAGTGGCTTGGCAACTGTGTCAGCCAATTCCCTCAGGACTCTGGAGTGCATCTCGTCAGGTCCCATAGACTTGTGTAAGTTCAAGTTCCTCAGGTGGTCACAAACCTGATCTTCTCTTACAGTGGGAGGGACTTTTCTCCCCCTTTCCCTGCCTTGCAGTCCATCTACTCAAGAGGTGTGGGAGGAGATGTTGGCAGTGAAGACAGGCAAAAAAGTTGTGAAATGCCTCAGCCTTCTCCTCGTCTGTTGTTACCAGTTTGCCAGTCTTGCTCTTCAAGGGGTGGTGGTATGGTTTCTTTGACCTTCCTTTTCTGGCTGACATACCTATCTATAGAAGCCCTTCTTACTATTCTTTGCATCCCTTGCCAAGTTCAGCTCTGTCCATGCTTTGGCCTTCCTGGCCCCATCCCTACACAACTGGACAGTGTCCCTATCTCTTCCCAGGATACCTGTCTCTGCTTCTGCTGCCTGTGCATTTCATTCTTGCCCTTTACTTTGACCAGCAGGTCTTGACTTGGGCATGCCAGTTTCTCGCCCTCCTTTCCTGATTTCTTACACCTGGGGATCAAGATCTCTTGCACTCTATGGAAAGCATCCTTAAGGATTTGCCAGCTCTGTTCTGCATCCTTGTCCCTGAGGGCAGTTTCCCAGGGGGTGTTATTGACTTAACTCCTTGAAGAGCTGGAAGTTTGCTTTCCTAAAATTCAGGGTCCTGACCTTACTCTTTGCCTGGCCCATATCCCTCAGAACTGTGAACTCCACCAGTGCATGATCCCTGCAGCCCAGGCTGCCTCCAGTCTTCATGTCACCAATTACCTCACTTGCGTTGGTGACTTAATACCTGAGACACAGGTTCAGTATCACATCTCCTGTGGTAGGGCTGTCTAATACTTGGCTTAAGAAGTTATCCTCAATGCATTCCAGGAGTCTCCTGGATTGCCTACAGCTCGCTGTGCTGCTTTTCCAGCAGATGTTGGGGTAATTGAAGTCCCTCAGCAGGACAAGAGCCTGCGAGGGTGATGTCTTCTGTAGCTGGAGTAAGAAGGCTTCGTCAGTGGGCTCCCCTTGGTCGGGCAGCCTGCAGTAGACACCAGCCACAAGGTTCTCTTTGTTGCCTCAGTCTTTAATTCTTACCTATAAGCTTTCAACCTGCTCATGGCTATTCTTCAGAGACAGCTCTTCACGCTCTGTCCAGTTCTTGATGTAGAGGGCAATGCCTCTGCCCCTCCTTCCTCGCCTGTCCCTTCTGAGCAGCCTGTAGCCATCAATAGCTGCATTCCAATTATGGGATTCGTCCCATCAAATTTCAGTAATGGCAACTAGGTCGTAGCTTTCTGGCAGCATGGTGGCTTCCAACTCCTCCTGTTTGTTGCCCATGCATTTAAGGTAATCCAACCTGCTAGCAAGGGGGAGATGGTTAAACTTAGTGTGGGAATTTATCGGTTACTTCCATGATCAGTTTGGTGTTTTTTTTTGGCATCTACTGATACTTACTCAGTAACAGGGAAGTCCTATTCCTCTTGCATCTGATACTTCTGCCATTTATTCACCCCTTTTTTGAGTTTACAGTAGGAAGAAATTAAATTTAATAGTCAAATACAATATGCAGAAGTAAAAATAATTTTAAACAGTAGGTTTTACTTACACAAGAAACAAGCTATTTCCGGGCTGTTTTGTTTGTCAGTGCTTTCACTTCCTTTCTAGTTTTAAAGTTTGGGTACTTCTCAGATAATTGGACCATTGTTCTTTTGAAAATGGATAATAATTTAATATATTAAAAAAAAACATTTCCAGTTTTGTTGCGTTGTTGGACAAGTGGGACCCTTAAGGCTTCTCTGAAATGGATGATGGAGAGCTGAGATGCTATAGGTGGTGGGGAGAACGTGTATAATTCAAGTACTGAAGTACAGGATACAGACAAGACAAAATGGTTACGGTGTTATGTTGATAAGCCAGTACAGTTTCTGTCCGGAATCTGAGTCTTTTTACTGTGATTCACAAGTCTGTTGGTTTCATGAGGTAGGTGTCACTGCAGGTGGTTCTGTGTTGATGCTTGGGTCTCCAGAGTTTACTGGCTGATGCCACAGGAAAAAACTTAACCTACTGCCCAAAGGTAGTGTAACTGTAGACTGCTGTACCTGAGTAAATACAATGGGACCCAACGTGGTTATAAAGTCATCTCCATGATTTTGCTCTGCTGGCCTTTGTTAAAATTGCTGCAAGGAGCCATCAGTCCAAAAATGTAGAGCCCAATTGACTTGACCCTATGTGAGAAACCAGCTTTTCCCATAGATGGTTCTTCTTAGGACAAGGATGTGTATTTCCCTGATGTGATTATATTAACAGAGTGGATTAATCATTTAAGATTGAGCAGTAAGGACAAGTGAGGTGGCTTTCCTTTTCTTGCTTGATACTGTTTCATGGCTTTTTTTTTTTTTAAACACACCAGTCTCAACAGAACCATTCTGGTTTTTAATCTTCCATCCACAGAAGGTTTGAGGTTTTTTATTTTGATTATATTTATATATGATATATAATCTAACATGTGCCTAGCTGCTTCATGTTATTGTCTTAATTTTCCAAACTTCAGACCTCCAGTTGAGAGATGTTATGCTCCAGAGATTAAAATACTGTGGTTTATTTACCTAAGTGTAACTTTTTTTCTAAGATTCTAGCAAAGTTCATCTTTATGAACTAAAGCAGAAATCAAGGTAGAATATGAATAGTTGTACCTAATAATCTTGCTATTGTATACTTGAGTAGGTTTTACTTTTATCGGTGCTGGGGAGGGAAGATGAAGAATACAATTACTTGATGCCACTACTACTCTTATTTAAACTACATATACTCAAGAACAAACGCACATAAAGATTTCTGTCCCATATAAAGGTTAAATATGTGTTTGAGATGAGATCGAGAAAACCAAGCTCATCAGTTGTGCGAAGGAAACCTATACTCTGATGTTTTGATGTTTGGGTTTTTTATTATTTTGCAGTCATTTTTACATGTGTTTGCTCCTTACCTGGTTTATTTTGGATAGTCTAGGAGTTCCTTTTCATGGCTAAATTGTGTGACTGTGGGAAAAGATGAAGTATTAAAACTTCTGTAGAACTTAAAAGCTCAGCACATGCATTTTGTCTTTATTAATACTCTATATTTATTGCCTGGTTTTAGGGCATGCAGAGATGAATGAAACAAACTAGATTATTCTGTTTCTTTTCATTGCTGCTGGTTGAACAGAGAAACTTGAAAAACTTGTTTTGATTTCATTGCTATAATTTTTTTTTTGTTCTTGTTGTTAGAATTAGACTTACGATGAATAAGGGTAGCTGACTCCAGCAGAAACTCTTCTGACTTACTTTGGTAAATGTGTCTTTGGACCCCCTGTTATGCCAGCAGAGACAGGACTGCCCAAAGGAGTGCCAGAGAACAAGATTGTTGATATGTTTTAGCCTAAACAGGAGTCACATGTGTTTGTTTGTAGTACTTACAGTTGACAGAAATAAATAAGCCAGTTGGCTGAGTGGGTCGGTAGTATGTTTTCATCTCGAGATTGTTGAAGGGTAGTTCCAGTGTGTTGTATGGTACAGGAATCTGCTGATAAACTTCACCAGAGTATCAGGGGACAGTGAAACAATATTTAAAGTCATGCCCCCCCC
>JANZLQ010000008.1:27998655-28019265 GCA_026212715.1 Elanus axillaris
TGAAATGTAGTTAAAGAAAAATGTTGGAACTAACTGTAAGGTGTATGTTTCACATTTTGTGCATAATTTTAAAAATCTTTAAGGCAGTACATTTTTTTTAAAAGGCAACAATCAGTATGGATGGTGTACTGTTTAATCTTTCTTGGTTTTAAAATACTTTATAATTGTTTTTATTGGTTGTTGTTTTGCCTACTTGCATTTTCAAAATGTATACAAACTAAATGGGGAAACATAAAATAATCAAGTATAAATGTTTTTCCTAGGTATTTTTGAGCTGGCTTCTTCCATTGAATACAAAGATTGGTAAAATCATGGATATGTATGCCAGGGCGCAGGGCAATCGAATGAAACCAAGAATATCTGCGAAAAAGGTAATTATCCATATTTTTAAAAAAAATTCAGAGCTTTTTGGTCTTTATTGCAACAGTCTAATAATGAACCAAGTAAACTGGTAGGGTGTTGTTTTTTTTTTTTTTCTTTATATGTTTTAATTTTGATGGTCTTAACATTTCAAGGAGGCAAATAAACTGCCTTTGCTTTATGCTTTGGCATATTTAGTATAATTGAACTGGGAAACAGTAATTTAAGGAAGGGGGTCATGCTTTTGCCTTTTGTCTTTGCCTTTTGTTTTAAGGTGTGTCCTGGTTTCGGCTGAGATAGTGTTAATTTTCTTTCTAGTAGCTGGTATAGTGCTATGTTTTGGATTTAGTATGAGAAGACTGTTGATAACACACTGAGGTTTTCAGTTGTTGTTAAGGAATGTTTAGACTAAGTCAAGGAGTTTTCAGCTTCTCATGCCCAGCCAGCAAGAAGGCTGGAGGGGCACAAGAAATTGGGATGGGACACAGCCAGGGCAGCTGACCCAAACTGGCCAAAAGGGTATTCCATACCATGGGATGTCACATCTAGTAAATAAACTGGGGGGAGTTGGCTGGGACAGGGGGTTAGTGCGTGGTGGGGAGTGGAGAGTGGATCGCTGCTCGGGAACTAACTGGGCATCGGTCAGTGAGTGGTGAGCAATTGCATTGTACATCACTTGTTTTCTATATTCCAATTCTTTTAAAAATTATTAATATTGTCATATTATTATCATTATTATTATAATAATATTTTATTTTCTGTGCTATTAAACTGTTCTTACTCAACCCACAAGTTTTACTTTTTTTTTTTTTTCCTGATTCTCTCCCCCATTCCACTGAGTGGGGGAGAAGTGAGTGAGCAGCTCCATGGTGCTTAGTTGCTGGTTGGGATTAAACCACAACAAGGCGATAATGATGAAATCATGATGTATTTATTTGCTAAAATTTTCCTTGTTTATTGGCGTATAACTTTTTTTCTGAGCACAGATTTTTCAAGTTTATGTGTAATAAAATATAAATACGTAGTGTTCACTGAAAACTGTTCTGTGAAGTCTGTGTTAGGGTTTACTGTAATATCTTTAGATCTTGGTTTCTTGACTGGCTTGTCATTGTGTTTCCATGAACTTCTAGGCAGTGCTTTAGTGAAAAAGAAAATATGTCTAGCATTCATGAAAGATTAGTGGTTTTTATTAATAGTATTTATTTATTTATTCTTTTAAATTTTGTCACTTTAGCTTGGAGAGCATAAGTATTCTCCCTCAAATTTTCTTGCAGCTTCTCTAAGCACTTACTCAAATGAAAGTTGCAGTTTATCCTGAAGGAACAAATATATTTGTCCAATCATATCTCTCAAAGTAGTTGAATACGGATGAATTTTTCTTGGTCTTTCCTGGTTACTAATAAATTCCTTACTTGCAAGTGTGTGCAATGCTTAAGAGGAGAAACTGAGCAAAGAAGTATCTTGTCACATGAAAATTGCATTATTTTTTTTCCATAAGCAGATTTCATTGTTTTAAGGAAACAGTGTCTGTGTTATAGGTCCTGTAGAAACTGCTTGAAGGCAAAGGTAAGCATTATGGGACTGCCAGGCAGGCAGTCAACAATCAGTTGTTCCAGGTCCTGATACGGAATGTTAACTGCCGTATGTTAAGCAGCTTGTAATTATGGGTGATACTCTTTCACTTTAAGACACATGGTATAAAAAACTTCTATTTTATTGGTTAATGAGAAATCTTCAGCTCAAATGGAGTTCTTTAACTGCAGTCAAGCCATTTTGCAGTCTTAACCTGAACATAAACTGATTTTAGAGGACTTTTCTAGTCTGCCCTTTATTTGTTTTTCTTCAATTTAAAAACCAAACCAAACAAACCAACAACCTTCCCCTAGGTTTTCAGACCTTTGCGTTGCAAAACCATCTTTCTAATAACGACAGTGACCAGTAATTCCTCACTGATTGTAATGGTTGCCTAAAATATTAGCTCTTGTGAACCGCTCCGTCAATTGCCATTGAGCCTTCTGGACTGTGTGGTTCTGGGAACACAAATTCAGCCCTTCTTGGGTGTCTTGCAGAATTCTATGTTTTCATACAGCCAGACTCCAGTGTTTTGGTCTGTGGCTGTCTCCTCTTGATGTTTCCCTGAGGGGTGGCTACTTTAGATCATAGTGTGGAACTTTCATCCTTTCTCACAGAGCCAGGCAGTAGGATGGTCAGAATTGCACTATGTTTCATCTTAACGTCTTCACAGCTTGCAGTCTTATTCATGTTCTGTTTGTAATACTTTGTAATACTTAACAGGAATTGTTGCAGTAGTAGCTCTTAATGGTCAGTGTACGGTTGTGGTGTGCACATTAAAACCTAAGTTTCCATTTTTACAAAATGACTTCAAAAGATTCAGTCCATTTAAGTCTTCCAGCACATGAAATCGGGAAGAGCTGCTTTGTTACTTAAGAGCAGAGTAAACATGACTCTCCAGCACTGACTGCACTTGATTTCTCTGCAGGTCATGGCATCTTACAGGTTTGTGCGTTGCTTGAAATATTAGAGAGCAGTTTAAAAGAGTTCATGAGACTGATTAGTATAGGATTTCCTCCAGTGTACTGTGAAGGTTCCGTAGATAATGACTTCTTGATTTGCTGGCCACAAAAGAGACAATGCAAAACTTTGAATTGCTCATTTGAGCTAGAGGCATGACAAGGATTTTCATTGTTCAAGTCTGTATTGCTCTGTGAACATTTGAGGATATTTGTGTTTTCCCCTAGTACAGCTTAGTAAGTTTGAAATATGTGCTTGCAATTGAAATAGTGTTTCTTGCGAGACACGTGACTGAATTTCTGTGAGGAAGGAGTACACGGGCCTAGCAAGCAGATTTATAGATTCCTTGGGGTTTTTTGTCCATATGTCTGTGTATATTGGAAGTAGTTGTACTATTTATAAAAACAAATAACATCCTTTTGTTGCAGAAGTCCTCTTGTCCTTAACCTAAACTGAGCTGATAGTCTTGGGAACTTGCTGGTTTTCAGTTGTTAATGTAGTTGCCTGTCTCCTAGACTGGGGTTGTGAGAGAACTTGATTTCATTGTCTGTTGGATAGGAATCCTTTACTGTCACAAACACAATTTTGATAAGAATATGAAAAAAATTTTAAATATAGTCTCACAATTAATGAGGGGAGATTGAAAAAAAATTTTTTGAACCACACTACTGTAATAGCTAAGAATCTTATGAATTCCAGGCTGAAGCTATTCACAGCAAATTTATACCTGTTTGTTCACGGATGCCATTATTCTTCAGCTTAAATAGTTTTTTTTTTTCTTTTTCTTTTGCTGATGCTCACCCTTGTAATGTTTTTACAGTTGGTGATCTGTCCTCTCTTAGCCTTGGTTTTTGGAAACTCTGTAAACTGAGGTTTTAGTCTGCTTTTATATGAAAGCCTCTGCATTCCTGTGATTATCCTTCATAGTTCTACTTTCTGTACTTGTTGTGAGTTAATCGTCTTTTTAGATCTGGATGATACTGTATGTGCAATTACACAGGATGTCCTTCTCAGTGACTCTAATGTCAGTTCTTTCACTAAAGGATGCATACTAGGGTCATGTTTGCTCTTTGACCATTCATTGCTATACCATGATCAAGAAGTCAACTCAGGTCTTTTATTCCCAGCTTATGAATTCACAATTCTGTTTTAAAGCCTGCTTTTAGCTTTTTAAGGACATAACTTTGTACTTCCTATGGTTGCATTTTAAAATACTCTCACATTGAGCAAGTTCTTCCTGTATGATTTGCTATTACTGGGTTACTGACCTACATCTACTATATCCTCAAAAAACCCACTTTGTAAAAGAATTTGCCTGAATGAAGGTAGCAGAAACAGCTCTTTTAGTAAATTCTGTCTTTTTCTGGTTTTGTTAACTTTTCATATTTTCAGTGTAAATAATCTATGGAAGTCCAGATAGATGAAATCTTTTCTCTATGTATGTTTTGTGCCTGTTAATTTCCATATCTTTAGTCTTTCCATGTCCTGAACTTTTTTTATATTAATTAATATGATATTAAAACCATGCATCACTTCCTCCTTTAAAAATACAGATATTTTGTCTCTTCAGTTAATATAGTGCCACCATCAGTGTGCTACCAGACCTACATATAGTCTTGTATCCTGGCTCTTCCAGACCTGAGGGAGATTTTCCTAATTGCTGCATCTTTCTTCTTTTCCCACTTGAACTTAGTATTCTCCAAAATCTTGAATTTTCCTTCACCTCAGTAGTTCCTAATACCGTACTCCTGTTCTGGTTATCCATCCTGCCTTTTAGGTTGTTAAACTAGGGAAAAGTACTTGCTTATAAATAAGGTATATGGAATAGTTTGTAGCCTTAGAAAACCTAAATACTGGAGAATAAAGATGAGCCCTTCTCAAACTGGATCACTGTTGGTCTGCAGAAAATTTGCAGGTCATGTTGTGTGATTTACTGTTTTGAGTGCTTTGACTGATTAAATGTAGAAACTGAATTAAATTGTAGAAACTGAAAACGAGACATTTCAACATGCTCGCTTGATTTTACAAATGACTTTTGTATTAAATGAATGGAGGAATTACTGGGGAAGAGTCTTTGAGCAATATTGGTATCATAGCTACCAATTTGGAATATCCAGAGAATCAAAGAGAAAGACACTGTCAGCATACTTCTGGAAGTACAAAGACATATAGCAACTAAACGTGGGGGCAAAGGAATAGATGAAAGTGGAAAGTAGATGAACACTTCATTAATTTATTTCAAATGATCCAATGACCGCTTAAAATGCATTTTAAAATAGGTCAGCTGTTACCTTTCCATAAAAATGACTGTTTTGACAGCTTTAATGTCACTTGGCCTTGGCTGTCAGGGTGGTAGTCTGAGCCTTGTTGGCTAACATTCTGAACTATATTTTGGTAATTTCAAGGATCCTGAAGTGAAGTTCCTATTTTGCTTTTGTCTCTTCATTCTAGAAATGCTTTCCTAATTTTGTATTCCTGTGAGCACAAGCATGGTGACACTGGCCATGCTATAATAATTTGGCTTCCCATGTAGTAGTACCTGATACCATTTTTTCTACAGCAAAAAACCCTCAAATCTTTCTTGAGGTTTAACTGTAATGTGTAAGATCACTTTTTACCATAAAGGGATTGTTCTTGCAGTGGAAGTGTCAGAAATGCAAAACATTCTCTGACTAAATTTGGCTATCTAGCACTTCTTCTATTGTTTAAGAAATTATGCAAATTTGAAATAACTTGTCCTAAGTTGGGCAAACTGATTTCTCACTTCATTTTTAACAGGGCAATTGCATAGAGAATAAATAACTGGATTAACAATTTATAACCATATTGTGATCTTGTTTTTCTTAACTACTTGCTAGAGAAGATGACAGGTTTAAAATTATAATAAAAAAAGGTTGCTAACTTTCTAAAACAAGTGAGAGGATGCTGTGTTATTTACAAGCTGAATGAACCAGTTTCTGTTGTTGTTCTGTCATCTTGTTTTATTTGCCTTCAGATGCCAGTGATGATAATTCTTTTGTTTTGCTGCACTTTGTTACACTGGGAGAAAGTTTTAGATGCTTAAGCCTTTTTTAGCCATCTGTGGGTGCTTGCATGTCACCATAAGTGTAAATATAAGAAATGTTACAAGAAGCATTTACATGGGATTAAGTTACAGTTGTTTCATATTCTTTGAGGAATGGGAAAGGAAGATTTCTGTGGATTTTCTTGCTGGTTTTTTTTGTTTGTTTATTTGTCTTCCTGTTTGTTTGTTTGTTTTTCTTCCCCTCTGACTTTTGAAGCCACCTCTATTACTTTTCTTGGCTAAATTCGCTTTTCATCCTTTCTAAGGAAAAGCTGATGGAAAAGTTCCATATACAGGCTTTGATAGAAAGAATAGATGGGGCTTGGATTTCTTCTTGGATTCATCTGTTTCTTTTTTCCAAGTCTGCATGTTCTCATCTTTTCTTTTTTTTAATACAGAATGGTCAATTTCTTTTGTAATAAAAGCATTGCTTTAAGAAAACAACTTAACTGTTTCAGTTCCATGTCCTGAACTAAATTTAAACTTCAAACTTGGTGATTTATATACAAAGTAATTTGAAATAGTACTTAGAGTAGGGAAATCTATTGGGGGGCAGGGGATAGGTGGACAGACCCTGTATCCAAAAGTGAAAATGCATTTTTTCCTTATATTTTTTCATTGTTTTTCAGAGTTTCGGTGAAGGTGTACTGCACTCTGTGAAGTCACTGCTACACAGCAGAAAAGAGTTATGCAATGTATCAGCAGAGGGATGTCTAAATCGGGAAGAACAAGATAATTTTATTGAGGTTTGGCATGATCTGACCATTTACATATATTTTGTGGCTATGAGAGAAAATGATTGATCTTGAAGCAGTATGCAAAGTTGTGGGATAGTAAATGTGAAAAATGCTGCAAGTTACTGGCCATAAAATCTGTACCCTCTATTGTCATTCTTGAATTTAGTCACTGTAATCTTGAAAAGAGCTGTGACATTTCAAGATGACATTTCTCTGCTTTGTAGGATTTGTGAAACTAAAAAGCCAAAACATGTAGATAGATCATTTTGTAATAATTATATAACTGGGTGTACTGCATTTGTGAGCACTCCTGTGGTTGAGGTTGGATGGAAGGTATCCTAACAGTGCAGCAGAACATTCTGATCCAGGTCTGAGGATAAAAGTTAAAGTGATTGCTCTTGCTTGCCCTGTGCGCAGCACTAAAAGCTGAAGCCGTAATATTGCAGATCTAGACTTCTTTTACATTAATACGGAGGGGCCAAAAGCTAGATGAGGTCAGGAGATAAAAGAAGTAGACCTGGACAGAATGCAGGACCGTCTAGGTAAATCTCAAGCTGTGAGGAGGAATGACTAGAGCTATTTGAGTTACAAGACTAACAGCAGCTTCTCTAAAGGGAAGAGAAAAAAGTAAGAAATTATGTGTACTGTGTATCGTATTAAGTGTCTTAGAAAACTGCTAAGTAGTAGTTGTCAGGCTTGACAAGGAGCTTAGAGGAGGAAAGAATGACCTGAACTGGCCAGGCAGAGGAGCTGAGTGAGATAGGGAAAAATGAAGCAAAAAAGACTTGGGAAGTGTTTAGAGAAGACTGATGAATTGGGTAAGGAGTAGCAGGAAGAAGGGAAGAAACAGGTTATGTGACCAGCAGAGATGAGTTAGGATTGCCTGGATAACACAACACCAGAGTTTTGGGGACTGGCTGGATGGTGAGGTTGTGACCATATAAAGAGTTTGGTGAGCAGGCAAGAAGCTGAATTTGTGAAAGATGAAGAGCTGTGACAGATTAGAGGTAAGGAAGAAGAGCTAAGCAGTGGAGGAGTGGGCAAACCCTTGTCTGTGTCTGTTCAGAGAAACCATACTGTAGAATCTACAAACCCCTCAAATGTGGTCCCCCCTCCTTTCTTTTTGTCTTGTAGCAAACACCTGACAAATAGCTGGCAACATGTTTTATATGCTTGAAATAATGGTCCCTAAGGAGAAAAATAGCTGACTATATTTTGTTACCTTATTAGTTGAAGCAATTAAGATCCCTGTGGTTGAAATGTAAGAGGGTCAATATCCTGCCACAGAGCATGTATTTTTTTCTTAGCAAAATACAGGGAAAGACACCTGTATGCAGAATAACGTTAAAAGAACATTATTAGGACTGCATAGATAATTACTCAAGACTTACGAAAACCAGAATTTAGGTTTTCCTATACGATTTTAATTAATTTCCTCTGTACCTGTGGGTTATGGTAACCTTCAAATACAGTGTCTTATACACTATTTTTAGTTTAAAGAAAAGACTTCTGTTACCGACTGTTGGCCTTTCTATCTCCCTGGCCTACTCCCCAACAGCTTATCAACTGGTGTACTAACTTCAGACATCTTCGAGGTATTAAAAGGTGATTATTTTTCTGTGAAAACTGGAGTTTGGGCACAGTAAAGAAACCCAACATAGTGTTGTCACTGAGGCAAAAATAGGCAGACTTGGCAGTGGTGTGGTCTCTTTGACAGCAGTCTACTGGCCCGGCAGTGTACATATGGACTGGTTGGCCTTCATTTTTGTGAAGCTATGACTCCTGCACACTGCCCTATCTTGTACAGTGAGTTATCCCATGGGAGGTGGAAAGGGTTGGAATCATTATCTTGAGGAAGAGGAAGGGGCATATAAGAAGACAAAAGAGCGAACACCCATAGAAAAACCAAACCCAAACTACCCAAAAAAACCTCAACAGCAACAAACCCTTAAAGCTTCCCGAAATGTTCTTCAGAGAACTGGTTTTTTTTTAAAGTCCTTTAAGTTGTTTGCTATTTCACCTCTTCTGTGGAGGAGTTCAGTGCATATTGTAGGAACTGTACAGATAAAAAGATGTAGAAGTTGAAGGGTGTCTTGCAGATATTGTGCAGATAAAAGATTTAGGAATTGAAGAAAAGATGTAGGAGTTGAAGGGTACGTTGCTCAAACAGGCTTGTTTCATAGTTAACACAGTGGATACAGTGCTGGAGACCTGTAATTTGTCTGAAGCTATTTGTAATGCTACTGCGAAGCATTGTTTCATTTATGATGTTGTCATAACTGAAATAATGATAAGTGGATGTAAGCAGGAAGATCATTTCTGGGGGCAGAGTAGCTTCCCAGCGTGAGGCCCTCTGAAGTAAACAAGTCAGAATTTTTCATATTTTATTATGATTTCAGTTTAAAAGAAAGTTTGGGGTCTTTTTTGGTCACACTTTGAAATAACATACTCAAAACTCAAGTACAGTTCAAAACAGAATTCTTCTTCAGCCATTTCTTTTTCTAGTTCTGTCCATTTCAGAGTTTCTGTGTATACACAAGCAAGTAGCTGAACCAGTTAATAACAAATGATTATAAACATAGCAATGTTCTTTGCTGGTTTTAAACTTGAGAACTAACTGACTACCTTAGAGTAACAGGGAGTAGCTGCTAAAGTTTAGTATGAGCTGTAGCTTGAGATTAATATGAGTTGTAGCCTTGGGGTTTTTTTTGGAGCATGCAGATACCCTATTGATTTGTCATTAGGGAAATGCTAAATGACAACTGAGTAAATCTGATGTTTGAAACAAAGTTTGAGTAGTGGTTGTAAAATAGGTCATGATCTGACACTGAAGAATGAAGGCAAAACAAAATACTGACTCTTTGGTCTGTTCATGTTTAATGATACAAGACATGTGGAGACAGAAGGGAGGGACAATATGTGATAAAATATATCCCCTGTCCACAAGCACAAAAACCGTAGGTAAAGCTGACATTTTTGACATATTCCAGGTTCCTGACCCTAACAAGACCTTCCATTTTTGAGGTTGAATATTTTAATTTTTTTACTTTAGGGGTTTGTCTGCTTGGATATTGCATGCAAACATGTGGCTTCAGTAATCTGTTGTGTTTTGGCCTTAGGCTAATCAATTTACATGGTAAATTGTATAATGTGCTTCCATTATGGTCTCTTCAGTATATCCAAATGCTTCCCAGTTTGTGCACAGGGACAGATTTAAGACTGGAACTGTTTTATATGTGTCCAGCCTGAAGCAAGAACAGATGAGCACTGATCTTTGCAAAAACATGTTTATTTTAACAGATGTAAAGAGGCTTGTATGTGTTGCTCACTCTATACCAGCCAATAGGCTACTAGAAAAATTTTTGTGTAGTGGGTTTTAAATGTTGTATATGCTCTTGAGTCTTATCTGATGTTTCACAAGTCAAATAGTATAACATTACTATTCTTTATTCAGAGTATGTGTTACTGTTTGAGCAAGCTATGCTACCCTAAGGTATGGTTTTCGTGGCAGTAGAATGAAGCTTTATGGTAAAGCCTGCTGAATTTTTAACTCTTTAATAACTGCAGAAAATAAAAAAGTTCTTTTCTGTACTTAAATATGTTAATGTATTTATTTTACAGATTACATTTATAGGTTTTGCTGAAGAGATGGGTACTGCTCATTTGCAGGTACAGTATGTATCTGTCTATATTGGAAAATAATGTTCTTCAGCACTGGTGATTTCTTCTAAATAGTACCTGGGTTTTTTAGATGGAGGAATTTTGTTGTTCGAGAAATGAAATATATGTGTCCTGAGCATTTAAAAACCTAAGTTTTAAATATTGTTGAAAGGTAGAAAATAATTATTTTAATATGATCATCAGTGTTTTATATGTATTTAAAATACTACCTGGGTCAGCCTTTGTATTAGAATGGTCTGAAACAGCTTACTTCAATTGGGGGGGCATTTGTTTTGTGTGTAAGGTGTTTGGAGGGGGGGAGAGATTTGGTTTGTTGTAGGTTTGGGGTGGGGTTTTTTGTTGTTGTTGCTAAAAACCTTTGTGTATCAGTATTTTGGTTTCTAGCCTTCTCCTTAGTAGAGTTGTGCTTACTAATATGGTACGGTTGTCATCTGCAAAGCTAAAACTTTACTGAATTGACTGCTAGCTGTGAATTGCTGGTGAGGGACCAGGAGTCGGTATTATGGTTATACCTTAAGATGTTATTCTGGAGAGTTGGATGAGGAAATACTATTTTAAAAGGGGAAGTGTAACAAACTAGTGGGGTTGTGCTGTGCCATTTTAAGAAGTTAAGGAATTAATCTTCCTGCACAATTTATACATGAGTATAATCCATAATACACATGTTTACAGTGCAATTCCACATGTTTACTCTGTCTAGATCTTAGTAGACAAGAGATTGCTGTAATAGTTTGCTGATGTTTAAAAATGAAAAACAGAAACTCTGAATCCATTTATATTCCAAGTTGTATCAAAGTTGCTAATTAATCAAATGATAATAGTGCTAGATATTCTTTGAAGTATGAGTAAGAACTATTTGATTGTCTAGAGTCAGATGGAATTTAGAGAAAATTTGGCTGAATAGGTTTATAGAGACTTGCTTTGTACCATATGGATCAGTAGTGTTTAGACTATTTGAAAAAAAAAATCATAGATCTTTCATAGGCCTTTTCTGTATTAAGTAAATCTAAAAGTTATCCAAGATCATGCTTAAAGAAGTGCCTTGTCCCTGTTTTGTTAATAGGGGGCTAAACCACCAGTGCAATAAAGCACACTAAGAGCACATAGAAATCCACTGAAAACCTTTATTAGCCAAGTTCAGTGTTCTCTTTGTGGTTGCGTACCTTGTAGGATGTGCAGCTGATTTTCAGTGCTTACAGGATTCTCCTTTGTGATTTTTAAGACTCTCTTGGCCCATGAGAAAAGTGGAATTTCTTTTGGTAGAAGAGTGAGCTGCAGATGAGTGCAGCTAAATTAAAGCTTGTTTACATGAGCTTTACACCACAGTTAGAGAGTAAGTGTGTGATGGGTCAAGAAATAGGGGAGAAGAGAGCAGCTTTACCAAAATTAGCAGCTGTTACTATTTAGAGGGGATATGAGATCAAAACCATTAACATTTACTTGTTATTTTTTTTCACTTTATATTCTCAATGTGTTTGTATATTTAAATCAGGAGTTATCAGCTGTTTCTGTAGAGCTTCCAGATGTTCTGAAATCGCTCCAGTTGTGCACACTAAAAGAAAATGAGGTTATATTTCTAAAAGATGTGAAGAAAACCTTGGCAAGACCTTATGTAATGAAACATCAGGTAAAAAATTTTGTGTCTTCTTGCATGTCTTAATTACAGAAGCCTTATATTTGGCCTCATAAAGAGTTCAGTCATATCACACCTTGTCTTGCCTTTGGTTTTGGGCCATCTTAGCCACAGGAGTATTAATGTTGTTATATTTCTGCAGTTTCTTTAAAATAAATGTTAGAAAATTTCAAACTTGGTGCTTTCAAGTGCTGTATTATTAACAGAATATATTTAACAAATACTTAATTATGGTGCTGATCCCATGCTTCTGCTAGGCTATAGTGCCTTTCACTGCCAGTTTGGAAAGATGAAACTTGCCAAGTTACCTATCTGTGCTCTTCTCAGACATTGCTTTCATCCTCAGCAGACTTTTCTTCTTGAAACAGAGGTGCCAAAAATTATGAGAATGTTAGGTGTTCGTAAAACTCAGTGGGCTCCTTTCTTACTAAAAAAATATTTACAATTATAAATGCTGTTAATTATATAATTTCCATTATTTTTATTTCAGTATTATTTCCAATATTATTATTACTATCTTAATTATATTATTTCCAATTATAAATGTTGCTAAAGCAAACTACTTAAAGCCATATTGATTAATCATACATGTTAAATTTAATTATGTGGCATTCATTATGTAAAAAAATACCTTGAAGAAAAAGAAATATCCTATAAATTGGAGTAGTGTTCAGCATAAACATGCTTTGAAATACTGTCTTCCTCTACAGATTTTTAACATGCATTCTTCAATAGATTCTTAACTACATATTATCAGGGTTTTATTATACAAGCTTTGTTTTAGTTCAATGATTTATTCAGAATGCAGAAGTTATGAAAATGAGTAAGTGATTTTAACTATCACTCTGCAGGAACTGTTCCATTCATTTTCATATCTTTAAAAGATTTGTAAATTGTTTACTCTGTAAAAAAGCGCTGAAGGAATCCCTTGCTACTCCTGACAGTTAAAATCATTCTAAGGTTATGTTTGTTTTCTTGTTGCTCTCTTTTTCAAGAATCAACTTCCTGAAGTGTTTTGTGTGATGAGACTGTCTCCTTCATTCCCAAGGATCAAAGTTGATTATATAATTACCTTGCTGAGCAAGTATACCATAGGCATAAGATATGCAGTGGAAATAAACCCATTGCAAAAACATCAAACAGAGACATCCCATGGAGAAGATGATGACACCAATCAGTCAGTTTCTTCAATTGAGGATGATTTTGTCACTGCTTTTGAACATTTCGATGAAGATGAGCCTTCAAAGGCACAAAGTGCTGGTAAGTTCTTGCATGCTGTTGACTTGTAGAAATTGTTACTTGAAATTTAGGCTGTCAAGATTTAACGAGAAAGTAAATATAAATAAATAGTAATTTTTTTTACATTAATCATGCTATGTAAAGGGGTATTATGCAATTGAAAATTTAATTTTTTTGCTCTTTTCTCAACAGTTTTTTAACTCATAAACAAAAGTTTCTAATCTTGGTGTCGGATGCAGATCAAATAGACTTATTCTAATTTGTGTGTTTTAAAACTACATGAGTTTGTCAGTGATTAGATTAGTATAATAGGATTTGAAAAAGATGAAAGATTGCTTTAATCATGAAAGATCAGCTAGCATTTTGCAACAGTAACAAGCGCAGCAGTTGTCATCAAAATCTGTCCTCGATTTTGTGTCATTCTGTGGGAATTCTTGGTTTGGAAGCAATCTTTTTTTTTTTTTTTTTTCTTTTCAGGTGCATGCAGCTTTACTTCTCAAAACCATCGAGATGCTGCTTCACAGACCATCCCTGCTCAATGTTTAGAAGCTATTGATTCAAAGATCCTTGTGGGTTCTGCACGTCGAAAGTCATCTGCCAGATCTTCTACTTTGATTGATATTTTGGGGCTTAAGGAACTGTCCTCAGTAAAAAATTCAGTTACAACCTCAATTTCTGATCCTTGGATACAAAGGAGTTTCTATAAGCCATATAATCCTGATCAAGGTGTTAATTTTTTATGTAAAACATTGTTTTCTTCCTCTCCAGCTGAATCCTCTGAGTCAGATTGCTCCAGCCCAAGCCCCATCATCTTTTTAGATGAAGAAGGATATCAAAAAAGCTTGAAGGCAAAACTTCAGCTGCCAAAAATTCCAGTAGTGAAAGATGGTATAGAGGATTCAGACTCAGAAGTGAGTGAGTTTTTTGATAGTTTTGATCAGTTCGATGAACTGGAACAAGCCTTGGAAAACTCTTGTAAAATTATTAGGGATCCCATTCTAGGGAATCCCTCCCACAAAAGGAGGACTGCACATGAAAAAATGTCTTCTACAAGCATTACAATGAATCC
Source organism: Elanus axillaris (assembly GCA_026212715.1). Lineage (NCBI taxonomy): Eukaryota > Metazoa > Chordata > Aves > Accipitriformes > Accipitridae > Elanus > Elanus axillaris. The sequence goes on from JANZLQ010000008.1 coordinate 28,012,971, forward strand.
TCAGAAATTCAAGTTTGATCGTCCCACTCTCCCAGCCAATGTAAAGAAACCAACTCCTCGTAAACCAGAATCACCATATAGCAGCGTCTTTGATGTCCCAGATTCTCCTCGTCCAGTTAAAACATCAGGGGAAGAGAATGGAGGCTTGTTCAGCCCTATTAGATCATCGGCTTTCAGTCCACTAGGGAGCTGTGGTTCTTCTGAATGTTTATGTCGAATTAGTCTTGGTGGAGATGGGACAGGTCAAAATCACCATGATGCAGTTTATAATAGTTATTCAGCATATGCTGATAGTGTTTCATTTGAAATACTGGGTTCTGTTTTTCATTCTGAGTCCTCATCAGAACAAGTACATTTAGGAAATGATTCAAAATACAAAGGGATTGCTTTGAAAGACAAAAAAGGTCAAGCTGCAGACCTCAAAATGAAAACTAGCAAGGAGCCAGATAAACAAGCAAAATCTAAACATAAGTCATTAATGATTAGAGATAGCATTCAAAAATTTGCAACTGAATTAGTTGAAAAAAGTTTTGGCAGTGCATTTAAAGACCTGCAAAAAGGCGTTTCTTCATGCACCAATGCGCTTTGTCATTTGGCTGCTCGGTTGACTTCTTCAGTCTTTCAGATGGCTTTTTATGAGATTGGAAGACGTAGAGCAATCTCCCTGAAGGAGCGTGCCATTAATGGGATAGCAAACTTTTTGGTGAGTGAAGCTATAACTGGTGCTTTGAAAGAACTGCGGCTGGTAAAGAAACAAATATTTACCAACACCGTTGCACGGTTTGCGGCAGACCTTGCGGAAGAACTTGTGTTTGAAGGAATCATGGAAGTATGCCAGTTTTCATATCCATCGACACCTACAGCTGCACAGCCTTCATCATTTGATTATGAAGACAAAGTGGTAAGATCCTATGCTGGAGATTTGTCTGAATCTGTCATTCAGGAGGCTTTTATTGAACTATCTCAGGTTGATGTGACCTTCACAACACAAGCAGCCATTAGTGTTTCCATGGACAACATTAAATATGTGAGTGCAGAAAGTATGTTAGAGTCAACACGGACTTCTACAGTTTTTCCTGATTTTAGTGATAGGGTAGCACTGAAGCCAATCCAAGATTCCAAGAAGGAATATACCGTACAGCAAGCTCTATTTTGCACCTCTGGTGTTGTAAGTTCAGTACCTGTGCCCTTAGCTGGAAGAGCTCTTTGTCAGCATCAGGTTTCCTCTGATGCTTATGAAGCAAAAGTATCCAATGCTCCAAATTCTGATGACAATATGAAAGTATACAAAGACTCCACTCATCCATTTTTCACAAGCAGAAAGAGGGAGGAGGAAGTTGCTTTCAGAAATATATACCTAACTTCAGATCACAGTCAAAGTACTGAAAGTATGCCATTACTCTTGCATAACCAAACCGATACCCAACAAACAAATAACAAATCTGGAATGAACAGTAATTCAGAATTAACATGTGGGTCGAAAAACATTAATACTTTCTCTGGAACTATGGTAGATATGATAGTAACTGAAGCTTATGAAGCCATAACCTCATCTAGAGTAACAAAAGCAGTAGAAGAGTATACAGATTTTTTAACAAGAAAAATAATAGATAAAAAACCTTATGTGCAAAGGATTGGTGAAGATTTCCCCAAGAATATGTTTGCAGATCACTTGGCCAAGTATGTCATAAAACAATCTGTGGATGAAAGTAAAACTGTGTTATGCAGCACTAGTGAGAATTTAGAATGTAATGTGAGCTCACAGACTTACGCAGGTATCGGTAGAAAAGAACAACGTGTGATAAAGAAGCAAGAGGCAGAGGAACAAAGTAATATTTGTATAACTGTGGAACAACAACAGATGCCTTTGAAAAATCCATGTAAATTTCTTCTTACTCCAACTCATTCTGTTCAGTGTTTTTCAGAATCTAAAGATTGTTGGCAGGAACAAAAAGGACACAGGTTTTCTTCAAAATCACCACCACCTTGTTCCACTGTGACTTTTGGTAGGCATGTTCTAGAGGACTTTACTGACACAGGAAGCTGCTCAATAACATACTTAAACAAGCCCTCAAATCCCCAGGATACTCAGAAACCATCACCAGGACCTTTAACTTACAAGCAGGCTGATTGTTTTCTGCATGCAAATAGCTTTTCTTCAGTGATGTTTGGCAGTGAAGATGCTTTGCAGATGGAAGATAAATCAAATCTCAAAGATGGAAACAGCTGTGTAATGCCTGATACACCCCCCCCAACTCCGTTAGTACCATGTCAAGGTAGTTCTGAAAGAAACCTAAGAAAACTATCTAAGAAACTCAAGGGAGAATTGGCAAAGGAATTTGCACCTGCAACACCGCCTTCTACACCGTACAATCCATCCGTTACAGGTTTGTCTGAAACTGAACATGACTCTTTAGAAAATGAGGAATTTATGCTGAAACTCATGCGGTCGCTTTCTGAAGAAGTTGAAAGTAGTGAAGATGAAGATCATTCTGAAGTGCCTGTTGAGAAGGAGGAGCATTCAGAAAAAACAATTCAGTATGCAGATTGCATAGCTAGCCATATAATTTCAATAGCGACGGAAATGGCTGCTTCCCATTTAGATGGTAAAATGAATGAAAGACAGGTTCAGTTAGGTATGCAAAACAAAAGAGCTGGATATACTGCATTTATAAATATACCAGAAGAGATGGGCAATTCTTTATGGAATTATGCAGGTGATATGGCAGGAAAAGTCATCAATGAGGCCAAGAAAATAGTGAAATCAAGGCATTGTAAACTATTGAGGTTGAAACGGGTTAACTGTCAGGTGGATTGTGTTTATCTGAGAAAAGGTGATAAAGATTATAGTTCAAAAGAATGGTGTGGTCCAGTGCAGGACCAATGGCCCAGGGAGGGAGATTCATCTGTACTTCCTTTACCACAAAGTTCAGGCATGACAGGTTTGACTTCCAAATACCCAAGCTGTGAAAGTGTGACTGATGAATACGCAGATCATATTATTCGAGTTTTGAAAAGAGAAGGTGGTAATGCTGAACTGTTAATGGATCAGTATGCTAGCAGACTTGCTTACAGGTCTATCAAATCAGGCTTACAGCAAGCTGCTAGAAAAACCAAATTGAAATACAACAGAAAGACACTTCCTGGGCAAAATGCACAGGTAAATGGTAAACTGGAGCTGATCAAAGCAGTGAATAAAGATTCAGTACAGCAAGTGAGAAGCAGCATTCATCACTGTGAAGACCAAATGTACGAAAGGAGTATTGGCGCACAGAGAACAGAATGTACAGAGTTGTTGGATTTTTCAGAATCCCTTGCTTGCAGTATCACTTGTGATGTCAAGAAAAAATTAAAAATGTCAGGAGCATGTTTGCCAAAGTCTCTAACAGATTCCTGTCTATATAAAAAGACTGAATTTGATGAAGTCACAGGGGATCTTATTAAAACAAGATTTCCTAGGACATTTCTTTCTTTCTCACCAGATCATAAACTGTATCATAGTACAGGCAGTTTAAATGAAAATGGCTACAGTGAAGGCATAATTCAAGCTATAGAACAATATGCTAGGAAAGTAGCAGATGATACTCTAGAAATGAGTTTAGAGTCGGCTGTTCTCCATGTGGCTGAAAACAGAAAAAATGGGGATAGGCTTTCCTATACTGAGAAACTGTCTCCTTTTTCTGGAACTGTCTGTAGATGTTGCAGTATGAAGGAACATCGGTACTGTACTGAAAGTATGTCTCATCATCTACCTGCACAAGAATCCTTTGTTCCAGTGAGACATTTTCTACATTCTGGTTTGGGTGGTGCCTGTCAAAAATCAAGAGTGTTTCAGCTTGATATTCCTAAAATTCACGTTGATGTAGAACAGAAGACAGTGTTTTCTGACAACGGGGCTACTGCAGCTGTAGAGAAAGCAGGAGAGCTGAGTTACACAAGTCTGACAGCTGACAGTGGTATTGGACAAGATGGAGTGAGTTTTGCTGAAAGCCTTACTACTGAAATAATGACATCAGCTATGACTAATATTGGTCAGGCAGTTAACATAAGGTAATATTAATTTTCTCTTACTTGTTGCATTCTGTACCAGAAAAAGCAGGATTGTTAATACAAATACATGCTCAGAAGGCATATTTATTTATTTATTTCTTTTAGAAACATGCACTTTATGTTCTGAATGTTTTCTTTTTATTCTTGTGGTGATACTTAAATGATTCAGAACTAGAAAAAACCTACTTTTTTCCACCTGTGGGAGCTTGAAACCAAGGTTTCTCTGTGTGTCAGCATGCATATGTTCCAGTAGGTGACTAATAAGTAGAACTTATTTCAACTTGAAATACTGTTATTTCTACCTACAGTACAGAATAGTAGTCCTTACAGGTTTTGTTGATCTGTGAGTCATGACAGAATCCAGGTTTGTTCCCTACCTGTGTTTTCTCTTCTGTGCTAAAAAATAAAAGTAATTTATTTTTGCTTTTGTTGGTAGAACCAACATGTGGTACTGGCCAACCTAGCTATTGCTTTATCGTATGAAGGCTTTATTTTGATTATGGCTGTGTTGCAACAGTGTCCTTATTGTTGGCAAAACCCCACAACCCCTTACTTTTAAGAAAAAAAAACTTATTAAAACATACTTTAGCTTATAAAGTAGTAATACAACAGACAAGGAACTGACTTCAAATTCTTTTGTATTTAGCAAAGGCTAATATATTGTTTCCTTTAATAGGACTATAATAGGAAATACGTGGCACAGTAACTTTGCGGCAAACAGCAACCATACCTTAAAACAGGCTGTGCTGTGATCAGAGTGACTTGATATCTCTTCTTCAGGTCCAAGAGCAATCTTTACCATGTTGTTTTTTCCAGTTTATAGTAGCATTTATTTTCCTACTTTGTTTGTCTGGGAATTCCTCATGCTATCTATCTATGGATTTCTTTTCCTGGTTTCTAGAGGGACATCATGATGAATAATAAAACTGATTTTTATATATTCAGTGGCTAAAAGCCACAGTGGGACTGAACTAAATTTTTCAAGGTATGATATGAAAGACTCACGTACTAGCAGCATAAAAGTGCTCATAAGATGTATATTGTGGCTCTCTGCACAACAGGGTTGAGTCCTTACTCAGTGTGTGACAAAAAAAAGTAGTAATGTGGTGATGTTTTTCTATACTTACAGTATCAAAGATGCCACTTTGTTTCTGAATCACTTCTTAAAAATATTATTTAAAAATTCTAGTTAGAATATAATAGCAATAAAATGCAGCGTTCAAAGAGATACTGTTTATTATGTCTGTGACAAGGAGGCGATAGTAGGGTTTTACTATGACAAAATGTATAAATGTTTATTACGTTGTCATCTAATGTATGCTATGTAATGCATATGTTTCTTGAGAAGCTGCCTAGTGTGGTGAAAGGAACTGCTGCTAGTGCTGGTATAGCTAAGTAAAAATGGGGAAAAAATCACCTTTGTATTACCCAGATGGGCTTGGTTCCAACTGAAGCTACACATTTGTCTGCACAAATTCGTGCTCACTGGAGCAAAGTGTTATCAGTGATGTGGGTAAGGTTGGATTTGTAAATAGTGGTTGCTATGGTGGTAGTAGGATGATAATTTTCTTGAGCTTTCTACCACTTCCTCTGTATATAGATAATCACAGTTTGCCCCTGAAAGTTAGTTTGTAACTGCATGTTCTCATAGTGTAACTTTATTTATAAGGGGTTAAAACTTCTTTAAAGTTATCAAAATGGATCTTAGGAAGTGTCTTCTAAAGACTGTCTCTTACTGAGCATACTTGCTTGATTGTTTTTTGGATAAAAAATTTTAAATTTATTTTTCTTGAGGGAAAAATTCTGTACAAGTCATGTGTTGCTACACTTTCCTGAAGCAGGAAGACAAATCTTTATCTACAGAAAGACCTTTATAAAAAATGCAATCCTAGCGTTTTAAACGTGTACTTAAGCACTTTGCCTACAATAGCAGACCACCTAGCTGGTTGTACCGAAAGAAGGCAGGGGAAAGTAGCTTAACTGTCCTATGGTGAACAAGTTCAAAAATGGTAAGTCTTTTGCTTGAAGAATGTACCTTGATACACAGTCTGTAAGCTAAAATGCCTTCTATGCTTTATAGCAAAAACCCTTCCAAATATGAAAATTATTTGTGCCGCTCCCTTTGTCTTCTAGTGAAAGAATTCCAGATAGCAATCCCTGACCTAAGCCTGTTGAAACTGCAAATTCATTTGGTTGCTCCATTTCTTGTGTTGAGAATAGGGTACAAATTAATGGACTCCCCCCC
>JANZLQ010000008.1:28019365-28073527 GCA_026212715.1 Elanus axillaris
CACCCCCCCCCCCCCTTTTTTTCCTAGAATTTAATGTCTTTGAAATGGCATTCAATTGCTGTGAATAAACTAACACAGATTGGCATTAAATGCAGTGATGTTTTTGTCTTAAATTTTTGTTTAGCTCTGTTGGAAGAGAAGGATTTCACTCTGTTGAATCTATTGTTAGCCAGCAGATGAGTCTTAGTATCGGTGATGATAGCACCGGGAGCTGGTCTAATCTAAGTTTTGAAGATGAACATCCTGATGAGAGCAGCAGTTTTCTTCACCTCAGTGACAGGTAACTATAAACATGTTAGTATAGTTAAACAGTTATCTTGACATCAAATAACTTAGCATTAAGTGGTTTTCTCCTGGGGGTTGGGGGAGAGGAGATTATTTTGTCTTCAACACACGATGACATTTTTTTATTAAAAATGGCTCTAATATTATGTGTTTTCTTACAAAATGTTGTTGCCCACAAATGTTCATACTGTACACTCTGTAAAATATGTGGAGTATGGATTGTCATTGATGTCGGGGAGCCACATGAAGTAAAACTGTATGTATATAATTTAAGTATTAGCAGAAAATGCAGGTGTTTTAAAAACAACCACCATGTATAAAATACAGCTTGAAAGTACTGTTTATAAGTTGTGCTCTGAAATATTAAAACTTAATCATTGAGAATGTGTTTTATGTAATTTCATCTATTCTTGAAAAGCAGTAATATGGGCTTAATTTGCATGAGGAGGCTTAACAGCTATTTTTGTCTTTTTGGGGACTTGAATTTATAAGCTGTTCTAACTGATATTGGTGGAATATTTATATACTACTAACCACAAGCTTACAGGTGTTTAATATTGGAACTTACCTGTTCAGAGTAGTAACTTTTTCCACAGAGTTTCTCGCTACACTTCCCCTGGCTGATAGCTAACAACAATTAGAATGGGAATTTTAAATATCTGCAAAGTCTCTGCCCGTTGCCAGGGTAAATTATATAGAGAGCTGTAGCCCGAACTCCTATATAAGGAGTATATGAGGAATTAGTAAACTTACTTTTTTATGACCGATATACCACTTATTTTACTGTAGTAAGTTCAGCATTTCTGTTGAAGAACAGCAGAAATAGGGGAGAGGTTTTTTTCTTCATAGTTAGTACTTCCAGCGTGACTGAGATGAAAGAAAATACGGGACATGTGCTTCCTTATGCTGTGTACAAATAGGTTATTTGGTACCAGAGTGAAGCTGATGTCTACAAAATTTTTCATGTTTTGCTTAACTAGATATTTTAATCAAACCACTACTGTAATTTATTTATACAAGTGAATAATTTTGTAAGATAATACATTGCCTTAAAGTTAATTTGATAAAACGTTACCTGTTGAATGAGTGGAAAATAAGTCAGACTTACATGGTGAAATTCAGAGTGTAAGGAAGAATATTCAGCATATTGGCAGTTACAAATAGTGAATAAAATATAGGTTAGTTGATGCTGGGAAAAAAAATGAAATTGCTGGACCTGTAGTGCCCATGTTGCGTTTGTTGTTTGTTTATCATCCCCAAAACAGATGTAAATGAAAAGAAGGTAATTTCTATTACTTGCAAGAAAATCTGTGGCTAATTAGAAGAGGAATGACCTAAATTAGTATTTTACTCAGGGAAGAAGAGGCATAATTTGGATAGCGAGGTGTTGGCAGAAGAAATGGGCATGTGCAAATTGATCAGCTTGTTTTACAAAACTAACTGGATTAGTAGCAGCACATGTGTTTGTGTTGGTGAGGGTTAGCAGGTGGATACAACAGGATCTGGGTTTATTGCCCTGAGTAAAAAGATACAGGGGGGGCAGACCTTCTGCAACAAAACAAGATTCAGTAATAACACTGTGAAACAGTGTTAGCATCGTCTAAGGAAATAAAAAACTGCATGGCCATGATGAATATTTATTGCTTTATTTCCTCTTTTAACATCAACTGTTTTATTGAACAGGAAAATAACATTCAGTCATAGAGGGGTCATTCATTATGCAGTTAGAACAGTTGAAATTTTGGGGGTTTGTTGTTTTGGTTTTTTTTTTCTTACGGTTAGGGCCATCTGTTCAAAAAAATACTGTACTGATTATACATAAACCATGTCAATTTGAAAGATTTAAATGTGCTGTCAGGTGGCATTGCTTCCCTGGTAGCTATTTCTTGATGCAAGTGGTTTCCTTCTGTCTAAGAAGCTGCCAGCAGTCTTGCTTGTACCATCTTTGAGGTACTAGATATCATTAGACCAATATGTTTGTAGTGCTGATACAGTATAACAAAGTGGCATAGTGGACATTAAGCCAGTTTTACTCGGTAAGGGAGGACCTCTCCCCAGGCTGTTTTTCCAGGCTGTTTGCAGTATTCAATGGACACTGGTACTTAAGACTCCTTCAGCTGATGTTTTGGAAATTATCTTCATAAAAATGACCTTCATAATAATAAACTTAGAGATTCCATTAATAGTAGTTGAAATTTTTTTGAACACACACAGAAAACAACACAGCGATACAAGCTACAGTGGTAGAGTTCTGTTTACCTTGCTTTGCTTCACTTCAGGAAAAAAAGACATTTTTTGTAGTAGCTCTGTTGAAACGGTACATGCCCTCTGCATCTCAGATCAATATGTAAATTGTACTTCAGTACTTCACAGAGGATTAAACTATGTGTAAACAAGGGAGCAAGACAACTTGGAAAGAATTATCAAAGCATGATCTCTGCAGTTACATTTGAATAGAAATAGGAATGGAAATTCTTTAGCAGACTCGGTAAAGTTAGTTATGCAGGGGACTGCTTGCATCTTCTGCTTTGCGTGCCTAATGTTAGCGACTTAAATTTAGAAATAAAACAGTCTTAAGCTTTCTCCATTGTTAATCTATAGGTATGGCCGTAGACATAGGCTTTTCCAGGGCATGAATCAGAGCATCCATGTTAGGTTATAATTCAGAGCAGAAGCCTCTTGCCTTTGACTGTACATAATGCAGAATCTCAAAGCAGATTATCTGAGTTATAATTCCCATATATACAGTATTTATATAAAAGTTGAGAGCTTTTCTTGTAATTCTGCTGGCTCATGTTGAAGAGCTGCATGAAGCATTATAGAAGCATTATAATGCCTTTGTCTGTTTATTGCTTGTTCTGTGGTTGCAAGACTTTATTTGCAAGACTGTTAATTTGGCATCTTAATACAAAATAAAGGTCACGTTACAAAAGTCTTGTACATTGCTATGCATTGTAATCTTATGGTTCAGTATATACGATTATTTCAGATCAAGTTTTACCTCTGTAAAATACATTAATCTCTTACTAATCAGAATAGTAGTATGCATGAGGTCATTCTGTTAGATTGCAAATACTTTAGTCTGAGAACTGGGGCAGCTTTTACTTCCACCTGTGTTATGCATCTATAATTTTCAGTGGAAGAGGCTGCTTGAAAGAGGCTGCTTGAATGCAAAGTATTGGTATCAATAAGCTATATTAAGTCTTTTCTATACATGTAATTCAAACCAAATTTAATAATTCATATATAATGTGATAGTCTTACACTAGAGCTTGAGAAAAGTTCTTAAGACCAGGTTTGCATTCTCTGTGCAAATTAAGTAGGTTTCTTTGGAAGCTTCTGCTCTTCAATTTTTTTTTTTTTGCATAATAAGAACTGTTTGATTGTTCATTCCACATGTAGTCTAAGTAAGCAACAATATGCTGAATTGAAGCACCTGCAACTTTTTAATTTTGGTTTTTTCCCTCCTGTTAGGGTGTTCATATTGCAGGCTTGCTAATGTGCTGTTACTGGTTTGAAATTAGGGTCCAAGCAGGCATACTGGAAAGCAAAGAGCACTGATAGGTGATAGTGTTACTGACAGACTCTTTCAAGAGATTAATGTCTGTCTCTTGAAATGTTTCTTTCCACCATTTGTGGTTTTAAACTTTACTATTTGCCTTGAGTAGAATGAGTGAAGAGAAGAGATTTAACAGTCACACAAAACTTAGGGGAAGAAAGCATCTTCTTGCAATAGTTGTTCTCTGGAGTTACTTCATGGCTTGTCATACCACCTATAGTAGACAATCTAGCTTTCTCAAAGAATGCTGGCTATCTTGAAATCCTGTTCTTGAAAGGCTTCCAGGCACGCTCTGGGGGAAGTATGAAGTTGGCCAACAGAGATTTAATCATATGAGTAGCTCAATCTTGTACATAAGCATGGGCTTAACAAACTGCTGATTATACTGCCTAAAATCTACCAGTGCAAGGACATGCTCAGTTTTTTTCAGTTCTTCGCATTGGCTTGAATGTAGTCATGGTATAAATGTAGTATTATGAACTGTGAGTGAAGTAATCCTTTTCGTATTGTTTTCACTGACCTATAACCCCTCCCTATTTTTAAAAGATCAGCTTGTAGAACAATATTCAGAATTTTAAAAAATATATATTTTTAATTTGCTCTAAGAATTCTCATCAGGCTGTTGGAGGTCATTACTGGATTTTTGCAATGAGATGGAAGGCTTTTATTTGTGCGCTTGTCTTCACAATGTATAATTTTAAGAACTTTCAGCTAGTCCTTAAGAAAATATTATAGTTGTAATACATATTCCTATGAGTAATCATATTGAAATTGTTGGCTTGTATAAATAATGAGCAATGTGCTTAGACCTAAGGACAGAATTACTGCTAGCATTGATCTGGAAAATTAATGAATACATATTAATACTTTTACCTGTGTACTGAAACTTACCAGTTTTGCATTATTGTGCACATTGCTGCTCTGAATAGCACTGACAATCATGTTTCTACTCCATTCAGCAAACCTGTTTAGGAAGTTTCAGTGCTCTTGCATTAAATGTCTTGACAAAACAGCTCTAAGGAAAATGAAGGTTTTAGTTTCAGCTATTGTTCTTTTCTAGTTCAGCTGTGTTCTCTTCTTCTCCTGGCAGTAATGGTAACAGCAGTAGCTGGAGCAGTCTTGGTTTAGAAGGGGATATGTATGAGGAGAATTTATCCTTTCCAACATCAGACAGGTTGGTTCAGTTGAGAATATAAACCAGATGGGTTCCTCATAATTAATGCATGAAATCATCATTTTGGAAAATAAAAATACGGTGCCTTTCTTATGCTGATACATTATTCACACTCTCCTCAATCACAATATGATTTTTTTCATTAATTAATCCATACTGAATGGTTAAATTTTGCTGTGCTAAACTGATGAATGTGTTCTGCTTGCAAAATGAAAGGTCCCTTTTGTGCATGTTTCTGCTTGCAGTTTTACAAGTCTTTAGATTTACTGTGTCATGGAAAGTAGAGCTTGCTTCCTGTAGGATTTCTGGTTTTTCCTTTAGCTTGTGGAAACTTTCAAAATTGCTTGGTAATTGTTTTTTGTAGAACACTTATGACTTACTTTGAATAACTGATAGCTGTTCATGCCTGTGACATAAGATGTCTCAACCTTTTCACATATGAAGCAAAAATGTCCTTCTTAATTAAAATCAATAAGATTTCTTCCTATTTTAAAATGTCTCCATATTACAGTCCTTCTTTTTAACACCCTTCTCTTGTTTCTCTCTTCTCCCTTCTTTCCTTAAGAGCAAATCTTGTGAAGTTGATGATAAATCTGTTTCCAGCATGAAATGGTGTGAGAAGCAAAGCTTCTTTTAATCATCACTTCTTAATTCTTTTATGATCTTCCTGTCCTTTAACCTTCATTACAGTCTTAGGATTGACTACGTTTATTGTGCATATATTGGATTGTGCTAATATTTTTCTTTTCTTTTTAAAATACAGTGATGGAACAGAAGATAAAGATGAGGACTGCAAGGATGCTGTAGAAGGTAATGTCAATTCCAGAATACACTACTGTTCTTGACCTGTGCATTCTACATGAATTATTTTGTTAGTTCTTTGCTTCTGTAGTCTGCAAAACAAGGTGACAACCCTATTATCCCTATTCATCATAATGCATGTCAGTCAAGTGTCAGAATATATTCTTTGATTAATACCCTACATACAACTCCTCATGCACTGAAATTTACAGCCTTTGGAAAATGCTAGTCTCTGACACTCACACATATACTTAATAGCATAAGGTAGTAAACTCTTCTCAGCTTGTTGAAAGCATAAATTTATATGCATAGAGTAACTTTGTGAAATATTTGATAAGAAGCCATGGCAATGCATCTGCATGGCTATGTTCAAGATAATGAAGAAGTTACTCAAACTGGCCGTATTAACCTTGGGAGAAGAGTCATGAGAAACAATGAAAAAGCTTGGATTCGACAAGTTTGCTATAATCTCTTTATTCTTAGTGAAATATAAAACAGGGTCTATCCAGAATCTTGTTAGATCTTTCTGGTTTGTAGATCTCTGCAATGGTTCCAGTTTGACTGAAATGTCAAAGTTGTTAACTCAAATGAGAACAGCCTGAATACACAGTATATGAGGCTGATTTAAGGATGAGCTGATGTTAGAGCAAGTTGTAACAGAGCTTTTCTTTGTGTTGGTATATTCTGAAGATAAAGTAAGTGTTTTGAGAAACCTCTGCTACCCATTTACAGAGGATATTCAGCCATGTTGCACATCTTCGAGTAGTCTTGATGTAAGCAGAAGGATGTGTGGTTATTTCTTTTTTTTTTTTTTTTTTAAGCTCCTGGAAAAGTGTATGGAAATGAACCACATCTCTTAATTTTTATTTTTTTAAAAATCAGATCTGACTGTAAGGTTATAAGGAAATTAAACTAAATTACTGAGTATTTTTTCCTCAGAATAATTATAATTAAAGTATTTTCTGATCTGTAGGTTTCATCTAGGTCATCAGTATACCATTGCTTTCTTTTGCTCTCAACTTTCAATAGCATCTCAAATGTTTAAATTGGTTGATTAAAATAGTACTTGATTTTATTTCTTTATACAGTTTAGGTGTCTCCTGGAGTGCAACATACTTTATATTTTTACTTTATACTGTAGTAAGGATTTTCTAGAGAAATTTTCCAAGTTTAATTTCTTCGCCATCTCACTATTGTTTTGAAAAGACTTTCTGTTACTTTCATTGTAGGACCATTTAAATGGTATTCTAGGTAGCAAACCTTTATACCTGGTCTTGTACATTTGGGAAGTTCTGTTCATGTCCTAGCTAGAAATGTCTGGCTTTTTAAGCTGACTGCACCTTGTTCACCAAAGAATTTGAAACGAAGCCTTGTTACTACCAAATGTACATCTATTTTATAAAAGTAAGCAATACATCAAAATTTCCCAGTGATACTTTGCCACAATCCTTTCCATCCACTAAATATCATAATTTTTTTACAATTTGTTCTTTTTCCTACAAAGATACTAGTTTTTGGGGCTCCTAGACAAATACTCTTTTACCCACCAAAAGCACACTTATGTTGTCAGTTCCACTAGTTAATTTTCTCTCTCTTTTACCTCCTGGGGGAATTTATTTCATCTTGCTTAACTTTGCCAGTTAGGAATGAATACCTTAAGTACCTCAGTTTTCATAAGCTTGACTGGAAGAGTAGTGAGATTGAGGTAAACTGCACATGAACATAGGTTATTATTGCAAATGCATTACTTGTTTCTATAGAGTTAAGACCAGTAGTCTGGAAGTCAAGGCTTCAAGAACAACTTTGGAGAGCACTGGCATATGCTTAGTTGGTTCTGAGAGTGTGACAAAGGATTACTGTGATAGCTGGATACAGAAATTCAGCATGGCAACAGAAGATGACAATACTGTAGTTTCTCTGTGTTGCTAATGCAACTGCTCTTTCAGTACTGTGTTAATTTTTGGAACTCATGCTGTAAAGGAAGTGTTGAAGAATTGGATAGACCTCAGTAAAAACAGCACTATATTTTGGAAGAAAAACAGAGGCAGTCTGATCGGTCTGCCTGCACAGGAAAGAATTCCAAAATACACACTTATAAAAAATTTACTAGATGAAGGCATAGCAGTTGGAAATGGAGATGACTGATGGACAATGTGAGAGGCATTGCTGTTCAATTTATGAAAGGCTGTGTTAAATGCCTTGTTGCTTGGAATATACATTAAAGTTTAGGTGTCTTTAAATACTTAGCTATGTTTGCATACAATTGTAAATGGGATAAACAGTACTTCCTTTTGTGAAAGTACAGAAACACTTCAGACCAGCATGATTTTTTCCTTTCATATTATCTGTGTGTACTAAATGGAGGTTTTTAAATGTAGTCTAAACAGTGAACTACAGAGACTTTTTTCAAACAATTTGAAGCTATAGATTTGATGATTTTATTTTTAATGTTAGGTTTGGAGCAAATAGGAAAGTCTTTAGCAATAGTGAATATTGATCTGGAACCAAATCTAGTGGACCCCCAGCTCAGAGCAGTACTCCAGTGGCTGGCAGCTTCTGAAACAGGGGTGTCTGATCTTCGCTTTCATGACACTGCTACAAGGGAATTTGTCTATGTAAGTACTTGGGTTTGATGGGTGGTGGGGAAGGGGAAGGATTTGCCTGATTTCCATTTGCTGTGATACACCAGCTGCTACTACTTTATTTGCCACTCAATAATAATGAGGTATTTGCTGTTGGGGAAGATCATTATTGAAATCCTGAGAGGTCAAAGTGCAGCAGCCTGTTTAACCTGTGCATGTACCATACAGTATTAATCAAAGCTAAGTTAACTTGTTTCACAAGTTGTTTTCCTTGTTTTACTCCAAAGAGGATACAATTTCAGCATTTTTATCTAGTGAAAAATACATTTTTTTCAAGCATTTTTTACTTAGTATTTGTCTGTAAATCGAATTGTTCTGAGAACTAGGTCATGAAAATTAATTTCTAACTTTAATATGTTCTGCCTCCATTTTTTTTGCTAGCAAATGCACATTTTCTTATTAGAAAAAAGTTTAGGTTCTAATTAAATACTAAGTATGTTTTTAATCTGCAAGCAACTGCAACCAAAGCTATTAAGAAGAAAGGCTCAATAAGATTGTTTTATTTTTAGGTGCCTTTAATTTTGTTTTATAAGTCGAATTTAATATGTGACCAAAGAGAAAGCAGAATTTTAAAGAATCAGGTTTTAGCAATTTGTGTCTCTTGGGGAAGGGTCAGAATTTTGGTATGCATACTGTCCTGAGTAATTCCATCACAAACGTATAAGAGAAACGTCTTACTCCTCTAAAATCATAAAAATTATTCCTTTGTGGCTACACACCAAACTGCACATGATAACCTGGCATTTACTACATTTGACCTATTTTTTTTAATCTTTTACCAAGGAATTATTTTAGCATTACCTGCCTACTGAAAGGATAACTTAACAGATATATAGGCATTGTCTCTAATGATGAGGTTGACAGGTATGATAAATTATCAAAGATTTTTATCTTGTGACCTGGTAACAGGTGAAAAAGCATTAATGTGATGCCATTAGTATGTTTTTAATAATTAAGATCTTGGCAAAAACAACTTAACGTACGTATCAGTGTATTAAGGAAGGAGAAGCTTGCTTTCAGTTCCAAAATTTAGTATGGAGTCTTCAGCTTGGTGCTTTCCAAAGGTCAATCATCATTTCAGGAGAAAAGGGGAGTGACTGGAAAATAGAGGTCAGTATGACAAAACAGACTCCCAAACTTAGATGAATGTATGCACCTATGGTGATTAGTTACTGTAGACTTGTGTTGAGTGTGAAAGGTACCTAGAGATCAGTCCAGATTGTATCTGGGCTGAATTTTCCTAAGAGTGGCTTCTCCCTTACTAGCCCAGAAAAAGAATGCTAGTTTTCTTTATCTTTTGCCTATGTAACTGTGTGGTATATGTATTCGATCTCGAGAGTAGGAAGTCCTGCTTTCTTATTTAAAATAACCCAGAAAATTGGGAAATGTTTTTTGGGGAAGTGCTCCTTTTCTGGAGATTGGTATGTTTGATTTAGAATTATTTCAGAAACATGTTTTGTTGTACATTAGTTCTGACACTTAGAGTGGACTTCATGCTTTCTGTTTTTATTTGAAACTGTTGGGTTTAATCCTTATATTCACATGTTCCTTCCGTGTTATGGTTTATAAGTGTCTTAACATGAATAAGAAAAAACCTCACTTTCTGTGTTATCACATGCCTGACACAGCATTCTCAAAGTTCTTTTGATGTGAATGACTTGGGTTTAGTGACTACAATCGTTCTGACCTTTTGAGTAATTTTTGCCATCTTTTGAAGATCTATCTATTTCATGCTTGTCATGTGAATTGCAGTGTTGCAGGTACTCAGGCAGAATAGTGTTAGGACCCACAAGTGTTAACAGTAACCTCCTTTGTGTGTTTATGTGAGAGAGAGACCTGTAGCTTACACTGCAACATAACCTGTAAGACAAAAGTACATGGCAGGTGCCTCTTTTTAAAATTTTTCCTTGAGTCTCTCATTCTTCTGCCAGCTCTGACTTAGTAGGTTTCAAAGTTGTGATGCTACTATTTGAGCCAATGCCTGAAGTCACACAGAAAAGATATTATTAGCCAACTCTGTATCTGAACACTTCTCTAGCTACCTTAATAAGAGAATATACTGAGAAGAGCACTCTGGAAAATAGCAGTGTCTATTATGTATACACTCCTAAAAAATGATAATATTTTTATACTTGACACTTCAGTCATAAATTGATACAGAGTTGACACCTAAAGATAAAACATAAGACCCTCAGGCAGGCAGTAGTCATGCAGTCCTGAAAATGTTGAAACAGTTAATTGATCCACTTATCATTTTATAGATTAATTTTTAGTTCTCCAAATGCAGTTATGTTAAAATGAATTAAAATTCTGTTTCAAACGCCCCCCCCCCCCCGGGGGGCAAGGAAGGATCACCTGTTTTTTATTCCATCCCGTTTCCCAACTGGAATGGCCTCTGACCCAAACTGGGGGTCTTAAATTAAAAATAGTCGTTCTGAGTTCTGTCACTTGTAAAGCTAGACAAGCACCTCCAGAGGGCACTGCAGCCCCGCAGAAAACTAAACTAACCTTGGTATCCTGATCTCTTGCCACCTATGGGGTTTTGATCATCTCATAGGTACTTTGGTAAGTTACCTCAGTTACGTCGGGAATGAACCTGAGCTTTAGATCACATTGAAAAAAGTAATTTTCACTATAAGCAGTTGGTGGGTTCTGGAAGGGAGGAAAGGCTTGTGTTAGCTGATCACAGCAGGGTAATGAGCTACTGATGTGATGTAGCTGTATAAAAGACAAAAATACTCCTAGCATGTATCAGGCAAGGTATTACTTGCTGTGATTGGGTATGAACACTTACTTAAGGATAAATGTCATGCTCAGCAAGGCAGAAAGAAGTTAAATACCTGTATATGAAACAAAATACATTTGTTAGGAGCTAGAACAAGAAACCAGTAAATTAGAATAGTTCTTGACTTCTTTGAGAAGCTTGACAGTGTGAATTTGCAATTGCCTGGATTAAAAAAACATGTATCTTTGATTTCTAATCAGACCTTATCTAGCTCTTTTTAGGATTCCTGTTGGCTATCTTGAGTCAACTCCCAATATTTCACTTGTGTGACAGTAAGAAACAGATCAGTTGGCTAAAGAAGCAGTGGGATTGAACTTTGAACTCTAAATTAAAATAAGATGATCAGTGAAGTGAGGTGCCAGCTCTGTCATCTTACCATGGTGGTATCTTCTTTGGACAGAAGTTTTATCCTGTATTTGCTGAAGTAGGACTTTGGACATTAGCCAGACTTTATTCTGATATAAGAAAAGTGACAGCTCTTTTATAAACCAACAAACGCTATTTACAAAATTGTCTGTTGTAGACTATAAAACACTTGGTTCCTGTGCTCTTTTAAAATTCACAGAAAGAACTATGGATTTCAGACTCCCTTTATATAGAAAAGGTGTATTTTTTTCACTGAAAAAAGTTTCAGTGTTCAGGATATATTGTACTCAGGATTAGAGAGGATCTTTCTTGCTCATTCAAGTTAATTGTTTGCTCAAGAAGTTAATTGTTTTATAAATGTTTTTATGCCCATGTTCTTTCTGTCAGTTCCACCACCTGCCTTGTTGCAGTTGGAACATCACTGAGGTGAAGAAGCGGAGACAGATCGTCTTCCTTTTCGAATTTCATATTGCAATCTGGCAGGTCTCATAGAAGAAACATTATAAATTTTAAATTCTGTAGCTATTGAAGATATTTCACTGAATGCTGCTTATGACTTTTTTTTAAACTTAATGTATAGAATGTCATGGTAGGGACAATAAGCAATAAAATTGTACAGTTCCAAAGAACAAGTAGCATAAGTGTCAAAATGGTGTTGACTAAATGCAGCATTGACAGTTGTCCAGAAAGCTACAGAGAATAAAGTTTGTTTGTGTGGGTGTTGGGTTTTGTTTGTTGATGGGGTTTTTTTTAAACTAAAAGATTTTTTTTACTCCTGGGCAAAATGGCAAATTTATACTTGTCTTAGGGTAGGCTTTCTTCCATGTATAGCTGAGCTTGACACAAAAGCAAAGGAAGATTTTTTGCTTGGACCTTGGGAAAAAAAATGTTTTCATCTATACTGATCTCTGCTCACAAGTTGTAGTTTAACTTAACCCGCACCTTTTCCTCTTCCGCAAGATGTTATAATTTGCCAACTCTGAAGACACTGTTTTCATTGAGGGTAGTGTCTGTGCCACCCAAACCACACTATATGTTGTGAGAAGAAAATCCACATCCTTTTATTAAGACTGAGTTTTGTCTTTTTATATGTACATTATTGGCATGGGAGGGATGGCAAATGTCTTAATCTTGTGTTCAGAATTTCCTGTTTTCTGCAGTCTTGATGAACCACAGCCCTCATACCTGTGGTACCACATCACTTGAAAATGTCCCTCCCTCCAGAAGAAAATCTTGTGAAAACTGCCCTGAAGAAAAGTGCCTGATTCTTGTGGAAGTTTTTGTTTTTATAGATGTGGGAATAATGATTAACTCATTACAACTGATCTCTTATGAGCTAATGTTTCAAGAATAACTTCTGTAACTGTTAATCAGGATGTGCAGGTCAAAATATTTTGTTTTGTGTTCCACTGTCTTCCCTTTAGCTTTCCAGAAGACTGCGAGAAAGAGATTGGAAAGTCGGAGATCTCTTGCAGGCAGTGATGAAATATTGTGAAATGGCAGAGAACGTGTCTGATGGAGAGCAAGCTCTAAATAAGTCTTTAGTGGCTTGGCTTCTGGAAAATGTCTGAAAAATCCAAAGATGCAACACTCTTCACTTCATTCCTCTTTTGAAAGGAGATAGAAAGAACACAGATATGTAAAGTGAAATTCAACTAATGAATGTTCGAGTAATTGTCAGCATTTAAAAGACTTTGAGGTGAAAGTCAAAATAGCTGTGCTGTGCTTTGTGATACTGTGCACATGGTATGTTTATTCAGTCCATAATTGGTATTGTCCACCCATGCATAACTTGTATTCACTGCTGTGTCCAGACCATTGAAACATTTATGAAAAAAATCCCTTGTTTATGATAGTATTTCAGAGGAGACAGTCTCAGGCATGATCTTCAGGATTCCCACTGTGCCAGGGTAGCTCCTTTTCCCCCTTGTATGTGTGCTGTATTCACAGTGGGACTAAGAGCACTGATCTGCAAAAATCTATTCTGGAATACCTTGCTGCAGATAATGGAAAAAGTTACTGACATTGGCCAGGTGTTATGTGCCCAAGTGCACCATTGCCAGGAAGAAAACTGTGACCTGCCCAAGCAGCCTCTTAATACAGTCAGGCTTCATAGCCACCTTTATCAAGTTTAACTTTATGTGAAGACGTGAGAGTCTGCTCTGAAATTGCTGATAGATGTTCCCTTTTGTTGACTGCTACAGAGCTGGTAACTTCTGGTAGAAGGGCAGAGTGGGTAGCTGAGCATAATTTCATACGTAATTCTTCAGCAAGGCTTCCTGATGCTTGCCAATCAAGTTTAAATTGCTAAATTTCTTACTGAAGCTTTTCGTATGCAGATATTTCCATGACATTAATTCTGTGTCAAAAAATTTGTATGTTAGTCTTTCACATAGATTTGTTACAAGTAGCAGTTAGAAATTTCTTCTGAGGATATTGGCCATTTTGACTAGTCTAATTCTTTATTTCTTAGCCTCCATATATGAATTTTCTTTTCAGTAATAAAGGAAATTTTGTTACTCAGCACCGAAGTGTTTAGCAAAGAAAGCTAATTAAAACATTAAGGGGAAATTTCTTGCAAATTGATTTTTTCATTTTTCTTAACTACTTTTACTGAGGTTTTTATAAAGGCACTTTTAGTCAAGTCTTTTTAGCAGTCTAATCAGTTTTCTCATCAGTGCTGCTGACTTGCCTATCTGTCTAAAGAGAAATCTGGAGGTTTATGTATCCTATGGTTTGAAAAAGCTTTTGGGGTTTTGTTTTTTTATACATCCTTTGAGAGAAACAGGCATGAGCTGGTAATTACAAGGTGGCCACCTCAGAACTCCTATCACTTGCAAGAGAATCATGGAGCGTTACTTATTTTGGATGAACAAAAGAATCTTAATAGCTTTTTCATAGAAAAATATACTGTTGATATGGTGCACAAGCTTCTGATTTCAAACAAGGAGAGATAAAGTCTCTATTCTTGAATTTTAATGGCATATATACAATTCTGATTTTCTCTACCCTCTAAATTACTATGAGGTGTCACAGTGGTAAACTTAAGAGCACTCTCCTTGCAATGTCTTTCTGTTTCAGGAAGGCATCCCACTGGTCTTTTTACAGAGACCTGGTTTGTTTTAGTTGTCGTTTGTCATCTGGATTTCTGCTTTGGATCTCACAAAGTTCACCTTTCTCACAGAGTTAAAAATTTTTATTGTTTTTGTATATGCACATGTGTGTGTTCACCCATGTGCATACACACATAGGTATGTATATGTATCTGTATGTTTAAGAGATCTCAAGAACATGAACTTATAATGTAAATTTTTACCAATAACATAAATTCTGTTACGCTTATAGTTCATTACCTCACTTCATGCATCATTTCACTGATTGAAAGATCTATGGATGCCATGTGACAAAAAGAACAAAAACCGTTACAAGGCCTTTTCTCCTGTCACAGGTAGTATAAGACCAAGTGTCAGGAATTGTTTCTCTCTAGAGCCCAAAGCAGGATGGGGGGAAGTTACCTTAATTCCTATGTTTGGAAGATGGGATTAGTAACAAATACTTTTCGAAGAGCTGTACAAAAGTTGTCTGTTGGTTTTTTTTTCTCCCCAACCTCCATACTCCTTTCTTCTTTTTTTTTCAATGTTGACTTTTGATGGTGTTTCAGACAAAAATTTGAAACCATTCTCTGGCTGTAGCATCTTCCCTTTAACACAGCAATAATGTACAACTTGACATATAAAATTGAAATGTTAAGAAAATAAAATACTAAAAACAGTGCCTCAGGACTAAATTTTGCTCTGGGCTTTGGACCCTTGCATTCTCACCAAGTGGAATTTCAGGACATGAGGATATAGTAGTACTAGTACAGTATTTCTGTACATATCCAAAATCAAACTGAGAAAGACATTGAAGGCATTGTAAATGTACAGAGCTGTACATTTGAAAAGAAACCCAACAAACAACGTCACAGGAACAGCCGTTTTTTAACTGGTTTAGTCAGTATGTTCGATTTTATAAAGTTGATGAAGTGTTTTTTCTTTTTAATTAATTTTCTGGAGAAAGGCAGAATATTGTACAATGCCCAAAGCTTACAACTATTCAAAAAGTTAAGTAGACAATAGTTGCACTAAAAATGATTTTTATAAATGGAATCTTGTTTTAAGACTGGATCAAATACATTATGTAACTATTGAATGGTTTATTAAGGAAAAATTGATTTATTAGCCTCTGAGGAAAGTAGCATAGTTTCCAAATGTACATGAGAAAAATATGTTATAAAATACTTCATTTTTTACTCAAAAAAATCAAACCAATTTTCTACACAAATTGTTTTAAATTTGTTCTGGATGACTTGACTTTTCTCCTTAGCTATCAAAATTGGAAAAGCATAAAACTAGCCTGGCAAAATTATTAGAATTTAATAATTTTAATAATCTTTGGGAAAACTCACTCTGACTATATCTAAGTGGTGCTGTCTGCCATATTAGTGAGAATACTGT
The DNA here is from genome assembly GCA_026212715.1 of Elanus axillaris. Taxonomy (NCBI): domain Eukaryota; kingdom Metazoa; phylum Chordata; class Aves; order Accipitriformes; family Accipitridae; genus Elanus; species Elanus axillaris. Next base: position 28,035,474 of record JANZLQ010000008.1, read on the forward strand.
TCTTTGCTATTGCAAGTCTTAAATTACGCTATTACTGAGTTTACTTAAAACTCCTGACCACAAATACAGAAGTGTAAATGAAAACTGTAAAAACATGAAGGGCCACATTTTGGTCCATTTAAGTCAGACAGCTTTGCTTTATAAACAAACATAATAAGGTAGAGTTTATTTCATCTTGCATTATTTCTGTGTAGGAAACCCTACTTGGTAATTTAATTTTTAAGTTGAAAAAAATATATACAATGATGTTATTCTTCCGGAAGACACCCTGTCTCAAAAACTTCATAAATAGATTTGATTTTCTGAAAAATGGAAATGTTCAGACATTTTGTAAGATTCTCTACAAAAAGCACTTTGAAAATAGTCCCTCTGTAAATTAACAATTAAAAGTGGCCATATTTAAAGTAAGTTTAAACATTCAGAATGGGGTACATAAATAATACAGAAGTATGCATAAAGCCTTAAAATACAAAACGCAAACCCACATACTAAAATAAAAGAGGATTTTCTGTCTCAAAATAAGGATGTGAAAAAGTAGCTAAGACTATGTACTTGAATGCAATTTGTGTAGTATCTTTGTTCTTGAGTTTTAAAAGACTGTGTAAGCTTTTTAAAAAAAACAAACAAACTTGAAAACTCTGCAACCCACATTCCGAGACTAATTAGGTCTCTCAAAAATGGTATCAGATTTTAACTGTTACATTTTTCTAATGTAACTTTATCTGGGACCTTTTCTATAGGGCCACATAATCTTGGAGATGGGAACACAGTAAGTAGTAAATACTGTCACCAGTGCAAAACCCCATAGTTGTACACAGTTGATTTGCAAAGCAAAATTCAAGATTCAGGAGTGATTTTAGTGTAAGAATTTTGGCTTTTCAGCAAGAGCCACTACTATTGAACATTTACTGTACTTGAGCTGTGAAGCGGCAAGTACAAAGCCCAGTCACTTTATTTTGTACCGTCTTTGTACATTCCTGTTGTATAGCTGGAGTTGTAGTTTTAGAGGGCCTTTGTTTTGTTGTAATGTCTGAATAGTATTTAATACTAAAATTTATTATAATTTGCTGGAACTGCTGCTTATTTGTGCAGTGTTACAGTAATTCACAGCCCAGTTAGTGATGCAATTGTATACCAAAAGCAGTTTGAATAACTATAAATGTTTATGTAACTGTACTCAATGAATATGAAGGTCTTGTACTGTATAATGGTGACAAGTTTTGCCATTTTAGTAATTTAACTATATTTAGTTTTCAGATTATGAACTCCAGGTTGCACTAAATTTGTTCTTGTTTTAGCAGTGGCTTAAAATAAAACACATTTCACTGGCTTCAAGAGCACTGTCATTTTGTGAAAATTCATGGAATATTATTTTTCTTTTCAGCTAACACAGCTAAGATTGGTCTTGGTCAGTGGTTGTGTGAAGGCACTTGAAGAATCATGTAGTAAATAGTGCATCAGTAGATGGCATACTTCTTGCAGAATTAAATTGGTGTCCAGGAAGAATGCGAGAACACTGTTTTACCGTCTTTGTGTTGAAAGGTAAACCCATAGTTCCGGTTACAAGATGTAAAGCGTTGCATGGATTCTGTGAGGAGAGACTGGACAAGAAATCCACTCTAATATCTCAACAGAAGTAGGATGTAATAATCAGTCTACCTCAATCTCATCTTGCCTGGAAGCTAGGTTAGGGACATTGGCTTGATATTTCCATGTGCACTGAGGTTGGTCTTTGGCACTTTGTACAGTATTTGGGGAATTGGTGTAAAAGCCAGCTTTAGAGTCTTCTGGACTAATGCAAGAATACACTGCTAATGAAAATGCTGTATGAACATGAAGTTTCACAAGCTTATTCAATATCCTCAAGTGTTTTGGTATCTTGTGACATCTACCAAACAGCATATTGTCAAGTACCCCAAAATAGTAATGCTGAGTGGAGATGCCGTGGACAGATATGGTTCATAAGATTTAGAAGTACTGCTGCTGCACATAGCTATCTTAATGTTTTTTGATGTATATGTTGTGAATCTACTAATCTCAGCTGGGTTTCATTTCAAGAATTAGGAAAACTTTGCTGAAGTTACTTTTAAACCAATAAGCATGTGCAACTCTCCTTGTTTTTTATTTTTTCAATGGTTGTTTAAAGGAGGTTTCTATAGAGTTTATGAGATTACTTCCAAAAGGAGCATTCTTTTGTTTCATTACATATCTGTTGCAAAGATTTTTTTTGTTTGGGTAATGCCTCGTGTTCAGTCATGTAGAAAATACATGTTAACTGAAGCAAGTAAACATTTAACTTAAAATATTGTACAGCCAAAAAAAGATGGGTGGCGAGTTTAGGAACAAAAAAAAATTTTGTGAAGGGAAAGAAGAGGATATTCATGGGGAAGATTAGTCTGAGCTTTTTTCTTCCTGCCTGGACTTTATTTTTCTTTCTTTCAGCAGTCTGGTTCTGGCTGGCTTTATTCAACCACAGAACAGTATCCATGCACTTTGTTTAACCTTGGTGTATTAAATTGAGAGTTAAGTCTCCAGCTATTCCATAGTCTTCGCCCAACATGTGTGCTACTTCATCTCCTGCTGCTGTTGCTCGGACCTTCCTCTTGCTCTGTAGCCTGAGCTTCTGGTGTGACTGAATTCCATGCTGGTTACTGCTCTGAGCCTCTGATTGGAAGGTGACTACGGAAAGTGAGTCATGCCAAGGCCAAGGAAATGTACCCAGAGCATTAACTTTACTGGTTACCGAGCACCATATTAATCAAATGCTGTCTCTTCCCCTGCTGTTAAGGCAAACCACAAAGCATGTGACTGCTTGGGGCACGGGAACTAACCATGACAAGCATGAGACCATGTCTGTGGTCAAGGTACTGACTATCTAGTCCATGACCACACAACACCTTTCCGCAGGAATTGTGAAGACTGAAAGTGGGGCCTTTATGTAGTCAAAATATATTTTTTTGTCTTGCCTTTATTCCTTCAAAAGTTGTTGCTGCTTCTAGGACTGTGAAGGAACTTTGTGTGTGAGTATTTGGGGGGGTTTAGGTTTTTTTGTTTTTAATTAAGAATGGGCAAAAGAGAACACTTGTACGAGTCACTTGACTTGGTTTCCTGAAGTTCTAGTGCTCTGGCCAGGAATAAGATGAATATCAAGAAAAGAAATGGTGTGATAATGTGGTATTTTTTTCTGCCATCTGCTCCTGTAGCCCATTTACTGCCAATCTCTTATTTTGTACAGTCTCCACCTAGTATAACTTGCAAGTCTCCTCCTACACTTTCCTTGTGGCTGTTGCTGGTTTCTCCTTTTTTCTGACCCTTGTACAGTCTTGTAGTATGGCTGTCCTCTTCTGCTTCTTTCTTGACCCTACTCTGTTGTCCTGATGTGACTTCTGGCCTTCTCATTCTTCACCAGCGGAAGTGGTTAGAAACCAGCAAGAGGAGTCTTCTTAGCTGGGAGGCTATGGAATAAGGCTTGCCTACCAGAAATCATCAGGCAGTGAAGAAGAGCTAAACTTGCTTTTGGCTGAGTTTTTCACTCCTGTAGGAAAGTAATCTGTGGTTGCATTGGTTTGGAACCCAACTTATTGCTTGCAAAACCCTTAGATTTTATGCTGATCTGAAAGTAACTTTTACGCTGATACTGAAATATAATGTAACTAACATACTATGGTATTCATGCAGATGTATATTCAGTGTGCAGCATAACAGTGGCTTCCAGACACAGACAGGGCAAAACTCATTCCTTTTGAAAGCTGGCAAAATCCTAGTTGTCTCACCCACTTACATCAGGTCTCAGTTTAAATAGATGGTAACGTTTAATAACAAACAGTCAATGTCTCTGTTTCTGAGAAGAACATGTTTTCATAATTATTGCCCCCTAATATTGTGCTCTGAGCAGATGTTGTAGCTGGATTGATTAATCACACAAAATCAGACATACTATTCATGCTGCTACAAAAATGCTAACACAATATGGACAAAAATACAACAAAGAACCATCTCCTCATGCTGGAAGTTGTAGATTTAGAGGAGATGCATGATGTTTCTCTAGGAAACTAGAATATGACTCTGTGGAAACCTAACTGTGAAAGAAGCTCATTGGAATGTAGTTGTGTAGAGAAATTATGTCAAGAGAAATGGCAATACTCAACTGTCCTGTTGAACAGAACTCTTTACAGTATGTTATACAGTATGTATCAGGGAAGAGTTAGAGTTCACAGCTAAATTTATTGGAGCTGAAAGGCACTGGGCATAAGAGAGCTTCCAAGCTAACTGTTGCAGGACTGTGAAAAGTTTAGCTAATATTTCTGTGGCAACAGATCATACATGTTTTTCATCCTGTTAGCTTAGGAGGTTTGGGACTTGGCTTATATCCTAATTTAATGCTGTAAACTACAACGTGAAGATTGTATCTTCAAGATGGTCAGAGTCATCAAAGAGTTAAGCCTGAGACATCCTGACAAGCCTAGTAGGAGCTGGCATCTTCAACAAAACCTCTTTTCCTGTGACTGCCTAAGAAAATAAAGAGGTGGGTGTTGGAAATTCCCCAGGGAGTCTGGAGGGCCCTCATCAGTATGATCAAAGTGCTTTTGAGAGGCTCCTAGAGACATAGTTTCAGAGAAGGAGTAATGGTAATTTTTGTTTGAAATTATTTTGTGAGATTTTTTTTCTTCTCCTTTAAGTGTTGGAATGCCACTGCTTATGGTATATGCCCAGCTTGTACTTTGTGTGTTTAAAATTTGACTTATTTTTCTCTGTGTATTAGCTTGCCACAACTGTTAAGAGAAAATTTAAGTACATAAAGAAGTCAACCTTGCTGCAGTCACCCCAATTACACTGGATGAGTGGTTTAGATTAATTAGGGAAATAACCATTAATCTGAATACACGTCACCAAGGAGAAGGTTGGTTGTTGCCATCATTCATTTTTAATTTTCTTCCTTAAAATGTGAACCTTTTTTTGATAATTAGACTAGAAGTGCACTAAAGCTAAAGCTCATGTAATTGTATCTCATTAACAAGGAGAAAAAGAAGGGGAATGCACTGTGGTCATAACACAGTCTTCACCCTGGCAGCTCACTTAATTTGAACATAAATTAATTTCCTGCCAACTGTCTCCTGTTTGCAAGTCCAATGTTCAAGCACACAGTTATGTCATAAATTCAACATCTGTTTTTATATTTGCAGTTTCTCCAGTCTTGGGATGTTGAGAAGAGTAAAGGTTGCAAAGATTTTCTTTCTTCTTAGTTGTAGTGTCCTTGGTGGGTTGAACTTCTTAGCCAGTCCACCTTCCCAGTCTAGCATCTTTCAGGAGGGGTTGTGGATTGCACTGACTCCACACCGTATCCTTGGGACCTGCTCTCTGGAATTTCTCTGCTTTTTGCTTCTCTGACTTGGCTTTGATGCTGCTCTCTGCTCCTAAAGGGTCTCCCAACTTCAGGTGCTATACCCCAGGCATTTCTCCAACCCTGAAGAAAGTCTGATACACTCAAAGAAGGTGAAATCTCCTTCGGGAAGAGTCAATCTGGACAGGAACATACAGCCAGGAGAAGGCAAACAGCCAGCCCTCTGTTGCTCAGCCTCTCTGTTGAAATGTGCACGGTGCATGGCCTCCAAACACGACTCAGTCACATGGCTGATAAAAATCAGCCTAACTTACTGTGTCAGAGGAGAGACAGAGAAGATATGTGAGACTTGAATGGCTTTATTTTCAGTTTGCCTGTGAACCATACCCTGCCCCTGCCTTCCTTTGACCTGAGGCAAACTGTGACCTTTAAGGGCCCTTGTATGTCCCCTCTGTAAAGTGGAACAATTATCCCGGGCTTTTCTGAAGTTTCAGACTTTCAAAATGAGGAACACTCCTTGTATTTGCCAAATCTCATAATAGTTAGCATTGATCTTATGCTCCCAAATATGATAAAATAAATATTTTACAATTACAGATTCTTTCCTTTACTTAAGCTTGAAAATTGTGTGCCTCTTCAGGTAAATCCAGAAACCATTCACAGACTGTCCCAAACCAGTTGCATGTAGAAAAGCTCTCATAATTTGGAAGCTGATCCCATTGTAAGGCAAGTACCTGACTCTTGTTTTGGAAACCTTTCTGTGGTGAGTTGTAAGGATGAAACATCTCTCCCTGTTCTAGATGATGACTTACCTTCAAGGTAGTAGCAAATCCATGGCTATGTGGCCAGAAAGTCTAGGAGTTCCCAAAGATAACAAGAGAAATGCAAGTATCTGAAGTTCCAAAAGATGTTATCCCTCTTTGTATCATTTTCCCAAGGGCATGACACTGGCATAAAAGCCAGAGCAGTAAAGACTGCACTAAGGTGCATGACATCTGTAACACTGTGCTGGGCTGGAATAAGGGAATTCTCTACATAGCTCTGACTTGGGGCTCCTGGAAGGTCTTTTGGGTAGGTCTCCTGTCTTGCGCTGCTTCAATTCTCATTTTGTGAGAATGTTTCTCATTTTACTGCCCTTTGCTCAGGGAGCTGGTGGGAATTGTCTCCCTCTCTTCTCCACATGAAGGAGTCTTCTCTGCCAAGCTGAATTTGATTGATAAGGCTCCAGGGAAACAGGTCAGGAGCAGAGGATGATGTGTGGCAGATGGATGTTAACAGGCATGTTAGAAGCTAGTCATGGAGTAATTGAGGTACACATAGCTAATTCAACAGCTAATTAACCACCTCTTGAGAAGACCTGAAATAACCATTTCAAAATCACAGTCTTTGTCCATTGAGAAAGTATTGGCTATGGATTGCCACAAAATTGCAGCTTAAAAGGTAAAAATGCTCTTTAAGTTATGTTTGAAAGAAATAAAAAGTACTGTAAGTAGAGTTATATAAATAACTGGGTGCTGTTTCCTGCTTGGTGTATGGGAGTTCAGACTGAAAATGCTCATTAGCCTTAAAATGTGTTCTGATGCCTGCAGCCCCTCCAGAGAATGGTTCTTCATACACTCCATATACGGCAGAGCAGAAGGAAGGCCTTCGGAAAGGTACTGAAGCACAGATGATGGCGACAAGGAGATAAAACCATCCTGGCTGTGCTACTCACCTGACAAATACTGTGTTCTCCAAAAAGCCACAAAAATGTTTTGAAGAAAGTGGCATAACCACTCTACTGCTGGTGGTTTGGTGAACCTCACGGGGCGGCCCACAATCGGATGTCAGCCATACTTTCCAAATGGCAGTAGGGCTGGTCAGTGGTTTGACATGAAATGCAGCCAGGCTTGTGCTTTGGCTCCAGGTAACGCCACCACAACCTGTTTATAACATTTGCTCTGTTTTCATGGTTAGCTATGGATGTGTTGGCCTAGCTGGACCATCATAAGCACCTCCATGATGAACTACTTTATACAAATTGCCCTGAGCCATCTTGGGTCTTTCTGGCTGAATCTCATGTAAATGCTTATCACTCCAATTTTTACCCTTATTGAAATATATAGTTTTGATGCTATGGGCTTGCATGGTAGCAAACTTTGCCAGCTTTTCAGGGAAGGCCAGTATGTTATATTATAGTAAATGTAGTGCATGCTTCTTTCTGTAGCTTGATAGCTGTAATTTGTTAGCTAGAAATGCACTATTACATACATACTGAGGTTTTGTGGATTTCCTGGCTTCGTTGTTACAATGAGGACAAGTGATTAATCATGTAACGTGTCTAGTGATGAGTGGGTGCATCCGGTCCAGTTTTTATTGTTGGTTTATATTACTCCCTTTCTATGTACCTCTCTAGCTTGTACATGGTTTTATACCAGTTCTTCTGCTCAGCTTTAATCTTTGCACTAATCACTGACAATTCCAACAGACTTTAAAGGAGAAGAATGACACAAAATTAAGACTTTAAAATGCTACAGAAAGATTGTCTGTACTCAGATTTTTTTTCTTTGGAGTTAGAGTCTCTTAGTAGGTAGCAAGTTTCAAATGTACATGTCTCTTACATTAAGGATGAATCCTGGAAGTCTAAGGTGAAGTTGTGTTTTTTGACATCTTAAGAAACAAACCTTTCCCATCAAATCCTTACACATGAACTGTATCTGTGAGATAGATGCATCTTTATTTTCAGTACCCTTGAGTGATCTTTCATGTCTTCCACCTGCCTCCTACCCTCACTTGACCTTGAAGAAAGTATATTGTACCAAAACAGTATCAGAATGACTCAGCATCAGCAATGTCCCATAAATAATGTTCAGGGACCATACATCCTCTAAATATTTGTCCTTTTTTAGTTATTTACGTTCATCTGCATCTCCTTTTAATCACTTTGCTCTAGAAGTGACAGTAAAACCTGGCACACAACTGATTTTACTTTTAATATCCTTGCTTTGCTTAAAAAGCCTGTCACCTTTCTCCTCACCACAGCAAGAGCAGCAATTCCAGATTATAGGAAAATTTTACAATTTTTGTGATTAAAGTTGCAATTTCAATGCTAGATTTAAAGGAAGAGGCACATTTACCCAGCTGTGAAGATGACAGAGGTGGGTTTCTGCAAAGGGGATTTTTCCATTTGATTAATGTTGCAAGAGAGTGAGAAGAGCAGTGGACTGAGAGGTGGATGAGGTTACCCACAGGCACCAGTGGTGCACCCAATATGGCTCGATTGTTGAATTGCAGGAATATGGGTCAGCAAAAAGGCAGAGATTACTGGAACAACAAAGAGGTGTTGGAGCTGGGGAAATCTAAGTGGCAGCAAAAAATAGGGAGTATAAAATTTCAGAGTTGTAATGCAAAACCAAAACCAGACAATTTTGCTGTAAGGTGAGTGCTCAATAATGAATCTTTGGAGAAGGGTATGGGTCTTTCAACTTGTACATGCACACCTCCAGCCCATGTACAGCTAAAGAAGAAAATGTCACAGTTTGCAGAACCAGAAATGAAGGTCCAGTCTGAGGTTTTAAGTTAAAACTACAGGCCTAGTAAAACCCAATAGTAGTAATGGATTTTCAAAGATGAACTTGCTTATTTCTATCATCAAATTGGGCATTGTCTACCTTATGCCTATCTGCTTGTTTTTCAGATTGGTTATGAGCATAAGCTCGTGTTTAGTTGAACACCTGAATTGCTATGAATGTGCAAACACCCAGGCTTAAGCCCAGCTTAAGAGGTGTGCATGGTATAAACACAGTTCTGCATATCTAACGCTTGGGTGTAGACTCTACAGGTGGAAGATTGGCAGTCCACAGTTTTTAGCTCTTTAGAGAATGTGCAGTGTCACCACTTCCAGCTTTTGGCAGGATTTCTTAGATGGAGAGGGGAGGAAGATAAACAGAGTTCTCAAATTCAGAGTTTCACAAAGCTTTTGGGTTACTTGGAGAGATGTTTTTGTGTAGACAACACAGATGGTCACAGTCTAAGTATTTCAAAGCCAAAACTGGATGCTGAAAATTTTTGTACAAATTTCCTATTAGGCAATTATTTACACTGTGAGATCATTCTTAGTTACTGGAAAATCTTTTAAGACTGATAGCATTATATAACTAAAGGAAGATTTCTGGAAGTACAAGAATCCTATGGCAAGATGATACCTTTGTTATTGGCTGTTGCTAAGATCATAGCAGAATGAAGCTGACAAGGCTTGTTATTCCAGTGGCTATTCTTATCTGGAGCTTTTTCAAAAGCCAGTGCATCTGACAAATCAAGATGTCTTACAGATGGCTGAGATGGAGACATCCAGTGTCCTTACTGCTTAACAGTGAGGTGATTTTCTACAGAAATTTCTACATATCCTCCAATGTCTGACCTCTGTAAAAGGGGTTGGTAAAATGCATTTTTCAAAACGAATGCCTGTTTGGAAAATGGCTGCTTTGGTACACTAATGGGTAAGAATAAATAGCTACGACTCCTTACTGGGTTATTGGCTTTTTTGAGATTCAGAGGCAGAAATAAACACACAGAGGTGTCATCAGATTTATTTTATGAGACTGAATAATGACTAGCAGAATTTAAAAGCAGTGCGTTTATGTAGACAGAATCTGTTTCTTCTGCTAGAGGCTAATTTTACAGCACTTCACTTTTACTTTTCAGAAACATGCAGGACAATGTCCTTAGCCTGTGTATAAGTATCTGTATTTGACAGCATAGTAGCACACACTGCTTCATGCTGAAGATGGCGTTATCAGCCCATTAGAGGAAACCAGACATATCCCACTCTGAGGCACACTGCTGACTGCCTTGGTTGGTTGGTTTGTCCTCAGGTATGAAGGCAGCTTGAGACTATTGATGGACAGGCTGAGGATCTGCCATGAGTCCAGTTCAGACGGGCATCTCCACTGAAAACTTCTGCAGTGAACTTCTGAAGGGCTGAGAGGCTGAAACACCTGTTCTGCTGCTGGATATTTTTATCTCCTTATAACATCTCCATTCATTTTGGCATGGCTGACAACAGTAAAGCTCCAGCCAGATGAATAGTCAGGCCAAGATCTTTTTGCTAAGAGGGACAAGGAAAGATATTTTCCAAAGCATTTAAGTCTTGTTTTCAGAAATGGGCCAGAGACCGCCTTTTGGCAGCTATGTTACAACTGTTAATGCATTTTCTCCAAAGCAGCTTAAACAGAAAGTGTAAAATTGATTAGCAGGCCTAGAGGAGAGACCAAGACACTCCCTGTCTTTAGGGAAGATGCCAATTTATGGGGTTACAGTCAGATTGCTCGTCTTACTTCTATTGTTCATTCCACGATATCCATAGGATATTTTGCAGCAAGTAGATGAGGCTTGGTTAAAACTGTAAAGTCAATTTTTGCTATAGAGTCCAGCAGTGAGGACCACCTCTTGGAGTGCAAGAACTTGGTGGTTTAAATGCCTCTCAGATGGGACAGGCCTAGTAGTAGGCATATCCTTTCTGGGAACAATGTTCTTACCAAGATGCAGCTATGTGAAAAGGGAGGGGCATCTCTGTTGTCTTCTGAAAGGATCTTTTTGAGTCCAGGTCCTTTAGGCATTGCTTGAGCAAACTGGATCTGGCCTGTCTAGTGAATTTAGTAGGGTTCTGGAGCCCTTCCCTCTCCAGTTTGGAATTGCAGCAGAGATTTGGGGTGTAGCTGAGACCCTGACTCTAAAACCTGCAATGTAATAAAAGACTCCTACACAAAGTCCTATTAGAGCTGAGATGTTTGTGAGAAATGTAAGCACGTAAGGGGTGATTCACCTTGCTAGAGGACTGCAGCATATGTTGGAATCAGTTGCTGTAAGTTCCCTGTAGTAGTCATAGGAAAACAAAACCAAACAAAAGTCTCTTTCTAGGGCATGATTCGTCTCATATTCATGTAGACACTTGAAAACAGGTCAAACGAATTAGGCTCTATTTCTTTTACCAAAAAGGAGTTTGGACTTCTAGCTAATGTGTTGATATGTATCATAGAATCGTAGAATAGCCAAGGTTGGAAGGGACCTTGAAAGATCATCTGATCCAAACTTTTGTGGGAAAGGGAGCCTCGATGAGGTTATCTTGCACCCTGTCCAGTCACATCTTGAAAAACCCTGGTGACAGGCACTCTACCATAACCTGTGGAGGTTGTTCCAGTCAATGACTGTACTCACTGTAAAAAATTAATTTCTTGTATCGGGATGATTATATAGTAGTTGCTTGATGTTAGTAGAGATGAATCTTGCTCTGGGCATCTGGCTCTTTGGCTCAACTGCTCAGTCCCGTAAGATATTTGCACTAAATTTCTGTCTATATGACCTGCTTGTAAGACTATTTTTGGGGCCACTTCTGAGATGACCATATTCCTGGAAGAAATTCAGAGGAGGTAATGGACATTGATTATGGTCAGTGCTTGAAGTGGACTTGCTTGTTAGTGCAGAAATATTGTCAAGTAGAAACTGGACTGGAGTCTCTTCTTGTGGGAGGTTCTTCCTAGAATGGCTGCCACAGAAGGATTCTGTGTTGCCTTCTCTGGGGCAGGTGGTATTTATAGACAGTCTGAACCTGCCTGCAAGAGGCAATATAGAAAACCAAGTGACTAGTCGGGACTCTTTTAGTGGGGAGAGGGTAGAGAATGAAATCACATTAGAAAATGCAACTGATCTGGGCACTTCTGAAGAATGTACCTTTTGGTTACCAGTCGACTCATTAAAACTGTCAGCTCATCCTGCACTACTCTTTTTTCCCCAACCCTTATGACTCAGCTAAGTATTTTGATAGAAAAGCCCACTGCTTAACTTTATTTCCACCAAGAGGACAATTCCAGAAGTCTCTAGCCATAGCAGAGAAAGTAATTAAAACCAAACAAACAACAGACTGGCTGTACTTGTGTTCTTTTCCATCATGCTTATTATCAGTGGTCTTGAAATATTGCAAAAGTTCTGTGGCTAACAAAGTTAATCTTAAAAAAAAATTAAATCAAATGTCTATCAAAGGAAAGACTTATTTTACATTTGATGCTTAAAAAAAAAAAAAAGTATTCCAATAATGCAGAGGAACATGTCTCGGACCTGGGAGAGGCTGTCTCACCAAGGAACCTCAGCCCCTAGCATTGGAGGCCTGGCATGAGACAGTAAACCACATGTTCCTCAGGATGAGTGATTATTAGTGACAAACAGAAGCAGTTTCGGCAACCCCAAACTTTCAACACTCATGAGTCAGGACCCCAACCAGGCAAAACTGAGAGACGTACAAAGAATGTGTTTTGTGCTGTTTTATTTGCTTGCTTGTGGTTGAGCATTCAGGGCTCACATTTTTGTTTTCTTTGTAAGCTTTTGAGACAGTGAATGAATTCATGCTGTTTGATGTTGGGGAGGAAAAAGGCTAGTTATCGTGATACCTATGATGAAACTGCAGAAGGTTGTAAACACACATTGTTTGTTTTGAACCTGAGATTTCTTTCTGTTTGCTAACCATTGACTCCTGTTGATTATGGATATGTTTGTTAGCCATAGTTAAGAGTTGCTTGGAAATTCTATCTTAAAAATGGAAAATATGGTTCTCGTAAAAATCAAAATTTACCACAGGAAAATGTTTTAAATTTTTTTTCTGAAATGTTTCCATCAACACATAACATTTGTTGCCTCAAGTTGGGAGGACCCAGGATGCTTGGTAAGTTGCTTGATAAAGCCCAAATTGAAAAAAAATTGATTAATTCAGTATTAATATTATTCTGTGTCCTCTGAAATGCTAAAGGGATTCTCTTTTGAGTCCTAGAGCCCCATTGTTTTTAGAGGGCAGAGCTTTTCAGTTGCCATTCAAGGTTCCTGACATACTACAATTTGTCTTCTCTATGAGATGCATCACAGATACCTGTGGCTGTCACACTACATGGATGTATGATCCAACTTGATAGCCTAGATGGTAGCCTGAGCTGTAACTTCCGTAAAATACAGTTTTCATGCTTCTTCCCCTGTTCAAAGTGTGAAGAGGTTTGGACATACCCAGTTTACTCACTGGACAGAAATTCCTCTTTTTGGTCAGCTGTGTTCCTAAGTACTATTGAAGCTGTTTGCATAAAGACATTTCTGCTTATAGATTGTTGAAAAACTGCTCATTTTGCCTACTCACAGTATGTATTTTGTCATCAAAGTCATACAAAATGTTTCTGATTAGAAACACTTAGAGCCAGAAACAATGAAAACACTGTTTTCCAGAAAATAATGCATTTCTGGTTGAAACTTTGGGTAAGTTAATATGTTCTGAAGTGCTTGAAACATGACTGATTTTTTTACATCTTCATAAATATGTGATGGCTCCTCAAATATTTGTGAGAATTAAAAAAAAATATTAAATCCCAGAGGAATCTCAGTCTATTCATGAAAGAAATGAATGACTAGCCTTACAAGAGGACTTCGTCACCAAATTGCTTGGCTCACACTATACCAAATGGAGGGACAGAGGCATCTCCAAAAGAAGACGAGGCAACTTTCCCAAATATGAATTGGCTTCTGATGCACTTGTCTGTTTCCACAGACGGTGGAAGGTTCCTAAGGGTATGTCTACATTGCCAAATAAAAAAAAGCTGGGAAGTGAGCTTGAGCTCTGATCCCCAGTTGTCCACAGTGCTGAAGAGTTGGCTTGCTCTCCAGTCCAGTTTCAGACATTCCTTAGAGGCTGTCTCCAGGGCAAAACTCCTATTAAGGGAGCTTAGATTTGTGCAGTGAGGACAAAGGCCCGCCTGGACCTCAGATCCCAGTTCTGGCACTTGGCCTTCCTTCATTTATCTCTTAAGACACAAAATTGTACAGAAGAGGTGGAAATCTAACATTGAAATGTTGCAAAACTCAATGCTCTTTGGAAATCCAGCCCCAAATACAAGCAAATCCCTACTTGTGCTGTATCAACAATTCTCCTTTTGTCTTCTAATCAAACTCTTCTGAGTATTTGTCTAATTTGTCATGTTGTGTAGTCCTGGACTGTTCAAGAAAAACTCAGCTGACAACAGTGCCTCCAATACTTGGAGGACTGACTAGAGACCAAGAATTTAAAGGAATCTGAAATCAAAGTCAAGGGGAACTGCAAATAATTATCACCTTTAAAAGCATTGCTCAGGATGTCACATGTTAGGTGGGCATGAGAGGCAAGGCACCTGTATTTGAAATGCCTACATTTTTAAAGTCTTGGAAAACTTTGGCTACAAAAGCACACTAGCAAAGGAGGATGAGAACAGTGATTCAGAGGCAAAATGATATATAATCCCAATCTTTGAGATTTCCTATTGACTGGCCATCCTTAGAGAAAAGCAGCAGATGGTCTTTGACAGTATTTGAGATCAGACCCTTCTTTCTTACTTTAGTCAAATTAGTCGCAGTTCTGCTTTAATATAATGGAACAAAATTGCTACACAGTTTCAACTTGAATTGTTTTGAATTCACGTTTTCTGTTCCTGGACCTTCCCTCCATTTCTTCCTTCTTGTTTCTCCCTCTCTCTTGTTGTCATGTGCAACCATGTTACAGCAATTAGTAGATGCTGGCCTGGCAGTTGTTAAAAGTTGCAAATGCTTCTTATGCTTTGTGACTTGCACTGGTCAAGCCAGACCATGCAGGACTGTGTGACAAACCCGTAACATCTGTGTCCTGCCCCGTCATATCATTAGAATGTATATGTTCACAGCGTATGGTGCACTGTTGGCTGGGAGTCTGAACAACAAACCATAAATAGGATAATGGCTTTCCTCAGTACATTATCATTATTCAAAAAACAAAACCTCAGTTGTTTTTGAGGACCTTTCTGGTTTCTCTAAATTTCTCCATGGATATGGCTTTCTGCTAGGGATTGATGACAGAGGTGCACATTTGTTGTCAAATTAACCACTAAAAACCCTGTGCCCTGTCTGCGGTACATGACATCCTCCCCGTGTCTCCTGTTGGGTTTTCCACCCTGTGATGCACAGTCAGACCTGGCACTCTGTCAGAAGGACAGGCACTCGCTGGCAGCTCATCTCCTCTCTGCTCAGGCAAAACTGTTTAAGCTATATAAGGATGCTCTATAAATACAAACAAACCCTGTTACCTTGAGGCATGAGGAATGAATGTCTGTTATTTATTAGTGCATTTATCTCCCAACAGATTAGATCTCTAATGCAACCAGGCATCTGCTAATTCCAGGGCTAAATATAGCATGTTTTTTAAGCTCACTAAACAGGGAGATGATGAAGATGTTACTTAGCTTGTTAAATGGAAGCTGCAGGCCTTGGAAGTCTTGGTGCAGATGCATTTCCATACTTGAATTGGTATGAGGTATTTTAGAATTTGTATATACAGGAGGAGGTAGGTACATTGATCTTAAGCAGGTGAGAGGAAATAAAACTGTGACCTGCAGCTGCTATTTTTTTTCTTTCTTTCTTTGTCCCCCCAACAGAAGCATGTCTTGCTCTTCCGTATAGTTAACACCTAAGCTGGCCAGTGCTTTTCCTTGCTCTGAAAGAAGCTGAAGGAAGAAATTCATCTTTCCTTTCCCTGCAATGGAGTTACTGTAGTGATTGTGGATGTGGGAGAGAGACTTGCGCTACAGCATTTCAAAACTATTTTCCCTTATTTCTTATTTATAGTTCTTTTCCATTCGTTTCCTAGGGTTTAACAATATTCAGCTCCTTTCAACATTCATTTTATAAAAAGTTACCCAGCATATTATGGGGTCCACAAAATACTGCATAGATTTTAACTGCTGCAAATAATTACAGTAGCCAAATACCAATGTTCTTAGTATAGTCAGCAATTCAGCTCTCAGCCTTGCACTGGCATCCTATATGGCACGGGCAGCAGCAGCTGAAAATCATATTGAAGCCGTTAAGTAAATACTTTTTTTTTTTTCACTCAAGGAATCCAAGGGAAGATTCATAAATATGTATCATATCACCAAAGTAAAATGACGACAGACCTGCTCTCTGATCCCTAGCATCTGGGTCCCAACCTTTCCCTCCTACAAGCAAACATCACAGCATATATTGCCCTGTTTCACCTTGCATTGTGCTGGCATGGATAGCCGGAGCCTCTATGCAGCTGAGCACACTGTATGCTATCAGGAAGCTTTGTCATGCTCCTGCCTCCCTGAGCAATAGTGGAAAACCTTGCTTCAACCTTTGACTTCACAGACCGTGACTGAGTTCGTGCACTTAGCTGAGCCTTGATGCATTTGCCCTCCTTCCTGAGTGCATGCTTGGGAACCAAAAGTACCATGGGCAGCAACTGTTTCCTATCACAGCCCGTACACAACATTTGGATTTTGAAGGAATATCCCATTCGGTTTTCCCTTCCTCAGAACATTTTAGAGAGTACTTGATTCAGCTACTATACTGGAAATACTCTTGCCTGTCAGAAAAAAATTATTCAGGAACATTTTAGACAACCCTGTTCTAAGGACAGTGTTTAAAGAAGAAGTAACATAGTTCTGACCTGCAGATTTTCCATGTGCTTCTGGGGGAATTACATGTTTATATGCTTCACTTTTATCATTGTATTTCAGCAACAACAGTTAAACTTGGTTTGTCATTGAAAACCCTCATCCTCACTCTTTCCTGCCACTAATATTGCTGGTTCCTGATCACAGGCAGCCATCCCGTTTGCTTGCTGATAAATATTGTGAGAAAGGATGAGCTTACAGTGCCAGACTGAAAAGCCAATGCATGTTTACCTATCTGCAAAGATGAAAGAAGTAAACTCTGACAGGCAAAATGAATCATGCATAGGAATGATTTTTTTAATTATTATTTTATTTTTTAAATTGGGATCTTCCCCAATGCTCAGTCCCACAGGAGAGAATTAAAAAGCACTTGGATGAGATGCAGAAAAGGCCATTCACTTACCTATAGACACCACCAGCACACTGGGCATAGCCTGATGGCTGGCCTGAAGGGATGTGGGTCACACAAAAAGGCTGAGCTGCCAGGACAAGTGAGGTGGGAGGAGGGGATTGAGGTACCTCCTGTCCAGAGCACCTGAGAGCAGTTCCAAGGCATCAGCTGGAACAAAAAAATGGGCTGAGGCACAGGAAAGGGAGAAGAAGAGAGAAAGATGTTCTCAGCCCCCAAAAAGATTGATTGCATGTGCCTATGGGGGCAGCTGGCATCAAAGGCAACAGATGCAGAAGGAAGAAAAGACAATTGCATGACTCAGAGGAAAGGCAATGAGCTACTTCCTCAGGACCTCATGCACCCCAGCAGTCTGTGAGGACATGGGAGGTGATTGCAGTGCGGTGTGGGAACCCTGAGAGAAACAAATGGATGAGGAGGCCTGGGTTTTGTCCTGTCTTGTTCTTCTGTAGGGAGCAAATAGGTTCACAAGCTTTGGTGAAGCCAGTATGTGAAGAGATGACTGAGAGCCTCAAGGACTTGCACAGTTGGTGCATGCAGATGGGTTGTGCTGGTTTAACCCCAGGAAGCTGTAAAGCTGAGGTTTTGTGGTCAATGTTTGCTCCTGGCACACCGCCATCCTCCCTGCCAAACCCACATCAGCCTCCCTGCACCCGCTCTTACGCTGTCGTTGGTGCTGGGTCTGCTCCCATGAAGGTGGAAGGCTGTCAGTTGCTGGGGAGGAAGAGAGGTTTCCAAAGAGAAATAGCACCTTTTGACTAATGAATATAGGCTTCCAGTAACACAGCAAATGCAAAGTTACTGTTAGAAACCAACCCACCAGCCAGGCTGACTTTTAAACTTTTTTCAGAAAACTTTCGAGTAGGTATTTTGAAGGCCAGGGATGCACTCTTAGCCCTTGTGTATGAGAGGGAGCTGCCAATAAAACATAGTTCTCAAGACAGATAATGCATCTGAGACATCAATGTCCATTTGGATCATAAAGTGACAAAGTCTGCAGGACAGAGTGCTAGGTTATTATTTTCCTTGAGGCTCTGAATGGCAAACCGGGGATTTATAGGTCTGTATCTTCAGTCAGCACTTTTCAATGCACCTGGAGGCAGCTATCAGTAAATCAGATGGATGGAAGAACAGATTGCTTAGGTAACTATTAAACACACTGTCACTCTTCTCATGTTGCAACACATCCTGCCTGTGCCAGGATACCTCCGTGCCAAAACAGCTATAGGCAGGCACTAGCTGTTCAGGGGAACACGATGGTGCAGGTGGGATGCACAGGGTTTCTTTGACACGAGTGAACGCTAGCCATCTCATACTTGACTTCTAGGTATCTCAATTCTTACCCGAGCTGCCTGCCCCATCCCACTCTGCCTTTGCTTGAAACCAGCCTAGTCACAGTATCAGTCAGACTTACTCAGATTGAAAGCAAGCAGCGAGGGAGGGCGGAAATTCAGCAAATGCCATGTACCCGCTACCCGAGAGCAATAGCGGTGCGTGGTCCCTTGTGGTAGGATATCTGGAAACTTTCCATTCTCGATGTGCCAGTTCGCTCAGTGCATGAGGTATGCTCAATTCATACTGACATGCAAGAAGAGACTGCACGTCAGTGAAGGAATTGTTCTGGGTAAAGAGCATCCAAACTGGTATCAATGAAATTCATCTTTTAGACTATCCATGGATATTAATTTTAAAGAAAAGTTGGAAAAATGAAAAATATGGAAGAATGTGTTTCTCAAGTGCACACCATCTTTGGAGGGCTGGAGGCCACAAAATCCTCAGGCCTGGAAGAACCAGTTGAAAACTATTTGCAATGAGCAATAGCCCTGTGTGCTCAAAACCTGAGTCAGCTGCCAGCAAATCAAGTAATTTGCTTAAAAATCACAAGGCTTCCAAAATAATTCCTTCTGGGCTACTTTTATTTTCTTCCTTTATACTCACATGCTTTCCCCTTCCTCTGTTCCCTCATGGTTTTGCTCCCTCTATGATTACAAGGGCTTCCAAATGAAGGTAGGTGAAATTCTCAAGTAACCTGATTCTAGGAAATGGGGCTTTAAGAAAACAGACCAAATATGCTTAGGCCCAACTATTAAATCACAAATAAAAGTAATTTAGGAGCTTTTTTGGTTGTTTCCAGGTTGTCAGAGCCCTCTGGGCCAGATGCTCAATGCAGCACTTTCTTCAGGTTCTGCCACTGGGCCCATAATTTCTTAAGTCTGTGTTTGGTTTGTTTAATTTCATTTTGGAGCAGCTGTGCCTCTACAGTCTCCGCCTCCTTTTAATGCAGATTGCACATGTAGACCCAGCTTTGACACTGCTACTGAGCAAATGTAAGGGAGTTGCTAATCTCACTCTGCCTCAGTTTTCTGAGTAAAATGGGAAGTGCCTGCTGTGTGTGTTTTAAGAAGTAAGTAGCCATATAGTTACTGTTACTATTAGGCACTACTGCATTCAGAAGACAAGTCCGGTGATCAAAGCAATACACAGCCTTGAGGAACCTCACTGATCGTTCCCCTCCGGTGTCACCCTATAAATCTCCTTCCTTGTTATTCCACAACAAAGGTAGGTTGGGTCTTTCCACAACTTTCTGCTTCCCTCTCCTGTGTTATTTTTTTCACATTCTTGTTCTGGCTGACTGGTTACCAGTAAGAGGCTTGGATGTTTGCCCAGGGAGATGGGAAGGCCTATCTGACAACAAGGTAGTGTTTCTTCATGGCTTTTACAGCCAAGGTGGATGCTTTTCATGAAAATATGTGCTCTCTTGGGTTCACTCCTTCCTCAACTTTTGGACTGAAAGATCAAGATGGAGAGGAAACATCTCCCCTGTGTTTTCTCTGCCTTCTCCTAAGTGGTGACATTGCAGTGCCCTGCATTTTTCCCATCCCTGGTGAGTATTGCAAGTTTGGCAACTTTCTTCACCAGTGTGCTTCCCATCTACCAGCATGGTTTGCCATCACCATGAGTTTGTCCCCCTCAGCCACTGCATGTGGCCTGTGCGGGTTTGTATCAGAGCCATCGGAGTTTAATGCTATTACATCATTTCTCAAGAATATGCCAGAAAGACTGTTTTCCAGCATTTTCACTGACAACATACCTTGGGGGTCATGTTGACCTGAGTTATTTGCAGAAAAACGTGGGACTTACCTTTCCTCACAGCACTGACTATGAAAATTTCCTTTTAATGTGTTTGTCCGTGTCCCACACATGCTGTTTGACTGCCTCTTCCTCTGGAGGCTGACAGACCAGGCTTCAGTCAGCCATTGAGATGTCTCCAGCTGGGAAATGGTGACTTTCGCCCAAACAAATAAACAAACTAAGTCAATGTATGCAAGGAATATGAGAGACCAGGTTGGGCCGGGGTTTTTTTGATGTAAGCTAGGTGGTCACAAATCAGTGCTATTTTAGTGGCAGCTCAGTATTAATCTGCATCTGCTGGAATTATTGCTGTCCTGTGAAGGAGCTTGTAGCTTGAGTTCCTTATCTTTTCCCACCTCCCACTCCCTGTCTGTTCTCAATGGGTGGCCACTCTACCTGAATCACAGATAATCTAAAGTGGTGATTAATTATCTAAGAAAGTCACTGAGGTTCACTATGGAGTACTGAGAATGGGGAGCTCCATGGAAGTATTGCTTGGACAGGAATCGCTGCTGAGAGGTAAGAGTGCAAGCCTGAACCTTGTCTCCCATGAGCTTATTTGGACTACACTAGTGTTCATCCCCAAAATGTTAAGCCATTGAAGGTTTTCTATCTTGACCTTTTCTCTCTCTCTGGACATGCAAATAAATGTAGTTATCCAGATTTTCCCTAAGATGGTCTTTAAAACTACCTTCATGCATAAATAGTCATGAAGACTCTGCGCATGAAATTTCAGCTCGATAATGTTTCTTTTTGCTTGTTTGCAGCATGTTCTTGTAGTCAGGTTTTTCTCAGTAGAGATGTTTAAAGCAAGGCGGTGTCAAATAACTTAAAAAAAAAGGCTTTCTGATTAAAACCCCCAAATTTAATGGGGGCTATTTGGTGACAAGCATTGAAGGGCTGCCAAGGGCTTAATGAATTTGCAGTAGCTGTTCTAACCTGCCAGACTTCTTTCACCCCAACTATAGCATACTGCTACATGCCCAGCTCTATTCCCAATTTGCCTGTACTATTTTATGTACAGTGCTGTGTCCTTTGATGTGTGGTATGATCCTGGCCTAGTCATGTAACTGTACATCCATGAAAGAAATCACTTTTAGTTTCAAAAGATCCCATCACTTCATTTAGGACTACATGTCCAAATGACTCCTCAGAAGCTGCCATTAAAAGCCATTGGGAAAGTCAGAGGATTGTCACATCTGGTTTTATCTACCCCAAGTTGGATAGCCAAGAACTGATGCCATCAAACTTTCGAACAGTTGAGTCTTTCTCTGCATAGATTTCATGTTAGCAGATGTCAATCACCTTTATCACCACTGATTCCCTTTACGGTCAATGAAGAAGCACTTCTATGGAGATACTCATCTCAATGACGTGTAAAGTAGGTCAGAAGAACAGGATGGATGACTGTAGTAGAAGGCTAGCTCAAGCGCTGACTGCTACATGGAACTGATCTAAAGCTAGGTGAGATGCAGGGCACAGTTAGTGTTGGTATTTCCATTTCTGAAAGCAAGGATACTTTGTGTGGTGTTACAAACACTGACTTGTTTCTTGAGTTTATTCCTGTTGTGCAAACATGATATGCTTATAAAATGTCCCTTTGCTTGTGAATGGCAATACCTGGTTGATAGCTGTTGATACGATGTGAGAACCTTGTTTCAACAGCCCTGCAGATACCACCCATCCCTTGCAGGTGTTTTCAGTAAAAATGGTTAGCTCTTCACCTAACCAGGTGAAACATACTAAGTCCCCTAATATTTTTAGCTGCTGTTCTCTTAAATTTGACTTCTTGTTTCCTGGAATGGTTTTGCAACACCTCCTTTGGATTGTCTTATGGAATTAAAACACTACAAGTCAGCTGACGTTGGCTTGGCTTTCATTAAAGTACCAACTGATTTCTTATGCTTGGTGAGCAGAGCCCAGTTAAAATAAACTATACAGTACTGTATGTCAAACCCATAGTGGTGACCCAACCTGTTACAACATTACAACCTGTATTTCACAATATATAGTACCGTGTCTGCTCTGACCCTGAGAAACAAACCATAAATAAGATAATGATTTTCCTCAGTGTAATATTATTACAGAGACAAAACCTCTGTTATTTTGAGGATCTTTTAGTTTCTCTAAATTACCTCATAGGTACTTTGGTCTCTTGACTGTCATTTTCTGCTAAGAACTGATGACAGAGGTGTGTGTCTTAACCACCAAAAACTCCCTGGCCTCTTTGTGGTACATCACATCCTCTCTATGTTTCCTCCTAGCAGGTTCTACCCCGTGGAGCACACACAGCTTTGCTTTTCTGTGGACAGGCAGGAAGAGCCATGACAAATGACTTTGTCTGGCTTCTACTTGACACATTTGGGAAACGGGCTACAAAATTGTACATCATGGAGAAAGAAGAATCTCATCCTTTCTTACCTGTTTCACCAAGGGGTGAGCAGCCATCACCTCTTTAGGTTCCTCCTCCTTCCCATCCACAGTTCACCAGCAGAAACCCCTTACTTCTTCTCACCTGGGGATTAAGCATTGGGGAAAAAGGAGGCCTCCTCACTGGGAAGATATTAACAACCGGAAGTAGAAAGGGATGTAGATGTCTGTAAGCTTTTGGTCCTCAGGAGAGGAGCCTAGACTCTGAGGTGGTCTCCCTGGACATCCTGTATTATGGAGTTACTGGCCTCCACCCAGGATCCAGGAACAAATATGCTGCTGGGGAGCCACTTCCACCTAGTCAGGAAGAAAGGTTGAGGATGCAGGGGTGCCTTAGACTCCCCACTCATAGTAATTTTATTTTATTTTGTTCTAAACCTATGTTATTTCCTGTAATACAGACAGGAAGATGGGATGAATGGCTAAGTCAACAGATCTTCGATTGGGGTAGCGGTGAGCTACGTACACTAATAATCATTGAACCCTGGATTGGGGACATCACCAGTATCAGTATAAATTGGGTGATGAATGGATTGAGAGCAGCCCTGCAGAGAAGGACTTGGGGGCTACTGGTGGATGAAAAACTGAACATGAGCCAGCAGTGTGCACTTGCAGCCCAGAAAGCCAACCATATCCTGGGCTGCATCCGAAGCAGCGTGGGCAGCAGTCAAGGGAGGGGATTCTGCCCCTCTTCTCTGCTCTGGTGAGAGCCCAGCTGCAGTCCTGCATCCAGCTCTGGGGTCCTCAGCACAGGACAGACATGGACCTGTTGGAGCAGGTCCAGAGGAGAGACTCAAAAACAATCAGAGGGCTGGAACACCTCTGCTGTGAGGAAAGGCTGAGAGAGTTGGGGCTGTTCAGCCTGAAGAAGAGAAAGCTCCAGGGATACTTTATGGTGGCCTTTCAGTACTTAAAGGGGGCTTAGAAGAAAGATGGGGACAAACTTTTTAGCAGGGCCTGTAGCGATAGGACAAGGGGTAATGGTTTTAAACTAAAAGAGGGTAGATTTAGATTGGACATAAGGAATAAATGTTTTACAATGAGGGTGGTAAGAAACTGGAACAGGTTGCCCAGAGAAGTTGTGGTTGACATCATTGGAAGTGATAGAATAGAAATAGGAATAGAATAGAATAGAATAGAATAGAATAGAATAGAATAGAATAGAATAGAATAGAATAGAATAGAATAGAATAGAACAGAACAGTTGGAAGGCACCTACAATGATCATCTAGTCCAACTGCCTCAACAATTCAGGGCTGACCAAAAATTAAAGCATATTATTATTAAGGGCATTGTCCAAATACCTCTTAAACATAGACAAGCTTGGGGCATTGACCACCTCTCTAGGAAGCCCATTCCAGTGTTTGACCACTCTCTTGGTAAAGAAATGCTTCCTAATGTCCAGTTTAAACCTCCCCTGGTGCAGCTTTGAGGAAGAGCTCAGCACTTCCCTCTCCACTTCCCCTCCTCAGGAAACTGTAGAGAGCAATGAGGTCACCCCTCAGCCTCCTTTTCTCCAAACTAGACAAGCCCAAAGCCCTTAGCTGCTCCTCATAGGACATTCCTTCCAGCCCTTTCACCAGCTTTGTTGCCCTCCTCTGGATGCATTCAAGGACCTGAACATCCTTCTTAAATTGTGGGGCCCAGGACTGCACACAGTACTCAAGGTGAGGCCACACCAACACTGAATGCAGAGGGATAATCACCTCTTTTGACTGACTGGTTATGCTGTTTTTGATGCATCCCAGGATGGGGTTTGCCCTCTTGCCTGCCAGGGCACACTGCTGACTCAATATTGAGCCTGCTGTCGACCAGCACCCCACAGATTCCTTTCTGCAGGTGTTCTCTCCAGCCAGGTGTTCAAGGTCAGGTTGGATGGGGCTTTGAGCAACCTGATCTAGTGGAAGGTGTCCCTGCCCATGGCAGTGGGGTTGGAACTAGATGAACTTTAAAGGTCCCTTCTGACCCAAACCATTCTGTGGTTCTATGAACCCTGATCACCTCAACAAGTGTGTAGCAACTGCTTGCATTGACTGCTCCACCTGCTTGAGGTACAGAGCCTTAAATCCTTTCCCAAGGGCCAGCTTCTCTCCTGGCAGCCATGCTGGGCAGGGTCTTTTCTCTTGGCCCAGTACTAGAGGTAGGACTTGGAAGCAAGGACATGGGCCTTGCTTTCAGACTTGCTCTTTGCTATGTCAAAGCCATAAGCCCGCCTGCTCTGCTGCTCTCCTAGCTCTCCTGGTCAATGCTACTGCACAGCGAGGCCCATGAAAGTTGGAGGAAGAGATGCCAAAGGTAGGCAGGACAAAAATATAACTAGCTTTCTAAGACATTGCTTTTTCTTAAGTGTCTTCTGAAATTAGCATACCAGGGCCCTCACTGCCTGTGTCCAAGGGATGAACTGCTTGCTGTGTTGGTGGAACAGAACTTCCTGCCCTGCCCCAGGTGGCCCCTGGTGCCTTTGAGCAGGTCTGCAGTAGCCTGTTGTAGCCCTGTCTGGCTGAAAGGTGGAAACCCCTCATTTTGCCCTTTTAGGACATGAGGCTAACAGAAAGTATCATTTTGCCCTTTTAGGACATGAGGCTAACAGAAAGTATCGCCTCTCTGGCTCAGCCTCCTCATTCTGGGAAAAGGCATTCAGTCAGCCGGTCATTTGTGTCATGGAGTAAAGCCCTGGCAAAGTTTTTAATGAGCAAAAACTTGACAAATTGCTGTTGCAAACACTTGGGTTGGCTTCCTTGTAGGCTGGGGTCATCTGCTGAAGGCAGCAAGAAGGGAAACATTTTTCCTTTTTTATCATTAAGGTGCTGCCTGCAGAATGTGAGCCTTTCAGCTAGTGTGCTGTCTCTGGCAACGAGTCAGCCCCAGTGTCTGCATAGCTGTTGGCAGAGAGCAACTGAGCTCACAAGTTTTCAAAATATTTTCTTTTTCTCTCCTCGTCATGATTTTCTTTGTTTACCCAAGAGAAAGAGATTTGTTGGTAACCTCTGAAGATATAATAGTGTCACATTTCATTTGAAATCAGGGCATGCAAGTTATTTACTCCATTTAAAGCTATTGTATTCCAAGATCTATGAAGTACTGTATAGATTATAATTGCCTCCAACAAATATGTTAGTGAAATTGCAGTGTTTCAGGGTGAACCGTATAATCAGTCTTCTTGGAAGTTTTGGAGGCAGGAGTTAATAATGGGTTATCTTCTCAATTATGCTATGATAGACCATTTCCTATCTGGAAATAGGTCATGTCAAATAGTAGCAGCAGTTATATTTTTGCTATTATTTGTAACATTCAGTAGCTGCTATCAAAACAGGACCTCATTTTGCTGTGTGTATTGTACATGTGAGAAGCAAAAGCAGCCCTCAGCCTATAAACTTTGCTAAAGTGGATGTGTAATAAGTGGATGAACCAAATAGTAGTGGATTAGATGTAATAGAAATAATAGCAATAAAAGTATTATTATGAATGCTGACTGCATGTGCAGAACAGTTTGCCAGCTGCTTATCCGCTTGCCAGCAGCTGAGTGGTCTGGTGGTACCAGAGCAGACATATGATTGAAGAACATACGCGTGTCCGAATGATTGGCCCTGGCTGGCAGAAAGCTCCACCACTCTTTTCAAACTTTGTCTGGATGCACTTTGGTTTTCTGCACATATGAAGGACTGGCTTGAAGTGACCCTTGCACTTCTAGAACTTAAAGACACAACAATTTATTAAAATGAAATTAGGATTGGGATGGTGTCTTTGGGTGGGGTTTTGATAAGCATCTTTGTTGATCAGTAGGTAAGTCAAGAGCTGCGGGACTCAATGCTGCTTTCCCAAGTCCAAACCTACACTTGTGACACCGAGGCAGGATATCTGTCACTCAACTAGGACCCATCACAATTCTTCCACAGAAATGTGACCCCCATGACCAGACAGCCTATAGGCTTTGCTGATAAATTGGAACTTGGTTGCTGGGAGAGGAGCTCAGGCTACCTAAAGGTGCTAAGAGTAATTTTTTTGGCATGTGAAGATGAAAATGCACTGCTCACAGTAATATAATAGGGAGATGCTTTTACTTCTTTTCCTCTTCCCATCTTTTTTTTTTTACTGTTCTGAAAAAAAAATGTCAAGGGAATCAGAATTCCCAAATCAATGTGAAGTCATTGCACTTAAATTGTTCTTCAGCTTTGACAAATGATGCTATAAACCCAGCAATATGCAGTCCCTTTTAAAAGTGTCTTTCTGACTCAATGTTATACATGCTCATTCACAAGCAGTTTTATATGTAATATGGAGAAGGGAGAGCGTGTGCTCACAAAAAGTCATCTTTACAGACATTTAGGAGCAGATATCCTCTTAGAAAAGTTTGCCATCCCATTCACTGTAACTGTGTTCTAATACAAGACACGCTGCTACGAATGGCATCTTCACTTGAAGATACTTGCATTACTTAGGTAATTCCTAATGTTAGAAATACAGGAGCAGAAAGCAAATTACAATATAAACCCAAATGCTGATATAGTAAGAGAAGAGGAGTCCCACACTACCTACTGATTTCACTGTTTCTAAAAGCTTTGAGCACACCAGCAGTCAACCACTTTTGCTGAGAGTATTTCCAGTCATCTCCCTGTACCAAATTAGGTTAAATTGGATCCTCAGAAAATTTCAAATGCCACCAAGGGCTGATATTTGATATAGTAGAAATGATGGGGAAAATTCCAACTCTTTTGCTCACATTGAGGACCTCCTTTCAGTACAGCCAAATGAAAGAAGTAGAGCTGCTTGAGAAGTATATTGCTGCTTGACTTCATGCTCTGTGCTATTGTTGTTCTTCAAGTTCTGTCAAGGGTGGAATCAAGACCATTCCCTCCAGTAATTTAAGCAAAGTGAGTATTTTTTTAAAGACAATACTGAACAGGAAACAAATAGAGAAAACCACTATGCATTAATTCATTGTAGTAAAAATATAATACATAGTAGGCCACTTGTGGCTTTGCACAGTTCAGGGTTTTCTGATGTGCTCTCACATCTTGGTATGTGAATGATGTTTTCTGGTGCAAGAAGGCGCAGTTTTGTAGCTTGATGTTAATGTCTTCTAACAGTAGAGAATAGTAAAAAGTCATTACACAAGCCTCAGTGGTCACTCTCTTGACTTAAGGAAATTCCTACAGTAGGAATATAGTAGATTTTTCCTGTACACACCAATATGTTATCAAAACTTCATTTTTTGGTTTTGAAGGAAGTTTTTTTTATTCAGCAAAATATGACCCTTGCCACTTCATTGTATCAGATATCCCCAATTTGTCTCTTATAACAGGTCTTTTCTGGATCCCAGGGTCCCGTAGTGTCCCGCCCACAGTGTCAGTTCATGGTTCTAAAAGTTTGAAACACATTTTTTTCCCATTAAGGGAAATGCCTTTTTTCCTAAGCACCTCTGTCTTTCCTGGTTCAGAAACGTTTCCAGCTGGAACACTTGAAGGCTGGTCTGAATGGCAGCTGGCACACAGGTATTTTAAACAAATTGAAGTTGCCTTTTAGGCATCCTCAGTGTTGTCATTATGCTGTTACCTCCTTCAAATATTTAGAGATTAGCCTTAAAACTCAGGATATTAGAAGTAAATGAACAAATGCGTCCTGCTGTTGTTCTGCCTGCCTAGGGATTGCCTGGAAAACACATCCACCCAGGTCCAACCATCTCACCAGCTCTCTAGGAAAGAAGATCTTAGTCACCGCTAGTAATTACGACTGTAAATCTGTCATTTCTTCCTGCATTGCCCTTTCACTCCACTGTCACTGTTCAGCTGCGGTGGCTACTTGGTCCTGCCCCTACCGAATCATTCTACTCACTTCTTGTCGGAGCTCCAGCCACTTTCCCCTGTGCAATCTGTTTTCTTCATCTCTGCGTCTCTGAACGCTACTCTCTCTTAGCCAGCTATTTCCCTGTCCCCTCCTGGTTCCTCTTTCCTGCCACCCAGTTGACACTTCTGGATCAAGGTAGCATCAGACTGTGGTTTTCTGCTGACTTTTTCACATAGAAAACGGGGAAGCGTCATCTTAACCGAGACAGCGGGATAGGATTTCTTCTCGTTGGAAGCAAGCGGAGACAGCAACCGTCCTCAGAGGCGGCTCTTTCAGTTATTCCTTCAAAGGTTTAGGAAAGCAGGCAGTGATCTTTCTTTGGACAGACTTACTGCTACACTGCAATTCATGGAGACCATTGACTATTGCGATGAAAGTAAAAAATTCATGGGAATATTTTTGGATTTGAAACTCTTGAAAATTCCCATGTGAACAGAACCGCGAGAAAACTTCACTGTGTGGCAACTTCTGAGGTTTCAATTGTTTCCATTCTGTGCTCACAGGAAAATAAAAGTCTTCAATAAAAATGTGAGGTGGTGGATTACGGTCTACAGACCAGCAGCTGATAGACAGCTTGCGATGATAAGGCAGACACAAGCTCGAGTGACTCTTCTGTTTCAGTAAAATCAGAACTGCATGGAGAAGGAACTAGACCATGTCTCCCACAACAGGTCAGCAACCGTCTCCCCTCACCCTCCCTGGATGCAGTTTGGTTCTGCGGTAAATGTGAGTCTTGGAAATGCAGCGTAAGGTGACAAGTCTCTGGCAGCAATCAAAAACTCAGTCCGTTTTTTCTGTCAGAAAGGCAGGGCACTATTTCTTGATAAACCCAGAAATTTTGATGAAAATGCAGGAAAGGGGAAAGATCCTGCCAAAACTTGCAAATATTTTGCAAATCTTAAAAATGCATGTCTTTTTACCTTTATAACTCTAATCCTTGTATTGAGTAAATGCACAAAATCAAAGCTTTCATTTACATTAAAAAAAACATGTTAAAAAGCCCAAGCCCTTAGAGCTGCATAAAATAACATTTTAAACCGTGAACCCCAAAAGTCTGAAAGCTTGAATAAGGAGAACTCAAATGCATAACTTCTTAAAAATTTGATGTTTTTAAGGCTAACGTTATTTTGGGATCCTGCCTTATGATTCGTGATGCCTGAGGTTAACAGTAGTGTACTTTCACCAAATGGGTGCCCAGTGGAGGGTGGCTTTACACTACAGCCATGTGTTGCTGGGTGGGTGGAATATTGGAAAAGGAGAGAATAGCTCAAGCTCGTACATGGGGCATACACAGGGGAGCGAAACACTGAAAGAAAATGCCATTGGTAGCTGGTAAGAGAAACTTCCTGGCAGTAAGAGCTGTTATTTTGTTGTTATTTTGTCTGACATTAGCAGTGAGATGAACTGGGTGATGTAGGAGTGGTTTGTTATCTCTTACTTCTAGGAACCCTGGAGCCACAATGCCACTTGGACAGAATTTATGGACAGCTTTTCAAAACAAGCAGTCAAAACATGAATGTGCATCCGAAGAAAGCTTGGGCAAAGATGGCTTTGGCTTTTTCCTTTCTTTTTGCTTACTAGTCAAAACCAGACATTTGAATAAATGAATAATTAGGCATCATTTTAAATGTTTCATACGCTACACAAACTTTTCAGTCAGTCACCTAAAAGCCCCACACATTTCTCTGTAGCTTTTGAAAGAAAGATGCCGGTTTTTTAAAAGGAAAAAAAAATACAAGGCGATGTTTGGAAAATGGTGAAAAGAATGGTCTGAATTTCTGTCAGTTCTTTGTCTCTTTTCCCAGAAGTTGCTACTTTTTAAACTGCAGCTTAAACTAATGAAGAGATTTGACTCCTCTGCAACTGCATATTTGAAAAAAGCAGATCCTCAGATATAAGCAGAGGTATAAATGTGCATGTCCCTAAACGGAATGTTTTCTGTGTTCTTACACATTTTTGTGTGCACTTATGAACAGGATGTAATTATTTTTAGCTTTTTTGCAAACACTCCCTTTTTTTGCTACTGTAACTGTTTGGTTGTTTTGGCAAAACTTGATGTTGTACAGCTTGAGCCTCAGAAATTTCAGACAATTTGCTAAAAGATAATCTCACTGCTCAGTGACTGAGATTGCATGGGTGTATTTAACATCCGTGATAAAACTTTGCTCACATTGTCCATTGCTACTAATGCAAACATGTACCTATAAAATTACTCACTACCTTGTTTAGGTCTTCTCAATTTTTCATTAAGCTAAAATTTGGACAAAGGATAGTCAGAAGTGCTTGAATGGAATTCATCCATGCAGGCAACGCAGCCCCATTTAGATTGCATGTCTAATTCTGGATATTATATACTAACAACACAGCTATTCCATGCTGCCCAATTTAAACATGATGGGCATCTTTTTTTTTTTAGCCATGCATTTATTCATTTTGAAAGCCATAGTGACGTGGCATTTATCAAAGTAATGATATTATCATTTGTATTCTAATTACACTAAAAATATTTACACTTTTGGACTGGAAATCTTGCTTGCTTGGTTAGAGAATTCAGACTCATGGGATTTTTGAGGCACTTTTCTGTGTTTGATAGTCATGTCCAGTGGTTTTCTTTCAAGCTCAGCAGTAAATATTTGCATGGGCTTCTTTACATTTCTTGATTTCTTGTTGTAGCTGTAGTTTGTTGCTTTTGTCTGTATTTTCTTTGGCTCGGGAAAGGGGAAGTGCTGGCACTTGTTTTCCTTCCTTATGATCATTGCCACTAAATCCAATTTTTGTTTCGATTACAGATTTGATTCTCTTAAGCATTTACCTACAGTCTTGGGGGACTATTTTTTTAATTCCTTTTTAATGCATTAATACTATTCTAACTGAAGAATGTGGTTTCTGTGGCATTCTTGCATCTAGCAAATGTAAACGAGTAATTTTATATGTGCGTGCAGGAATGGCTTAGCTTTGCTTATGGTGTGTGTGTAAGCTTCATATTAAATATGTCTAATAAATTGAAAGCATGAAAATTATCCAGATTAATTGCTTTCTTATTGCATTGGCCAATCATTTTCCTACTGCATCTCTTCTGCATCCAAAATGAGCTTTATTGCATGTGGAGTATATGGCTAGGAAACTGCTGTATGGAAAAGACATCTATCATTTGGCAGAGGAAAGCACATGCTGCATCACATGGGTTGGGGTAATTATAGTGTCTCTGGAGCTGTAGGCGTTCAAGATGGCCACAAGCAAAATTTGTGTGAGAGGCTGCACAGTGAAAAACCCCGTGCCATCTACAAATTTAGAATTGCCCCCCCTCCCCTTTTTTTAATTTTAAACCAAAACAGAACATTGCTTCCTGCATTTGGGGCCCAATCCCCCAAATCCTTATGTGAATCATTCCACAGGCTTGGAAAACTACTGTGTTTTCTGCTTTTTTTGCATTTCTTTTATCAGTTAGCATTCACATAGTAAATAACAAAGGGCAAAACACAGCTTGCACAGACCATGTCTGTGTTGTTAAAGTAATTACAGGCATAGGCTGTCTGCCTTTGTGGCCTCTTGGCTAGTTTAGGGGTTCTGCACATGTAGTCACCTGGTTCACACATGCAAAGGCAATTTTGTTAAATTAGCCATGCAATTTCACTTGGGATTTTAACACACAGCTGGAAAAGTGCTGGTGATATTTAAAAAAGCATTGACTCTAAAAAGATCAGTATGACAATTAGGACAAGTTTATTTAACACTTACTGTTCTGTACTTTGGCAAACTTTGTCTTTATACTTCTTTCTAGAAAGTGCTGGGCTCTGCTAGTACCTTACTTATATACTTGGCATATAATGGAGCAATCACTGGAAACGATCAGCCTGCTGTGCCTGCGCACCTCAGTCCGTCGTCTGGATCACACATAATTCTGTAGCTTTTGGCAGTGTGAATTATTCCTGTTTTGGAGTTACATGATTATATCACCAATCTGAACACCACAAATACATGGTTTGCTGCCTCTCCTCTTTGGAGTAACCTCATGCTTCCTACCAAAATTAGGCAGTTGATGTTGGACTCGAAAATCTCCTAATTTTTAAAAGAACTTAAACTTTGTGGAGAGCTCTGCATTTTATTTTTTTTCTGCCACTGATTAATCCCTTCCATTTGGTGTAATCTGGCAGAAGAAGCTATCCAAGACTGGAATCAAAGGCTCGTCAGTCAAGAAAGCCAAGCCAAGAGAGGGGAGGCTCCTACCTGAAAGGAAATTGCCTCTCCAAGCCTGTTCATCTAAATCCTAGAATAGGATGATGGAAGAGGAGAGATAAAATGGTGTGAACTGGAAATGGCTGCATTCATTCTGGCATCTGTGTATTTGGTCTGGCTGAGATGGAACTAGTTCTCCCCACAGCAGCCATGGTAGTGCTGTGCTCTGCAGTGGGAGCTAGAAAGGTGCTGATAACACACCAGTGTTTTGGCTACTGCTGAGCAGTGCTGGCACAGCATCAAGGCTGTGTCCCCAACATTTTTGCCCCCCTCAACAGCAGCCTGGGGCTGGGCAAGACCTTGGGAGGGGACGTAACCAGGACCTAAACTAACCAAACAGATATTCCACACCATTTGACATCAGCTCAGATATAAAAGCTAAGTAAAGGGAGACAGAAGAAGGGACATTTTCATCTTCCAGAGCAACCACTATGGGTGCTGGGGCCCTGCTTCCAGGGAAGTAGCCAGACATCGCCTGCTGATGGGAAGTAGACAATAACATCATTTGCTTCTCTGCTTTTGCGCATGATCTTTGCTTTTACTTTATTAAACTGTCCTTATCTTGACCCATGAGCCTGTTATATTTTCTCCCACCTGTCCACCTGAGGAGGGGGAGTAATAGAGTGGTTTTGGTGCACACCTGGCACCCAGCCAGGATCAACCTACCACAGTCCTTTTTGGTGCCCAACGTGGGGATACAGAACACTACAGTGGATTGTAACCCAAAGACTTCAAATTAAGTGTATTTTATGGTAGCCAAGGTCATAGATAAAAACAAAATTGAAGCTTCACAGTCATTCTGAAGGATTTAGTTCTCAGCAGGATGAGTTGCTTCAGTGCTGCCAAAATCTTCTTGTTTTGAAGACATCTATTCATCATTTCTCTAGTCCTTTTGCAGTGCACGTGTATTGGGTTTGCATGGCAATGTTTTGATTGCAGGGGGGCTACAGGAGCAGCTTCTGTGAGAAGTTTCTGGAAGCTTCTCCCATGTCTGACGGAGCCAATGCCAGCCGGCTCCAAGATGGACCCACCGCTAGCCAAGGCAGAGCCCATCAGTGATGGTGGTAGTGCCTCTGGGAGAACAGATTTAAGAAGGGGGAAAAAAATACTGCCCAACTGCAGCCAGAGAGAGCAGTGAGCATATGTGAGAGGAACAGCCCTGCAGACCCCCAGGTCAGTGCAGAAGGAGGGGGAGGAGGTGCTCCAGGCGCCGGAGCAGAGATTCCCCTGCAGCCCGTGGGGAAGACCATGGTGAGGCAGGCTGTGCCCCTGCAGCACAGGGAGGTCCACGGGGGAGCAGATCTCCACCTGCAGCCTGGGGAATGAGGAGCCCATGCCAGAGCAGGTGGGTACCTGAAGGAGGCTGTGACCCCGTGGGAAGCCTGTGCT
The DNA here is from genome assembly GCA_026212715.1 of Elanus axillaris. Taxonomy (NCBI): domain Eukaryota; kingdom Metazoa; phylum Chordata; class Aves; order Accipitriformes; family Accipitridae; genus Elanus; species Elanus axillaris. The sequence continues at coordinate 28,069,741 of JANZLQ010000008.1, forward strand.
GGAGAAGGCTCCTGGCAGGACCTGTGGCCCTGGGGAGAGAGGAGCCCACGCTGGAGCAGGTTTTCTGGCAGGACTTGTGACCCCATGGGGGACCCACGCTGGACAGTCTGTGCCTGAAGGACTGTACGCCGTGGAAGGGACCCACGCTGGAGCAGTTTGTGAAGAACTGCAGCCCGTGGGAAGGACCCACGTTGGAGAAGTTCGTGGAGGACTGTCTCCTGTGGGAGGGACCCCACACTGGAGTGGGGGAAGAGTGTGATGAGTCCTGCCCCAGAGGAGGATGAAGCAGCAGAAATACCATGTGATGAGCTGACCATAAACCCCATTCCCCATCCCCCTGTGCTGCTGGTGAGGGTAGAAAGAGAATTCGGGAGTAAAGTTACACCTGATAAGAAGGGAGGGGGAGGGGGAAAGTGTTTTAAGATTTGTTTTTATTTCTCATTATCCTACTCTGATTTGATTGGTAATAAATTAAACCAATCTCCCTGAGTTGAGTCTGTTTTGCCTGTGACGGTAAACGGTGAGTGATCTCTCCCTGTCCTTCTCTCGATCCATGAGTCTTTTGTTCTATTTTCTCTCCTCTGTCCAGCTGAGGAGGGGAGTGATAGAACGGCTTTGGTGGGCACCTGGCCTCCAACCAGGGTCAACCCACCACAGTCCATCTGCTATGGAGATGTTCCCCACCAGACCCATCTTCCCTTGCCTTTGAACAACCTTATCTTTCTTGGCAAAGGCATTTGGAGCAGGTGCAGGAGAGAAGGTTGTATCCTGAAGGTCATAGATACTGGATTGCATTCTGGTAAATGGAAAATACTTGTAGCAGTGGGTGGCCTTAGGATCCATACTCACTAGGGGATGTATGGATTTATGTGTCTATGTATGTAGACCCTAAGTCTTGGACAGAAATTCTAGGAGCACTTTGCGGTTCCCAAATCCAGGTGTGCACGCAGCCACATCCTGACTCCATTTTAGGGAGAGATACTACCTTTTCCGTATCTCTTTCACCTTTTTACTCCTCAGATATTTTGGTTTCCTCTTGAAAAAAGGAAACCTAGTGAGTGAGGCCATCCAGGACTCTCGGCATTCTTTATTTGGCCCTGTGGCTGGAGTAATTTGGAATATTTCTGTGATCAAAGGTTATTCACGTGAGTTAGGTTGTATTAATATAACCCTTATCCTGTCTGGAAGGATAAATAAAATACATATTTTCTGTGGTTTTTTTTTAAATTTATTTTAGAAATCTGTGTCCCATTTTTGCTTTTTTTGTCAATAATAATAATGCCATAGATATTGCAACTTTCTTTTTCCATGCTGTAGATACTTGCATATTGTATCATAGATGTTACACTTCACTTTAAAATAAATTTTAGATGAAGAAATAGATTGTAGATTTTCAAATAAGCTTTTCAAGGACATGTTTGCAATTTTCTTTTATACTTTAATATGTTTTCAAGAAAGAATAATATTCCTTAAGTATATTACTTTTTGTCATAAAGATTAAAAACAGACTAAATGAGATAATTGTTTTATTTTTCTTTTCAAGTGAAAGATTTACAGAATGAGGTTGGAAAATTGTGTGTAGGCTGATGTTTTATGTTGTAGCTGGTTATTACTCAGTGAGTCACAGTAAGTTTCCAGAGCTTGCCACACCTTAAGGTTAAACTGCCTCAAACCAGGCAGCAAACTATTATCAGCGGTGCTTTGAATGATTTTTTCCCCTCTTTTTAAATGTAAAAAGACATATTTTTAAACAATGTGTAAAACTTTGCTGAGACTACTCAAATCTGTTTCCTTAGAAAGCCTTTCCTGCTCATGCTCTGGTTCCTCTGATAGCATTAAGCATGACTAAAAAAATATTTAATTGATGTAGTTATTGGTATTTCCTAGGAAGAATTAGAGGCCTCTGTATTGATAGGAAAGAGGCCAGTATCCCATGGCATAGCCACATCTAGCTGCCTTTAACGATTTTGGAAAGACATGTCAGCAATCCACAGTGTACACGCAGGAAGCATGTGCAGAGGTGAAACAGAAGAAATGAAATACGTGGAGTGGACATTCATATTTTCATTTTAATAGTAATGCGTCAGTGTCTGCCTGGCTGAACACTGCATGCAGTATTCAGAACAAATACCGAAACAGGCAGTTCTGGAAACCTTACACTAAAAGAAACATAGTATCAAAATAACAATGTCCCAGGTATTCAATGTTATGTACTAACATATACCTTCTTTCAGTGGGGGCTTCATTCTGAAAATTGCTGGGTGCTTCAGCACTGACCAAACACAGAATATGAATCAGCTTACAGTGTATGAGCTGCTCCCCTGCACTCTGAGCAAGACCAGAATTGCACTTTGGACAATTCAGCCTAGGGAGATAAAAAAAAAAAGGGATTTGCTACTAAAATGTAATTCAGGACTTAGTTTCGCACTCTCTCAGTGAACGGTGGTAAAAGTTGGTGTCCTGTCTGTGATTACAGCCTGACAAATTGAAAGTCAAAGCACTGTCATAGTGCAGGTACTCCTGAAGTTTGATGTTTTCACATGTGCAACTTGAAACTAGGGTATAGAAAAAAATTTCTATAGCCTTTCTTACCAGTAACTTACTCTCCAGTGTACCCATGTGCTTCCCAGTACTGAGGCACTCCAGCTCTGCACTGACATCGTACAGGCTAGTTCTCCTGTGCCTGAGTCACCTCCATTGGCAATAACCTGCTCCTGGCAAAAAGGTCATCTTAATACAGGTAAAGTTGAAAATGATCCTTAAAATAATCCATAGTTAAAATAATCTAATGGTTGAGATCACTTATTATAGACAATAAAAGCCAAACCCACTCATCCAGTGGCCATGGGAGTCTCTGTATGTGGACATAGTTTTGAAGAAAGTTGAAGTTACATCAAACAAAAGTGTCCCCAAAATTTTGGTTGAATCATATTCTGAATTTGATTTTGGGGGCATTTGTCCCCTTATTTGTATTCACATTTTTTTGAGTACATTAAAGAAGAGGTTTCATAGTAGAAGTGTTAATCACAACAGCTGGTTGTAAACAGACTTAGAGCCTACCAGACTCCCATAGCGCCCAGTCCAGTTTGCATACGATTTTCTATTGGCTTCTTTAAGCTTTAATTTTTAGCTATGTTCTCCTGTGGGTGTTGTATTTTCATATGTGAAGTTTAAGGTATTTTCAAATGCAGTAGAAAACCCCCAATACTTCCTTTCCCCATTGTAAAACAATGTTTGCAAACTTTCCATTTAAAGTTACTATAATAAAAAAAAGGAAAAAAAGAGGAAAAAAGAAAAAAAAGGAAAAAAAGCCAGATTAATTAAAAAGGCATTAGGAATATTGTCAAATTAGGTGAAAATTTACCAGAAGAGTGGAAAGGATTCACAAGTCACAGTAAAGGAAGGCAAAACCCACATGAGTGTGCAACCTAAGGAATCTCTGAAATATACAGGGACAAAACGCAACCTTCCTCTTTTTTTTCTTTCCTGGATGTTGATGTGGTTTTTGCTTGGACTGGTGGAGTAATGGAATTTCAGAGGATTTTCAGAAGCTTTTCTGCAACTGTTTGATTTATTTTATTGTCCCTTGTTGGCGAAGGGAGACAAGGACACCAGGTGGTCATCAACAGGTCTCACTTTATTCGTGCTGTGTATCGATACAAATACTCTTCTTAATTAGCCTCATACATATTGCAAAAGATAAGCTCATTATTGGTTATTGCTTAAATGTCAGCCCAGCCCACCCGATATCTTGTTTTCACATTTTTGTGGTTAAAACCTCCCTTTC
>JANZLQ010000008.1:28081086-28095663 GCA_026212715.1 Elanus axillaris
TCCCCTTTCCTTTCCCCTTCTTTTTCTCCTTCCCCTTCCCCTTCCCTTTTATTACAATTCATGATAGGAGCGAGGATGCAAGCTCTGGCTTGATCTGGCAGTGCCTGAGCACTATCATCAGATGGGTGGAAGCTGGTGGTGGCTGGTCACCCCTGTGGCAGTGGTTCAAATGACTTTTTTTCACCCAGTGTGGGTAGGAGGCTGTGTCTGCTTCTGAGTCTAGACTTGGATACCATAAGCTATGCACACATCAGCTGGAGTTTAGGCAGTACTCCTGCCGTAAAACACTACCTTCACTCCTTCCAGAAACTGAAGCTAGCACAGTTGACACATGGTGTAATTCAGTGCCAACTTGTGACACTGGTGTTTCACAGTCAGTTGTCCCAGAGCTTATGGTTTCCAACACAGTTTAGCTCTATTTGCTTTCTGGTTTGATCTACTTGGTTAAAAAAATAGACTCTTGCTTCATATCCATACTGCCTTGGAATTAGTGGAAGCATTTAACCAGGACAGTCCTGACTTTAAAGAAACATAGCTTCCAGAAGTGCATCCTTCATGATTATTCTAAAATAGAGCTTTTTCCTTCCCATCCCAAATAGTTTTCTTATTTATATGCATGTGTATAAATTCCAGAAGTTTGGAAGCAAATGTGTACTTGAGGCCAGATAATATGTGGTAGTACATGGTAGCCAGCCTTGGTTTTAACATTTGCTTGGCTATTTCCAAGCATGATTTCATTCTTGGTACAATTTAAATTTTGGTGTTCCCTAAAATGCTTTGGTTTTCCCCCTTGTGTATTGTCACTCTAAACAAAAATTAGGAAGTGAAAACAATCTGTGAAATTACAGGAGTGATGAAGGGATCACTGCATGATTACGACAATCTTTTTTTACTTGGATGACCATTAATTTGTGTAAACTACCAACTTTGTGACCATCCTGCTGTGAATGCTACGTATTGTATATTGAAATTTACCCTACTCCTCTATGTGACCACAAAAGGAATCCCCAGGGCCATATTTAATTTCATAGTCAAATGCACTACTTGACTAGCAGCCTTGAAATCAGTGTGTATACTATAGTTTGGATCTCCTCTGGGAACAGTACTGTGCAGTTAATTTAGCTATTTTTCTCTGTACATGAATCCCAGCAGGAAGATAGGGACAGGGTGGTGGGGCGGGTGGGGGGCAGGCAGGGATTGGGGAAAAATATATGTGCAAGTTCAAAAAAATGAAAAAGAAGAAGACAGAGCAGAACCCTTAGTGTTTTTTGAACAAGTTGTAATCAGTTGCCATAATACTGTACTGTTTGTTTGACTTTTTTTCAGTGTGGTTACTGTTACTTCATCCCTGAAACATTTCCAAGAGAAACGAGGGATTGTCCACAAGATAATCACCACTGTGTCTGACTTTTCTGCTTGTAGTATGGTGTCACTAAGACAGAGATGTTATCTATGTGCAGCCTGTGAACAAAAATCAAGAATACTAACTGGGGAGTGTAACTTCCAGTGTACATTGTTCTGCGAATGGATGGTTTCTCCAAGAACAGTTTCTTGCTGTCAGGTAAAAGTAGTGCTCTGTCTTTTTTATTTCAATATTTTAGTGTCTGCTCTGTTTGAATGTCACAGCATCTTTGATACTTTCAAATAACTTCGATAATTTAGGAGAAGGCCAATTAATGATTCCTGAACTGACTTGGCTGCACGTCAAGCATGTTAGGCTTGTGAGCCTAAGCTGATGTCAGCTCAATCCAAGCAACATGGATGATTTTATGTGCCTGTGCTCCTATGCTCTTAGTGGCAGCCAGCTATAGTGGTAGTCCCTGCTGTGAGATGGATTGTCCCCACAGATAATTTAATTCTTGCCCTGCCTGCAATAACCAGCATGAGCGAATCCCCCATCCCACAAAATAAGGCAAAGTTCACTGACAACGGTGTTCTCATTCTGATATACAACCATCTTCTCGTCACATGTAAATCCACGTTATGAAAGTGGATGTTATGAAACTGCCAGCTTTGAGATGGGGCCAGTCCCCCAGCTCAGGGGTGTCATCTGGCAGGGGCTTCGCTCCCCAAGGAATACTGAACATCCCGCACAAGCTTCAAGGGCGAGAGGGCCAGCTTTCATGTAGGCATGCTTACTCCTCAGCATAGCACCCAGAGAGTAGATTTACATAAGTAAACAGCTTTTTTTTATGTCTGTTTTGTATATTTACAGTGGGACCTATCCTGCCCAGCTTAGCAGGCACCTCAATTTGACATGCTTGATGAAGTATTCCTTCCTCACAGGGTTTTTAAATTCCTTGTGTAGTCACTGGGGAGAGGAAAATGTCTTTGGAGACATTCAGAAGATTGAGCTGTCACCCAACACGGTTTCAAAAAGACAGGCTGGGTACTAGCCTGTATCAGTACATAAGCATTAGTTTAGGGGATTTTAATTTTTTTTTTTTAAATTGCAGTTCTCATTAACTGAATAAAACTGAATCCTGATAGACAGTTCATGCTTAGAAGTCCTTCCCTTCACATCAACAGAGTTTACTTGCCTGTCAAATAATTATACTTCCAGAAATGGTCCATTAGAAATCTTGTGGGTTTTGGTATCATTTCGCCATGATTTATTTATGTTTCAGCATCATGGAGGAGCTTTCTTTTATAATCATAATAGAAATCAGTGTAATGAGAGATGAGTTGCTGATGGGTCTGCTAGTAAAATCTACAGCTATTCAATTTTAGAATGATAATTTTTCAAAAATGGCAATGTTGGTATTACAAAAATAGTACATTTTTTATATTTTTAATACTTACTGGATGGACAGTGTCTGAAGTCCAGCAAATAACAAGAAAACATTTATGCCCAGAGCCAGGTCCTTATACGTTTACTAGCTTGAGCAGGTCTTCACTTCACAGATGATCTCTCTCATCAAAGCAAATTTCTGCTTGTTGTGCATCAGCTGGAAAGGTCTGAAGAGTGATGGCTGTTGGCCGCTAACATAAAATCTGACATGAGTTAGTTGTAATCACTTCCTAAGTAACCAACTAGCTGTAATCAATCCCTATGAATAATGAAATCCAGTCTTCTGGTGTCAGAACACCTTGCAAAAAACTTTTCTGTGCCACTTGGTTTTATTAGATTTTCTATGGACCAGTGAAGAAGGTGATACGTTTGATGCATTTTATGTATGTCAGCACTTTTTGTCTAAAGTTGCAGCATTAAATGCCCTGGTAGAGAAAATTTGCTTCTATGTTTTGAAAATGTCCTCATAAATCGTTAAGTCTGTGCAAAAATTGAGTGATGATACTTAGGAAAATTGATTAAAAATAGCAAAAATGCTTATAAAAATGTTGCATAGGTGCAGTTTCGAAAGAAAGCCTTGACTTTGTTATTTCTTTTCTGTCTCATGACTTAAAATACTATCCATTGCTCCTACGTTGATGGGAAAAGTCAAAACATATGCTTTTCAGCTAACAAAAAACAACATGCAAATCATAATGTTATTGCAAGTGTAAAACTAAATGGAACTTTTCCATAAGCCATATTCAGAGGAGTGTCGATGGCCACAAGGCCAGCTTCAGCTTGCTTCTGGGGGTGTTGGAGCCCACATGGGCCATAATCCAAACACAGTAGAAATACAATACAACAATGTTTTCCCCTCCCGATGCTTTTCACGAAACCACCAGAAATCATGCCTTGGGATCACAGTAAATCAGTCTAGCTCAGAAATTCAGAACTGGGAAAACAGCTGGTAAAACTGTTTCATGCATCATGCTTTACAAAACTTAACTACTTTACATTTGAAGAGGCATAATTATCTGTGCTACATATCAGTGGTTAGAAGCCACACTGAAAAAGAAGTGACGTTTTGATGGGTTATTAGGGCAGGGAGAAGATGAATAGTTTTTTGCTATTTTGACAAATAGTAATTGTGTAATTAAATACCTCAAATTGCATTCTTTAGAGTGACTATATGAAAATGGCACTTCTTAGCCAACCTACCTATTCTCAATGTGAATTTAGTCATTGCTGTCTTTATTAGTCATTAGTCTTTATTAACCAAAAGAAATGTTTAACATTTTTCACCTGTAGAAACTCTGCTAAAACAGCACTGGATGAGGAGGGAGAGCTGGAGGCTTTTGGATTCAGTGGTCATCAATAGCACTGTTAATTAAGCAATGACTGACAGTGTCTCAGCCTTTCATCTGCAGGCAGAGTACTTGCATCCTCATGTGAAATCCTGTGGAATAGGATGGAAAGCAATGGCAAGGAGCGTTTGGCCTCTAACATCACTGCTGCTGGTGTTAATCAGCAAGCCAGGCAAAAACATGGCTTGGCTTTTGACTCCTCAGATGTTTTGACAGAGCTGACAGTTAAGAGTATTCTCTTTTTTTAACTCGTGAAATGAATGCGTTTTACCTGGAATCACTGAGTCACAACAAATATGGAAAAACCACTCCCATCCCATTTCCGAGAGTATAGTGGTCATTTAATAATAGCATGTTTATACAATATTTGTTTCCACTGTCCATGTTAGGGCCTCAAAGTGCTTTGTAAACGTTAATAAAAGTATTTGTAATCCTTTCTAGCTAAGCAATTTATTTCCACTTTCTTACCAGAGCCATTAAGAGACTGTTAATAGTTTTTAGCTGTTACATGCAGTACTTCTAAGCTGTGCCTTTCAATGTTCTTTGAAAGAAATCCTGTTATCATTAAGCCCATTTTACAGATGGAGAAATAAGGCTTTAAAGAGCATCAGGACTAACTAATGGCCATATAACCAATCTGTTGCCATATTAAATACCACTCCCCTCCATATGTCCTGATACCTATACTTTAGCACGTACATAATGTATATTGTTCTCACCAGTCATAGGGGATTTCTAGGGCAGTGGGAAGAAGTGGACGGCTAAAGGAAGAGAAGTAGCCATGCTGTGGTCATGTCAGTGTGCTTTTTTAGGTTACTTCGAAGAACTTGTTCAATGAGCATATCCCAAACTGGAGAGCCCTGTGTATGTCCACATAGTAGGCAGCTGCACACATTCACATTACAGCGGAAGCCTGCAGGGATTGCACATTTATGCCATAGGCCCTGTGGGACTGGCAAAGCCCTGTAGCAATTTCTTCAGGGCTGATTTTCTTGCAATACATATATAAATATATATATATATTTAAAAAAATTAAATGTATACATATAATACATGCAGCCATATGTATCTTCCCTTTTGTCAGAGTCTTTGGGAGCAGGATTGCTTGGTGAACATGGGGACCTCTCTTCATCTTCCTACTTTTTGGCTAGAGGCTGAGTGTCTTCTTCTTGGAGATGGCCCACAGAGCTAGGTCAGTATCTGCAGCATTCACCGCAAGCTTAAGCACAGCCCTAAAAATGGTGGAGGGCAGGTGTGAGGGCACCATTGCTGGACTGGGGGATTGTAAGCAGGGTACTTTGGTCACTGAAGCTTTCACCTCAGGCACTGAGTCAGAGGAAAAGTCCCTCGTCATCAAGTGACACACACTTTATTCCTGGCAAGAAGCAAGAAATGTTGTTGTCTTGAACAATACCATTGCTATTCCAGGCTGTGGGCAATGAGCAGGCTTTTGAGCCAAAGGCCTTGATGCCTTGTGATGGTCTAGATGTCACCTGAAGCACCAGTCAGAGATGTCTCTGTCTCCCCATTTTTAATTGCTCTCAGCCCATGTCTCACTGCTATGGAAATGTGGGCTGTATGGCAGCTTCTTGGATTTCAGTGATTTGGGTATGAAGCTGTCCCTTGAGCTGCTGGAGAGGAGTGGCCGGGGGCTGCAAGGTGTTGGGTGGCACTCTGCTTCTTGCCAGTCCTAACCCAGGGTTCATCCAGGCAGCTTCAAGCAGTGGCTGCAGTGGGCTGGCAGAGCTCTTAAACTTCTTTCCACGGTATTCCAGCTGGGTTACTCTCACAGTGGCCCTCAATATACTGCAAAGCCAAAAAAATGTGGTAGATGATAAGAAATTTGTCCTTGATGGCTTTGCTAAAGATGGCACTGCTAATGATGCTGAACCAAAGCCATTTAGGCCAGCTTAAGTTCCCAGTTGTTCTGTATTTTTTTCAGTTTTCTGGGCATTTCTGTTATATGTTGCTGAATTATCCAGCTTTTCCTTACTTATGATATGCTGAAGTGGGTTCCCACCAATACTCTTTCTTGCCATTCTTTTACCTACATAGCTGTAGACATGCTTGCATTGTCTATGCCTCTTGGAGAAAAGAAATTCTAATGTGTGCGTACAGTTAGTTTTCTTGATACTCTGTAATGTACTTTGACTTAACGGCACTGATGTGTAGGTATGTCTCAATCCTCTTACATTGACAATTCTCCTTAAGTGTCTCTCTAAATTTATTAGACAAAAGCAAAAAAAAAAAGCAAAGCAGACAGTTTTTCTTCTTTCTTTCTTTTTAATTTTATGTTTTACTGAAATGATTTTCATAAAGGGAGGCTATATTAGCATCTTTTCCTGTACTGGAGAACCATGCTAAGAAGTCTTGAGAGTGAAGTAGCTTGGGATCCTGGTTTCACCCTGGAGTGTTTCAAATGATGCTGTCTCATAGCTGTTGCCTAAAAGAGAGCTCAAAGAACAGCCCTTCAATTAATGCCTGTCAGAAAGAGCTGTTAGGTTTGGGTCCAGGATATCTTCACAGAATTACCTTTCCGCCATGAGACCATGAGCCAACAAACTTTAAAAATAATTACTCAGTTTTGAGCTCACAGTCTATGAAAGGGGTCTCAGAATTCTGCAGAAAAATGTAGAGATCCCAGATTGTGATGTTTACATCATACTTTTAAATCTCCATCTGAAAAAAGTAAAGGAAGAAAGGTTCAAATCTGAATATATATCAAAGCTATATAGGTCAGCTTTTAAAATGATATTACACTGTTAATTTAGCTTTATTCATTGCATTTTTAGGTTCATATACCCAAAGATCACAGATGTAAACAGAGGCATCGTAATGGAGGTGGCAAGTAATCTGCTGGCAAGATCTTCGTGGATACCTTTAATTCCTGCCCTTTGAAGTATTTTAAAGAATAATTGCGCTTGCTAAAAAAAACACAAGATGGCAGTGCTCAGTTCATTAACAAACTAAAGCAGAACAACTATTTTGCTGTGCAGTGAAAATGAAATAGAGAAAAAAAGTATCACACACAGCAGCAGTGGGTTCTTAACCCTTTCTGCCCATCCCACACTAAGACAGTTTCCCCCTAAAGCGTACAAGAATGTGTCAGTAAAACCCACAGTGAACACCCACAGTCCTGAAGAACAGCCAAATTCTGCTTTGTTACCCAGAGATACCAGTGGTTTGCTTAGCCAGCTAATCTTCAGACCAGAAGGAGAAAGTGAAAATGACACCTGAATTTGTCTCGATTTGTAATTGATATGTAATTAATTTCTTTTCTATGCTTGAGGTGTAGACCTTCTGAGATTGCACATACCCACAGTGCAACATTATTTTTTTTTCCAAACAATATGCAAGATAACAAATAGATGGGTTTAGTCTCCTCTGTGCTTCTCTTTCCACTTGTTTGTTAATACCATAAATGTGAGAATTTCCTGCATCATTGCAGTGCAGCATTGTATTATGGTATTTTTAAAGAGATTGGGTTTTTTCTTACTGAATTTTCCCTCAGTGCACAACATCTTTATTAGGACACCTTCATTATTTAGCTTGGGAGCAGTTTGGAGCATGCAAATTCAAATATCTAAAAATAGATAGTATGAATTCTCTTTGTTTAGAGCATCATTTCATAGAGGCAGCTAACTGCTGAGAAAACAAAACCCAATCAAGGCACCTAGGCACCAGTTCTCAGTATCTGAAGATCAATACTTGGATTTGAACCCAGTTTCCCACTTCTTAGGTTATACTCTGTGGCAGGTAAAGGAGCGGGGAAGCCAGCAACCCTTTTGCCTGTCTTTGTGCTGAAAGGACACAGGTCCACCCCTGCTTGGCTGAAACTACTTCGTCCTATAAAACCATCTTTCACCATCCCCCATCCTTTGTGTATGGTGCACCCAAGACTCAGTAGGATGGGCCAGTCCCATACTTGTAGGGACACCCACAAGTATATTTGGGCAGTTGGTAAGTCTGATGCCTTTGTCAGAGTTGGTGTGAAGCCATCAAAGGACCACAGTACCCTCTCCTGAAGAGAATGGGACCATGTTTTTTGGGGAAAAAAAAAAAGCAAGCAATGTATAACCATTACAGATACTTAGAGATTTCTGCCTGGTCTAGGGGAAAAAAAGGTGGCAAAAACATATGACAAGGTCCCAAAGGGACCTGAGTCCCCTGAGTGACCATGCTCAAGTATGTGGGGGCATTGTCTCCCTCTAGCAGGGGAGGGGGCAGGGTATTCCTGGGCCCCTGGGAGACATGAAACATCTAGCTACTTAATGATGATTTCCCTTAACTGGAAACACAGTACTGGGAAGTGGGAATATGACCTTCTCCAGTATGATCCCTCTCCTCGCAGCAGTCCCCAGCCGGCAATGGGCTGTAACCAGCAGGACATTTTAGCAGTGCTCTTTACCCGGCAATAAGCTACTGCCCCCAACTCCATCATCTTTTCCCAGCCTTGTCCTCCTGGCAGCAAGCCACCACTTTCCATCTTCAGGGAGACACAGTAGCCAGACATCCTTGCAGGCAGAGCCTGCTGCCCTCAGCCCCAGACTTGCAGGGTGAAAATGCCTCCTCTGACTGTGGCAGCCTGTGCTCAGCACCAGAGCAGAACTGGGGCACTTGTTGAGCCAGCATCCTGGCAGGGGATCTCTGAAATAATTCAACTTCTGTGCTACATGGCTTTGCAGCATATCCCAGCTTTCCACAGGTGCAGAAAGAGGCCTGGAATGTGCTGTTCCTCTTTGCCACACAAGAGTTTGGAACCAGGAGTAGACAGACACCCATCTGATACCCTCATAGCTGGAGCGAGATCCAAAACCTTACGTGTTTGACTGATTAAAATAATCCTTTTTTTTTATGCTGGAGCAGGACAAATGGTGCATCCAGAATAACAGGAAAATATTTGTTTGTCCTTTTTATTTTTGCTGTGCTAAAGAAAATGGTTAAAATAAGAATAGCTTCTATAACAAAAATATATTGTTTAAAAACCTACCAGACCTTTAACTTGTTCTTAAGTTTTATTAAATATATTTTCCTTACATTAAATATAGCTATTTCTTGTTCTATTCACCTGCATTCAGAAGTACCATGTTATTCTACTTTAGCCCCAGAAAAGAAAAAAAGGAGGAAAAAATGAAAAAAAAAATTAAAAAAGAAAAGAAAAAAGAAAAAAAATTTAAGAAGGAGGGGAAAAGGGAAAAAAAGGAGAACTGAGTGACCTGGCATACCTATAGAATATTGGCAAAGTAGTAACATATTCTAAAAAAGAAAAGAAATCTGTTCCAAAGTCAGCACCTGCTGCTTTGAGTTTAGTATTGTTGTTTTTGCTGGTTCTTCCATTTCTCATGGTTTGTAGAAGCAGATGTTGCCATTTGGGAATGTCTCTAGTTAACAAGACCACTTGTAATCAATCACAGCATTTTTCTAACATTTATTCCTTATAGTAAGGTATGCACATGCACAGAAAATTCACTATGCACATGATCTGAGCTGAATGAGTGTAACACAGTTCTCCAACCCTTCAAGCAATAATAGCAAATGACACAGTTAATGCAGTTCGTCATTAAGGGAATGCAATGACTGATTTAACACTTCACTCCTTCACATCTGAGACCAAGACATCCACATTCCCACAGGACATCAGAATATTTTCTTTTATCCTTGTCAAAATTGTACAGTCAGAAGGTAATATGGCTGTCTCCCACAGGCTACTCGGCTACGTTGGCAGTGTTTTTACAAGTGAAGCTGTAGTACGATGACTCAGTCTGCCTTACTTGTCTGTTCATATTGTGGGATGCTGCTGCTCTTTTTTTGCATGGACAAAGTGAGCTGGAGTACTCACTATTTACGAACAACACATCAAATCAATGTTGGTACAAATGGAAGCTGAATTTGAGGGAGCTCACAATGTCAATCACTGTTGTGGGATTTTAGGAGTGCTTGAATGGGCTGCAGACAAAGGTGCTGAGCTTGCCTGGAAAATCCATGACCACATAGAGGAAATGAAAGCCAGAGAATTATTTGTGGTTCTTACCACTGTAGCTAAGCATGGCATGAAATTAATTGCTTAAAAATTGCACTTTTCCCTAATAGTCACTGTTCAGGTGTGACATTGATCTGACCAGATTCACGTCCAGATAATGTACTTGGAAATGGTGATGCAGGTGTGTGCCTTGCTCTAAGCTTTCTCCCATAGCCACAGCTCTTACACTGTGGTTTTGTAATAGCTGAAGCTCACGTAAGCTGAGGATGATGTGGTCCAGCTCTCCTTCCCCTGCCCTTGAATGTCCATTCCCATGCATTTCCAGTGCTTGTACATGTGTTAACATGTGGCAAGCCAGTCCAGGAAGATGATATAGCTAAAATCTGACCCATCAAAAAACCCCACAAAATTTATTTGTCTCAGCTGGATACGTTTCATGACCCAGCACACCCTGTGATCACAGAGATCACAGCCTGGGACACAGCTCGGTGGGGTATCAATCCCAGAATATAACCCTCAAAACAAGATGGAGAGGCAATTGTCCATGATTGCATTCAGTGAGGACAGTTGAGATACACTGATTTATTCCTGTTGTGATTCCAGCTACTTCCAGTATAGCAGGATGGGCCTGATTTTAGACGTAGATGGAGAAGACAAATGCCTTGGGCAGTTTTCTCCCTACTTTTGTCTCTGATAGAGTCCTGGAAAGGTAGACATGCTGTTGAGATGCGTTGTATGGCAACTTCTGCTGGTGCTGAACCCCCTACAAGTCATTACTTTAAGTCTTGTTTCTCCTGAGCAGTAGCACAAGCCACAAACATGGCTGTGCAAGACTGTCCCCACCTCTGCCCCTTTCTTACCAGTCATCCTTGCCCTTGGGGTGATCAGACTGTCATGACACTGGCCAGGTCCTAGTTTTAACCTTTTTATCAGCTCCCAACTCCCAAACCACAGTTTTCCCTACTCAGCTGGAAGACTTAAGCTAATGTTGAAGTAAATCTGTGGTAAAAAAAAAAGAAGATAAAAAAAAAAAAGAAGATAAAAATTATCTTAATGAATACAAGGACAGTAGCAAGTTGCTTGTCTAGGGATGTGCTAACTTTTTATATCAAATAAGTTTCTTTTTACTGAACCCAACATTTTCAAATTACTGCTCTCTGTATGGTGGTAGGAAATTTCCACTTTTCCCATTGATCCTGACTTTTCACAGCCAGTCTTCTATTCTTTCCTCTTTAAAATGTCTTTTTATGCAAGATAACACTGCTCATCCTAAACCTAAAGTTAAAATCAAATGCTCTAAAACAGTTTGCTACCTTTGGCCATGCTTCAGCAGAAATTAATACGTCCTAATTGTAGAACAAGTAATAACTCTCCACTGAGAGGGTGATCGGTCACTAGAACAGACTCCCCAGGGAAGTGGTCACAGCACGAAGCCTGTCAGAGTTCAGGGAGCATCTGGACAACGCTCTTAGTCATATGGTTTAGTTTTAGGTAGTCCTGTGAGGAGCAGAGAGTTGGACTTGATCCTTATGGGTCCCTTCCAACTTGAGATATTCTATGAAATCTGGTTCAGGCTTTTGTGGAAAAAGATGGAAAGCAGAAAAAAATAGACAATCAAATCTAATTTTAAACCAAGGAATGGCCAGATATTATCCTGATGGGGAACAAATTGCCCCCATGGTCAGAGACAGAGAAAAGCACTCTGCCAACCTGCTCAACAGGACTGCTGGGCTGGGTCAAGAATTTTTCTGTTGAAAGGATGCATTCCTCCCCCTCATTTTGTTACCTGACAACTTTGCAACCTCAGCCCCAGATAAAAAAAAGTCAGACTTGGTCCTTTTCTATCTTGCGCATTCCCACTAAGACTGAAGATTGTATGTCTGGGACTTGGCAATAGCAGTATTCAGCAAGAGGAGAAGCAATAAACTTATTATGTGTGTCAATAAAGTCAGCAAGTAAGACTTGGAACACACACATGGAGTAAAGCTGCTGAGTAAGGCAGAGTGACTTTTCCAATTATAACAACACATTAACATGCAGGTCAGAGGTTGAAATATTAAAAAACAGTTAACAGGTCTCTTGAGAAGCACTGGTAATGCACAGCAGCTCTGCATACTTGTAGACAATGTAAAAAGCCACAACATTATCCCTTAAAACCAAACACTTATGTGCAGGGCTCAATTAGTAAAAGCTGTTCAGGAACTGAAATGTTAGTTCTGCTGGGAGATGCCCGGCCTGGGAGCAGAAGTAACAGCCCTGTGATACCCTCCAGGACCCAAAGATGCACTGGAAGGCAAGAAGCCTGCTGAAGGCTGAAGTAAAAGCTTTCAGAAAGCCATCAGCTCTAGAAAAAAAAATCAATGGTGATGGCATGTTTTAACACAGACAAATGACCTTTCTTATGACTGGCCTTGGGCTTTTTAATGCCACAACTGCTTGAAGTAGCAACACTTTGGTCTTGCTAATCTTGAACCCAATTTCAAACATGTTGTGCACATCCAGTTAGAGCTAGATTTTTTTTTACAGAGAGCTCTACTCCCATTTAGTAATTAAAACTGAGTATCTCTTAATGGCTCTTATGCAATTCACTACTCTCTTCTAACCTATGGAGAGTTGGACTGAGTGTCGTTGGGAAACGCAGTATGTGTCCTTCACAACCTCCAGCTGAGGGGTTCTTATCAAATATATTTTCCAACACGGATGGTTTGGTATAAGGGGGTACTGGAGCTGTCAGGAGTAGCCCAGGCTCCATGCATGACCTGCCTGTGCTCAGGTGTCCCACCTGTCTCACAGCCCCATGCAGTGGATGAGCCCACAGCCAGTTTCTCTGCCCTATGTATTTTATGATTTTGACATCTGCCCCATGGGACATATGCTGATGGACTAAGGTCAGTATGAAAGTCCATGATTGTTTCCAGCTTATCCAATCTGCTGTACACACAGTGGAAGAGAGAGCTCAAATTTTCTGTGTTGTGCTCTGAAGTTGTTTGAGCAGAAGCTTCATTTCAGTCAGTTTGAACCTACCCTGAATTAGAGATCACTATTGTACTGCATCCATGCTTGGCCTGCAGTTAGGCACACGTGAAGTGACAGTCTTCCTAGCTATTCCCTGGTTTGGGGAGAAACTAAGTCCCTGTTAAACCATATTTGCTTGCTTAGTATTTTACTATAACTGCATCTAAGCCACTGGATAAGAGGCTTTAGTTTGTCTGTAAACTCCATGGCTTTTGTGGTTTTGTTATGATGATTTCATGCCCTGAATTTAAATAAATTGGGAAATAAGAGTCTGTTCTAGAGCCCACCCAGAAGATTGGTGGTCTTCCCAGTGCACTGATCCGGCAATATGAATGGAATGCAAAACCTACATCTGACCAAAACAATATGTAATCAAAGTGTCTGCATGTGGCATGTGAAACAAACAAATGCTGAGCCTAGCAACTTTTACAGTCGATATGCTCAATCTTCTACGTGATAACTTGGTAGATGCAGTTAGATCAAAGATTTCCTTTCAGTCCCAAAGCAGAGGATGTTCTATGGTGAAATCATGACAGTTGTTTCTGCTAAGCAAAGTACCGCCTGGCTCTGTTTGAGATAAAGCTCTGTCTGTTGGAAGGAAAATCTCAGTCACTCTGTGGCTATGTCATCCTTGCTCTGGGTGGAAGCTGTTTTGATGGGTAACATCTGTTATTTTCATTGAAATCTGAAAGACCTGTCTACATGTTTTGGTGTTTTTTTTTCTTCCTCAGTATAGGATGTGAGGGAGGGAAAAATAACTAAATTGACCTTTCAGTTGACTGAGATGCAGTGCAAAAAGGCTCATAGAAATGAATATCCTTACAATTATGCATAGTAAGGCATTCTTACTCAGTTTTTCTCATGTAAAGAAAACCAAGAAAAACAGAGCTATTATGACTTTACCCACCTACAGACAAAGCCTGAGAAGATCCTATTTCTCAGACCTTTGTCAAATTTTCAGTCTATCTAGTGGGAATTTATTTTCCTCCCTTAAAATATAAATACGTTAAGTAGTCTCAAAGGACAATAGCTTTTCATCTGAGAAAACAAATGTCATCACTGTCTCTTGTTCTCCAGTCTTGTCTTCCTTCCTCCACTCCATCTTTTATCCCTACTCCACTAGCCATGGGAATACATACTCTCTTTTGCCATTAATCTATCTTTTCCTAGGATCTTATAATATCTGGGGACAATATATACTGAGACAAAAAATGCACCTTAGGAAAATTGGTAAAACTATACCTACTGCTCTGTTTGATTTTGAAAACTTAAAAAGAATGAGAGACTAGCGGCCATTTAAATAAAAAAGCCACTGATAATGAAAGAATATTGAAACTCATCATTACAACTTTCTGAATCTGCCAACAAATTCACATTTGACACTAAAGGGAAGGTAAGGGAAGGGAAGGGAAGGGAAGGGAATGGAAGGGAAGGGAAGGGAAGGG
>JANZLQ010000008.1:28103776-28138002 GCA_026212715.1 Elanus axillaris
TATCTCTTCCCTTCCCTATCTCTTCCCTTCCCTATCTCTTCCCTTCCCTATCTCTTCCCTTCCCTATCTCTTCCCTTACCTTCCCTATCTCTTCCCTCTGCTTTTCCATTTCCCTTTCCTGTCCTGTCCCAGCTTCTTGATAGTGTTGAACTGGTGTCCAGACCGCCCCAAGTTACTATGCCTCAATTTTCCTGTCTGTTAGATGGGTACAATAATACTGTTGTGTTTAGAATCATACTTGGAGATTCATGGGGGACAGAAGAGCACCAGCTGAGAAATGGTCACCGACAACTTTAATGCAGTTATTACCTACATTACCTTATACACATAATGTCCTGGCACCTTAACACCTGTAGTGTAAAGTGATCATGGATACAAAGTGAGGTCAGTAGGAGGGAGATTGCATCCACACCTGTAAAAAAACAGTTCAGGCACAGAAGTGCCCGAATGTAATTGATGTATAGCCTTGTCTGAAAGTAGCGTCAAGAGCTGTGAGGCCAAGTAGCCCATTTAAAAAATCTCAGATGAGAGGTTGTTGCTTGTTTGTTGTTTGGTGGTAGTTTTTTTTTTTTCCTTCAGGGATATGCATAATGACTAGTGTTTATTCAGATAATCAGCTTCACAAACAGTATGGGTAGTATGAGCTGGATTTTATCCCAGCCAGCACGTTTTCAAGACAATCACTAAAGTGTTCGTAAGAAAGCACTGGAAACTTGATTCGTGGAAGTAATTCCCAGCTGTCATGCTGAATTGCAGAGAGACTTAGAGCTGCTAAGTTTTCCATGTCTCTGTTTAATCCTCTGTAAAGTGAGTAAAGTAAAACATATCTCAGAAGGATGCAGTGAGTTACCAAAATGATATTGTGAAAGATTTCCTGTCTCTGTGGAAGAGGTGAGCTGTCTAGTTCAAGGTATTAGTGCTCTGCTATGATGAAGCAATTCTGTTTCCTAGATAAAAGAAGGCAAAATTTTGTAACTTGGTGCTTCGCTACTGATGACTGACAGCTCACTCTGAATTCATAATTATAGTCAAAACCCTCATCCATTTCTTCATAATAAGTGTTTGGATTTGTGTAACTGTGATGTAAGAAGAAAATGTTTACACCACCACTTTTTAAATTTCTGTAAAGAGGAATAAGGTAATAGCATGAGATAATGCTCCAGTTTCAAATAAGCACCACAGGAAAAAAAAAAGTATTTTGCTTTCCTATATGTTGAACATTTTCCAGGTTATGTTAGAAATACATATTCACTTCATATGTATCATATTTGTTATTTTCTGGTTTTGTTCCAAGACATTTTGCCATTATCCTGCCAGGACTGTATGTTGTCTGACCACTTCCCCATTGCAATTAAGGATTGAAACCACTTGCTTACGCACAACGGAGACCATCATACCTAACCCCAAAGGAGGCCAGAAACTCCTAGCACGCTGCATTTCCCAGACCAACCAGGAGGCCCAGGGCACAGAAGGACAGCGTGCTATTTGCAACAAGGGCTGGCACACTGACAATCCACATGAGTGGAACACTTCAAAATAAAGAGAACAAAAAATCCAACCAAAAGATGGGGAAGATTTAATGCATCTCACAAAGAGGTACTGCCTGAACTTTCATAATAAAATGAGATAAACTACCGCTAAATCAGTTGTTAAGAACACTTTTAGTAAAATGCCAACCCCAAGGAGTGATGTTTAACCAGAAGCTTTTCTTCAAATCATGCAGTATCTATTTGGAAGTTAGTGTGCAGAATCACGGGCTTGATCTGAACAGACATCAGAATATGAAGCTTGCACAAGCGACACAGCTTTCCCCAGGAATTTCACTTTGTCCCTCCTCCCCTTCTCAACTTTTCCTCCCTTCTTTCTCTGGTGCCAAAGCCAAAGAGGAGGAGGAGGGATGATGCCTTGGGGTGCCAGAGGTGCGATGTAAAAGAGAAGGAGGCAGTCTCTGACTCTAAATGGAAATATTTCATCAACTTCATTGTGTTTTGAATCATGCCTGTTGTACACAACAAACTTAAAAGTGACCAGCATGCAATAAAGTTAGGTTCAGAATCATACGGTCAGGAAGATGAAAATGATTGCTGAGTCCAGACTACAACTTTCGTGTGTGTATGTGTGCATGTGTTTGGGACCTGGGTGATAGTACTAATCAATTCTGTTTGTCAAGCCATTGAATTAATCTTTAGTTTCTCATAAGACAAATCTTGTCATATTAAAGAGCTATGTGTGTCAATCTGGTAATCTGTGCTGAAAATAATCTTTGCAGCCATTTGTTCCAGCTCTTCCTCAAGGCTGATGTTTAAGGACTTTGAAATGAAAATCCATTTGTATCACCAGAGAATGCAAAATAACTGAGAAGGAGCAAATTTTGTTGGATATCTAAGTCCACGTGGCAACATTTCTGAAACATTATCTCTTACACAGTTATAGTGTGAGGACATGATGTTTTCTTAGGATGAGGAAACACTGGAAGAGGAAGAAGCCTCTCAAATGACCTACTGGCACAGACATGCATACATATATACAGACACCTTGGGTGTGGGGAGTGCTCTGTCTGCGTGCATATTTAGTTTGAAAGTAGTACTGTCAGAAAGATCCAATTCAATAGATAAGAGGAAAGAAATGACTACTTTACCTTTTTTTTTTTCCCCTCTAAACTTTCATATTAGTCTGAAGCGAGCCACAGTTTGAAAAGAAGAAGCTGTTTGGATTTATTGTGTTCTGGAGCCATTAATTACAGTGTGTCCCATTTCTGTTTATTTGTCTTAGTTCTTCTTGGTGTTGAAAGACTGACCCTCATGGACATAAAAAAGATTATCTAGCTTCATCTGTCTCACCATCCTCTGTGGCTCAAGTCCTTGTGGTAGGGCACTTCCCCAGACTACATGACACTGCCAGATGTAGCAATTGGATACCGGGCTATGAAATAGCACTAATTTCACATGTCAGCCTTCACACTTCATAAAACAGGGAGCATATTACAGTGTACGTTAAATTCTAGAGCAAATAATACCAAACATCTATGCAGATATATTGTAGATTTGAATAATCTGGCAGACTTTATTTGGAAATATTCTCTAAATTTCCTCTGTCCGTGCCCTGAGACTGTGGTAAGTAGCACAGAGACCAGCTGTCCAGCCTTGTTTTTCTAAGCCATTGACTAAACAGTGAGTTCATGTTCAAGATAACTGTGGGGAACCAGTTCATGAACTTCTTGAACTCTGCTGTCCATAAATGCGGTGGTGGGATTGAAAAACTGCCATTTAATTAAAGGTGAGTCTTGTAACTAGAAATGAACCTTGGACCAAATGTGGTTTTTTTTTTTTCATTAAAAGATGACTGGAGAGCAAAAGTAAGTAAAAGTACTAAGCTCGCTAAGATGTTGACTTTTTGCCAAGGAAAGACATTGCTTTGTAAAAGAGGGACATAAACCTATCACCTGCATATACAATCCAAGGACTTGCAGTGCATGTTGGCTTCAATGCCAGAGCATTTGCATGGAGCAGAGATCTCCCTGTGCTCTTTTCAGATTCACTTCCCAATTTGCAAAAGATTAACCTGGAGGTCTTACCACCAGTGGTGTCTATTTTACTGCAGGAGTTTGAAACTTGCCCTTTTCTTTGTGGGATTCAGTTCTGTGCCAATTACAGGCAGAATATGGATTGGTCTCTGAGGGTAGATAGCTGCATAGAGCTTAAAGTTGCAGTATTGTATTGCAGTTTCAGCCTCTAAGCCTGCATTCATGTTGATAACAATGCCTAGATGTTGAGCCTTTGTCCAGCACAAACACTTTCCTATTATACTCTTCAAAAATGCATGAAACACAGCCTCATTGTATAGATCCACATACTCTGCTCCTCTAAACCACATAATTCCACTGTGTTTCAAGGTACAGGCACCTTGGACAAGTAGAGCAGCATCTTCCCCTTAGTACTAGAAAGTGTTTGACATCCATAAGTGGAAGTCAACACAGATGAAGGGCTGGAAAAGACCTTCTGAGAGAGAATCCTGCTATTGCAAGACTGATAAAATACTTAAACAATCCCTTTCACAGATAAAGTCAAGTCTACCTAGTGAGGTTTCTAGAGAGGTTCTCTGCCCCCTCTACTCTAACTGGTAGGTTATTCCAGAACATCACTCCTTAAATGGATAAATGAAGAGCAACAAAGCTAGTGAGGAGTCTAGATAACAAGTCTTATGAGGAGTGGCTGAGGGAACCGGGGTCTCAGGGGAGACCTTATTACTCTCTACAACTACCTGAAAGGACGTTGTAGCGAGATGGGTGTTGGTCTCTTCTCCCAAGTAACAAGTAATAAGATGAGAAGAAATCGCCTCAAGTTGCACCAGGGGAGGTTTAGATTGGATATTAGGAAAAATTTCTTCACTGAAAGCATTGTCAAGCATTGGAACAGGCTGCCCAGGAAAGTGGTGGAGTCACCATCCCTGGAGGTATTTAAAAGACATGTAGATGTGGTGCTTAGGACATGGTTTAGTGGTGGACTTGGCAGTGTTAGGTTAACAGTTGGACTAGATGATCTTAAGGTTCTTTTCCAACCTAATAATTCTATGATTCTATGAAAGCCTTGTGATTTCCTGCTTAAATATATTCCTTGCCAGTTTATATTCATTTGTTTGTCTTTAGGCCTTTAGTTTAAATAAGCTCTTTTTCCTCTCTCATATCCCTTATGTATTTACAGCTAGCAATTATATCCCTTCAGCCTTGACTTTGAAAGCTCTCCACTCCTCTGATATTCTGGTAGCATTTCTCTGTTCTTCTTCCAGTTTTAAATCATCTTTCTTGAATGTGGGTATGAAACTGGGACAGATTGTGAGATGTCACTGAGGCCTTAACCCTGCTCCCTGTGGAAATAGCACTGGAACAAGAGTATTGTATTTGAATCTCACCCAACCTCACCAGCTTGGTGATAACTGCCTTTGAGTAAATAAAGCAAATGCAAACATTTCAAAGTATAATCAGTAGGAAGTTCTCAACTAGCAAAGTATTATTTTCACACTTTGCCTTTATATGAGGCATCAGAGTATTTTATGATATGTAATTAGGATCCAGATCTTCAGAAGTGTGGCAGAATAAACAGCAGTGTTCCCTGTTTCAGTTCATTCTTTTATTGTGCTTTTGTATGAAGCAGAATAGGGTGTAATCATCTGCAAGTAATTATTCATGAAGAAACTGTCCTATTTCTTCAGGCCCCAAGCTAAATGATGCTGAAGGAGTTGGTTTCTACTTCCATTGTACCTGAAACCATTGCTGATTCTGGGTACTCTTGGTGCACTTGTTGAAGAGGTTATACACGTTTTAGCACTACTGACCTACTGATAACTGATTATTACAAATAAAAGGTAACAAGTAGAAGTGCCTTTCTTTGCTATTGACTATGCAACAGTGTTAGGTGGTCTTGTTCAGTAAACCCTGCTTCTGCTTTGTAATGCTCCTGAGCAGCTTTTACCATGGTCTTTATTTGAACTATTAACTGGCACTGGCTGCAGGATCAAATGAGGTGATAAGGGAGGAAAAAACCTGTGGATGTGTGTTTCAGCAGGTTACTCTGGCTACTGTGTAGGCTTTGATCAGCTGCAATGCATTGGGGCTGCCACGTTGAGCACTTGACACCAAACTTCATGTGATCCTTGCCAAAGCACTGGTGGACACTGTCCTGAACTAGGTCTGTAGTCTATGTTCTCTGTAGCAGGTACTTGGAATGAAACTCTCGGGGACTGGTGCTGAGCAGCGAGTTCCCTTGTGTTGCAGGGCGAAAGCAGAAAGAGAGAGAGAGCCTGATGATTAGGGCAGGTGTCTGCAAAGAGAGACACCTCAGCCCTGCATCCCTGCTTTCAGAATTTACATTCAACATCACATCATAATTTACATTAAATCCTTCTTCAAATCATGCTGTGTCCTTCTTGCACTGAGCAACCTACTAAGTCAGAAAACCCCAATTTTCTTTCCCTCTAATTATTTCAAGCAATGTGGGATGGCTTTTACAGGTGGGGCTTACACAAATGCCTTTGCTCCTATGTCAGAAGAGCAGATGATTGTACTACTTTCCGGGGAAGCAGGACATGCTGCTATGCCTTCCTTCATGGAGGAAGAATTGAATCCAGATGCTCTTGTCCCATGCCTTAGCCACTGAAATACATGGAGAAAAGAGGAAATGAGAGATGAAGACAGATGTTCCAGACAGATAGATATTATCTCTAAGGCAGATTTTGCCTTTTATGGGAACATAACCATACACACCCCACACACCCACCCATACACCCATGCATAATCCTTCTTCCTGTTCCCTTCCTCTTCCAAATCCCTAAAACTGCTGTGCAGACTGGGAGAGCCCATCCTTCAGCCAGCACACAGATAATGTGGTTGGGTTTCTTCTTGGGGATCCTGGAATATGTGTGGGCTTGGATCCCACTGCCAAAAGAGGAATGTGAAGACAAGTCTCCCACATCTTGTGGAGTGCTCTAATCCATGACCTAGTAGATGCAACTGTGTGCCTGTGGGAGAGCCCATCGTCTCCTCCCCAAGGGCTGTTCTGTGCCAAGCCCAGTCCAGTGCTCTGAGAGCACCTACCGACATGACTAGTGCCAGTGAAATGAATGGAAAAAAGTAGTTTGTGAAATTTGATGGGATTAGATGAAAGCACTGTCAAAACTTAAATGGTAAGAGTAGAGGCACTGTCTTTTCTTTTCCAAAAGGAGATCCTCTTTCCTCCTCCCATATGCCCTGGGAATACCATGTCCCTTTTGTAAGATAAAGATTTGTCTACTGCAAGTGGACAGTTAATTTATCTCAATCAACTTCCTTTCAGATATCACTTTGTACTTAGTACTAACAACGGCAGTTGTAGGAAGTTACTTTTTAAGAAGCTTCTCTATTGTGTTGACCTTCAGTGTTTCAGTCTTGCCCTGTTCCCATGGGTCTTCATCCAGTACTTAATGTTTCCAGGTTTTCCCTGTTCAGTATCCTCTCCAAGGGATCTTTGCTACATCATCTGGTACTCTGTGTCCCCTCCTGTGAACCACAAGCACTGCTGGGTATGTCTGACAGCTTCTGACTCATATTCTCTGTTGTAATCGCTGCTGTGTTATGTCTTTTCTTTTTGTGTCACATCTACTTGTCCATGCCCTATCCAAGACTCAGCTCCCACCAAGGCTCCCTCACATGTACACACACCATCAGAATCCTCAGGCATCTTCAGGCACAGTCTTAAACACAAAAAAATACCACCACTGGCTTAGGACAGCTCTGAGCCACAAGTTGCTGGAGTGTATTGGGAAGTCTAATTACATGCTTGCCCTGCTCTTTTATTTTTTTCTTGGGCATAGACTATTGGCCACTGCTACTTCTGAAATCAGAACGTTATTCTCTTGTCTTAGCTGGGTTTACTCACTATTGATTTTGCGGCTATTGGTTTCTTGGGTAGCAAGACAGCCTGGATATTGAATGAGCATGCAACTGTGCTACTCCCTGTCCCTGTGGATGGTGAACTGCAGGTGCTAGGACATGATCCTGGGTTTCATTTGGTTTGGGTTTTTTTTGGCCTGAACCACTTTTCCAGGCAGTTCAAGAGCCTCAGACCTAGAAATTCCAGCATGGTGGCTGGATGTCCAGACTCCACTTGATTAACAAAGCTGTCCCTGTGAAGGACAGACGCTAGGAAACTGCAGTTTGGTTTTCAAAGAGCAGGGCTTGGGCTAGCCACACTGCTCTCCACAGTTGGACATGGCTACTCCTATTCTGCAGCAGCTGCCACCCACGCAGGTGAATATGAGCTAGATGGATCTCCGTCTGACTCAGTACTGTTCTTATCCTCCTGTGTGAGAAAACTACCCTTCGGCACAAGTGCTATTTATTAACAAATGATTTGTTTTCAATTTTATGTATCTTAACTAAATCTGGTAAGTGATAGGAGCAACAGGTTCTTCTTTGGCATCAGAGCAATTCTACCATTTCTAAGGAGTGCTGAAAGCAGTAGATGCATAGCAGCAGCTCATAAGATGGCCACAAGAAGGGAAAGTTATACTGCTCCTAACTGCATTGTAAATTGGAATCTTAAATTTTAAGCAGATGGTCTTAATAAAAACTTAGGGCTGCATGTATTTCATCATAAAGTCATGGAGAAGGAAAGGCTGCTCAGTGAAACTAGATAGAAAATGATCAACTAATTCTGACAACATCATTTAATGAAAAATAGTATTTCTGCAATGCTTTGATTTAATCAATTTATTATATTGTATGGTGTTTTGTTTTGTTTTGTTTTGTTTGGAAAAATAAAAGTGAAACACTTTGAATTTATGGTTTGACCAAAGTGACTTTATCCAGTATCAAACTCTTCTGACCAAAGTGCTTCACTGCCTGTGGTCCTGGGATGGATTGTAATCACTGGGATGGTCTCTCATCTGTCTTTTGACTCCATCTCATGAGGCATCACAGAAGTCTCACAGTCTTGCATGTCACCTGTAACTCAATCATGGGCCTTGTCTAGCTGAGGATCCTTGAATCTTTGGCACTATAAAGAGATGTGCTATGACAGTCAAGTGATGCTAAAGGAATCTTTTCTATTCAGAAAAGTTTCAGAATATCTGGCTTAAATATCCAGAAAGTCCCTCTTCTGCAAAAGAGGTCTTGAGGTGATGTAATCTCAATGTGTGAAGCCTCTACAATGCAGAAATAAATTGTGCAAATTCATATAAGGAGACTTTGAGCCTCCTGACTGAAGAAACCTGATCCAAAACCTGTTCAAGTCCTGAAAAATATATTCACCAATTTCTCTGAGCCTTTTAACAGGCTCTGAGGACTATAACTACTGACAAGCAATGTGGGTTTTTTTGGTTTTACCAAATGTAGACAGACATGAACTGTTCTTACTTATTGCCCAGTATTTTCCCCAACACCCTGTTGCTGACTTCAGTTCTAAAACAGTGTAAGAACATTCCTACAATTTAATTTCAAGTAATTTTTTCCTGAACAGGGGAAAAAGCTATTTCTAATACCTTAATTTAAGAGTTTTTACATAATCATAAAAGACTTTAATACACTAAATATTTCTGCTGAGATTTCAAAATCAGCTTCATTGTTTTGACCTTTGTCGTACCCACTAGACTAGAAAGAAGCAGAATGGCAATTCACTGGGAAATTTAAATGACATTTTAATGCATTTTTCCATTGTTTTCAAATATAGCACTTATTTCCTGGTATATCAATTGATGTTTCCCAGCTTTTTCTAAATACTGTTTTAAATAAAAGCTAAGTTTTCAGTGAGGCATTCTGTGTTACTGGCCATATTTTGCCACCCTTCTTTTTACACTTACACATTTACTTACATTAATCAGTGTATAACGTGTGGAGAAGTGAAAGAAATGGTTAAGTCAATTTCATGACAATTTTGGAGGTTGTAGAATTTCATTTCCTCCTAACATGCATGGAAAACACCTCTCGGTATTTTCACTACTTGCATCAAAATGTCCCTATTCATACTCAGTAGATCAGAGTTTCAGTACAGGATTTTCTTTACATCCCCTAAAGAGTCTGTTCTGTTTCTTGAAAACTTACTGTCCAAAACATGCTCAGAACTGATACATCTCATTTAAACATTTGTGCAAGGTCCAGAACAACCTTTTGCTGATTAAATAATTTTGCCAACAATATTTCAACCAATAGTAGTAGCAGAGAAGTTAGTTACGAACATCTTTCCACAGAATAAAATCTTGCTGGTGTAAGAATATAATACTTGTTTAACAATGCTTGTTAAAAAAATGACACAGTTGGATGGATGCACTTACTGCTTTACTGAAATGGAATATTTCAGCTGCATAATCTCTCTTGAGTTAATAAATGCTGCCTCATTTGAAGTGTAGGTTGGGAGAAGAACTTTCAGCGATTCTCCATATTTTGAAGGAGAACAAACTAAAAAAAAAAAGACTTTTTTTTCTAATGCTTTACTTTGACCTGCAGGCTTGCTGTTCTTTGACATTTTCAGATTTTTCAAGACTTTCAACTCTGCAATGAGAACCTACTTTCAACACAGCCTTTTATGTAAACACTATGTTTCCTGTTTTGCTTCAAAGCAAAATCATGAAAAAATCCTAGCATTTATGCAGCCTTATCACAACAGGTAGTATATTCATGATCATCTCCTGCAACGCAAGTATTTTGTAGACAATAGCAAAGAGGCCTGTATTTCACTCAGAGGCCAAGAGATCACTTTATAGAGCCAGGATGTTGTTCACAGGAGCTGTTACCTATGTTGTTAGTCCTCACACAATCCAAAGAAAGCCACATTTTTTTAGGAACAGAATATCTGTTATTAAGCCAACACATATATTGGGTAAAGCAGATATTAGATAAAGCAGTTTCATTTTCAGGTAGATGAACTACTCTGGGTCTGAAACATAGAAAGAATATGAAGGTAATTGTAGTTAATTGCTCTGAATTGCACCTAACTGTTCTAATCAGTCCTACATTTGAGAGAGAAGTGTTTGCTGTTTTGGGAGCAGAGGGTGATCCTGACCCTGCTAAGCATATAAGAGGTGACAGAAGCTAAATGATCAGAGGAAACAGTAATTCCCATCAAAGATCAGCAAGACTTGAGATGTGGGGAAACTCAGATGTCTGTCTCAAATCCATATGACACACTGTCTGGTATCTGATAGTTTATACATTTTAGTTCTCTGACCCATCTTTGATCTTGCAGTGTCAGAACTGCAAGATTAGAGATGGAGCAGTTGTTTTGGGAATATAATTTTCCAACTGGTAACTGGATGTTGCTGCTCTTTCCTAAATAGGTAGCACATAGTGGTTGTTTGGTTTCACCCACAGAGTTCCCTAAGCGCAGTGAACATACTGTGTGATGTTTATGACATTTCAGGATGTGCATGTGTAGGATCTGTGGATTTTGGTGGTTCTGGTGTAGCAGGCACTTATCATGAGGGTTGTGGCAAGATTTGGATCTGATTTTCTCAGGCTATCTGGTTCTAGCCAGCAGATGCTTGAAATTTGCTTTCAGTGATGGAGCTAACGATGATGAGTGTTGTTTGAAGAGAAGGAAGGGTGTTTCTAGGAAAAATCACTTCAAGGTATGATTTTCTTCCAACATAAGTTGCAACTTGTTAACATTTTCCAGTATACATTTCTTGCACATTGTGGTACATGATACCCAGCAGGGGATTTTCTCTCTGTATTGTATTAAGTTTGTACAAGGTTTCAGTGGCTTCTTCAAGTATGCGATCCTAGAGGAGTGTCATTGTTGGATGAACATCATCTGTAGCTTTGTGAGGGTGTGTCGTGAACGATCTCCTCAGAGCAAATGAGGTGATGTCTGTGGGCTGGTTGTGTATCAGTTTTTCTAGTGTGTTTTGGATAGTTGATGGTTTGTGGAAGGAGGTGTGTTGGTCTGTGGATTTTCTGCATATGGTATTTTAAAGGTTGCTATTTTTTATGTTGACCTTGGTGTCTAGAAAGTTAATGCTGATGTAAGTTTTCCAGAGATAGTCTGATGGACATTTCTGGTTGCTGAATTTGTGGTAGAAATCAATGAAGGAATCCAAGTTTTCAGTACAGATGTCATCTATGTGTCCTAGCATATCCTAACAACCCACGCTGGCTTTGTGGGAAGGTTAAAGTCTTTTTCTTGAGGTGACTCCTGAAGAGCCTAATATCCTGGAGCTTGGAGACAAGTACCTGGGTGCTTGTAGTTGCACCTGTGATTTGAGGATGAAATTGTTGTGGATGAAGATGAAATAGATGGGCTTGATATATGTAAGATGCCAGTTAGGAAGCTGGTATCACTTAGGCATGCAGGTCAGGCATAACGCTTCCCTGGTGTGGCACAGTGATGATAATACAAAAGACGGTGCCAGTAAGAAGACAGTTTTTGAAGCAGTGATCCTGGAGGAAGGATGTTTTCCTGGAGAAAGCTGCTTTCATATATAACAAAGTGTTTAGAGATGGTGTCTGCAGATCCTCATAGCTCTTCAGTGAAAGTCTCCTTCGGTTTCCTTCTGAAACAATCTAGAAGAGCACATTAAAGTCTTAAGGTGGCAAAAGAAGAGTTTACACAATTTTTTCCTTCTTGATTAGGAAGAGATTTGAGCTCCAAGGTGAAAAGAGCAGAGGCCTTGACCTCCTGATATTCCTTCTCATGTGAAAGCAGCAAAAAATCATCTGCTAGCATCACTGATGTTATCTTAACTTCTCCTTTATCAATTATTTAATAACTAATTGGTTAGACACTTAAAAAAACCCAGTTGTATCTTTCAAAAAAATATTTCACTCTTATTCCTCTCCTGAAAAAATTGTTATTGTAGACCAATGTAAAATTTATTCAGGCGTGTCCAGCTCAGTATAATGTGAGGTTATTTTCACAGTTATTTTACAGGAGACAGTGGCTAGTTTACCTTCATTTTGTTTTCAGAAAAGTTGAGACACACTTAGAGAAACAATTCCTCCAATTCTCTACAGACCGCAGTGCTACCAATGTTTCTGAGCATAAATGTAAGCATTTGGAAAGAGATGGGTGTAGCGGTTCAAGGTTGGGGTATTGCTCCATGACTTCCTGTTGGGAGATGCTGGGAAGCAGGTGCTGTCACCATCATTTCTCAGATGTGTCTCATTCTTGGTGAAGTAATTGTTATTGCACTATTTGGGTCCAGTGTTCAATGATATCAGCTTCTTTTGATAGTAATTTGTTGCGTGGTGGTTTGGTGTATTTCAGACCGTTTCCTTTAATTTATTGGAGGCTGTAATCATGTCTGGTTCAGTCAACCTCTTTGGGAGGTAAAAGTTTCTCAGTTTCTTAGCTTAGCCACACCTAAACAGGATATTCTGTCATGTATCAAGGATTGAAAATTAGACTGTTTTTCTACAGTCAAAATGACCTACATGGATCTATGTCATTCTCCCATGTTCTACAAAGCCTGAGCCAGACTTCAACTCACTTGCTTTTATGTCTGGACCATTTCCCCAGTGAATTTTACAGGGCTGCAGACCTAATATACCTGCACTGCCTTTGCAACAAGCACTTTCATAGGATTTAGGAAAAGGCTTTCCACAAAATGGGCTAGTTGGGCACATAATATGCATCTACCAAAGAAACAGTCACATCTCCAGAAGTGTAGATAACCTGATGAGCGAAAGTCCAGAGGGAGGAAAGACTACATGGAGGCAGGAAAGACTATAAATAGACAAACTCTAAATGAGCAAGTATATGAAGGGGAGACTTGACCTAAACAGGACCGCTGAGGACCATGACAAAGAAAAGTGCCTACAAACTGTAGCATGACTTTATGAGAAAGAGGTTTTGGTGTTGAACGCCAGCTGAGGCGCAGGGAGCGCAGGAAGGTGTTGTTCCTAACCAAGGGTTTGGAAACGCCTCTGTGGCAGACCGGCTGCGTGAGGGGAGATGGGGAGGCTCTGATCCAGTTTCAGCAGCAGCCGGTTGTCAGCACAGCTTTCTGCCATTTCTTTACCACAGTCCTTTAAAAAGACTCTGAACCGTGTTGCCTGCTTTGGACAGCTCAAGTCAACACCATTTGTGCTCATTTTAGCCTGGCCTGAGTGAGGAGTGAGTCAAGACATGGAGGGGTTGACCTCAAGGCCTTCGGTCCCCTGAGGACCTGGACCCACCCAGGGGGCCAGGGGATGACCAGAGAGGGCCCACTTCGCGTGTGTGCTGCTTGCAGGTACCCCGGGATTTGGGGGAAAAGGACCCTCCAGATGCGACCACGGGCTCAGAGAGGCCTCACTCTGTGCTGCCGGGGCCGCCCGGGTGCATTGCAAACCTGAGCGGGGGGCACGGGTGAGGAGGGGCAAAGGGACGACGGCCGAAGCAGGGCTGCCTGTACTTTGTTCACTCATGGTTGGAGAGGAGGCGAAGAATTTTACTCCGCGAGGAGGAGCAGCGCTGACCGCGACTTCTGGGCGACCGGCCCGGCGGTGGAGGCCGGGGCTCCGGGGCAGGGGCGGGCCGGGCCCGGCCCGACCCAACCCAACCGGACCCGACCCGACCCTCCCCTCCCGCCGCGGGCCGGCGGGGGCCGGTCTCTGCTGGGGGAGGGGAGGCGAGGAGGGGGCGGTGGTGATGTGTGTGGCGGCGGCTGGGAGCGGGGTGGGGGGAAGGCAGAGGCACGCCGCCTGGGGCTGATTGGACGCCCAGTTTATAAGAGGTGCCCGGCCCAGGCGGCGGGGTTGTTTGCCGAGGCTGGGGAGCTCCTGTGGAGCCGCTGGCCGCCTGTGGAGCCGTCCGAGGGGAGCTGCCCGCGGCGCGATGCGGCGCGCCAGCCGAGACTACACCAAGTACTTGCGCGGCTCCGAGGAGCTGGGCAGCGGCGCCGCCCACGAGAGCGCCCCGCCGCCGCCGCCGCCACCGCCGCCTCTGCCGGCCCACCCGCACCCGCCGCCCGCCTCCCGCTCCCTCCTGGCCGCCCTGGTGCTCCTGGGGCTGGGGCAGGTGGTCTGCAGCGTCGCCCTCTTTCTCTACTTCCGAGCTCAGGTAAGCGGCGCCTCTGCTGGCGCCCGGAGACGGCGGCGCGGCCCCTTCCCGCCTTCGCGGCGGGAGTTGGGCGCCGGCAGCCGCGTTGTGAGGGAGAGGCCGGGCAGGGCGACAGCGACTGCCTCACACCTTTCGGAAGGGGAGGTGGGGGAAGGTCCTCGAGTCAGTGGGATTGAGGCGACTGATTTAAAAAAAAAAAAAGTCGACGAACACCTTTATCTGGCTCTGAAGGGGGCTCAGCTTTGAGAGGGGGTCAGGACGGAGGGCTCCCGGTACCCTGCCCAGCATGCGCTCTCCCCTGGTCGCTGGAGTTGCTCAGCCTGAGGTGTTCTAGGTAGTGCTCTGCGGGTGTGTATTGGGGTGCAGGGTTTCTCAGCGAGATTGTACATGAGGGGTCCCAGACTCAGGAAACAGCTTGATGATCCGTCGTCACCTGAAGTCTTGAGGTGGTTTTTAATGATCAGCTTTCCGTTATTCACCAGAGACGGCTGTGACATGGTTGAGGTCTTTGGTTGCTGTAAAAGTCTCACCAGTGGCAGAAATGTCTTTAAGATAAAAGAAAAAAAACCCCAAAGCCACCACACAACACGACTTGGGATCGTTTGTCCTTCAGACTGCACAGGGGCCCTGCGGAGTGGGGTCTGTGTGTTAGTGGGCCTTGGCCGCTCGTTTCTGAGAGGAAAGCCGCCCCTGGCCCGCCAGGTCGCAAGCCTGCCCAGGGATGCTTCAGAAGAGGCAGTGGTGTGCACAGAAAGGAGCACAGGGAGGTATCGCTGTGGGGGAGCTGAGGTGACGAGCGGTTAGTCTTTCGGAGAGAAGAGGAGCCCGCTTCATGGAAACAGCTCAGCTGGCTGGCTGGATTCACTCACTGCTGTGTCTCTTAGCTGTGTGGCTGAGCCCTCTCAGAGGAAGTGGAGGGCTGCCAGCTGGTTGCTTCTCAGGGCTAGGTGTTAGCTTTCTGCTTGGCTCTTTGATTGGATGCTAATTAGTTCTGTTAATATGGGTCTTGCTGCCTTCATGGAAGTGGTACTTCTGCTGTGTGTACTTTTTCATCTGAAGTCAGCAGGGAGTGGAAACCTGTTTCTTTTGGTTTACTTTCTAGGTAGATGTGCTTGATCTTGATGTAGCAGACTGGATTTCTTAAAGTACACTCTGAAAACAGATGTTGCATGAATGTAAACCCACTTAAACGAATGAGTGACTATCAAATATACAGTAATGCTGCTGATTGTTTATTATGCAGACCAATTCGTATTTTCTTACTGACAATGGCTTTGTGTTTGCCATTTTTACAAAAATAAACTGGAACAGCAGTACAGTACTTAGTTAATCATATCCTATGTGCTTCAGAAGAGTGACATTTAATTTCTGGGACTCATTGTAAGGTAGCTTAAAGCTACTTGTTATCTTGACAGTGAAATAAATTAATGCCTCCTTCAGCTTGTGGCAGAGAAATGTACTTCATTCTGGATCTGCATGAATTTGAAACAACATCTTTGTCAAAACATAGCTCATAGAAATGCACAGCTATACATTGATTAGTAGGCTAGGGAGCCACTGCAATCAAAACAACTAATCAAAGTATACTTTTTGAAAACCCTATTTTTCCATTCTCTTTATCTACCCCCCTGCCTTTACTAAGGACTCTTCCTGACAGGTTCATGTCAGTGCTTCACACATGCCTAACAAAGGGTAAACAGCTTTCTTACTATAATGGCTATTTTTCTTCTGCTTCCTTGATTTAAAAAAAATTGCATAGTCTGGGTGTATTTCTGCATTTGGCAGCTTAATTCTCGTGCCAGTTTCTTGTTCCTGTAGATTTGGAATAATGCTGTTGGATGGAGTCCTTTGTAAACTTGAACTTCTGAAACATCTAAAAGAGATGATGTAGCTAGATGTAGACTTGACTGAAGTCATTGCCTGAAACACTTTAGAGAAATGTCTTCTTTGCCATCACAGAAAAATAGAATAATAAGTATGCTTTTGAAGTAAGTACATAATTCGTAATAATAATATATGGTAATCCATATTTGTTCATCAATTTCTTATTGTGAATAAGATGGATGGAAAAATATAGTAGGTCCTGCAAAAATCAAGTCTTATTTAGCTGTCTTGCAGATTGTTTTATTTTTATGGGAAATGATCTGACCTCTTTCTTCTGAAAAGATTGCCGTCACATTTAATTGTATTAAACTATCTAAATTTGTACTTTTTAGTACAAATTTCAAGTATCTAAATTTGTACTCTAATAACAGAACTTAAGTTATCGTGGTATATTTTGTTAAAATAATGAGAAGTTAATAGCAGAAGCTGTGCATCAAAAGATCTGAGTTGTTTGGTTGGTGAATTAACCAAATGTGAATTAGCAAGATTTTACTGTACAGGCTCATATTGAGAAGTTATGCGTTTTACAAGCTCTTTAAAACTCTACCTAAGAGGCTGAGTAAACTCTGACTCAGTTTTACCATACACATTTTATCTATATTTGCATAAAATCATTTGGGCTGGATCATGACACAATATGAGCTGAGACAATAGTTGAGGTTTTGGTTTTTTCCTTAGTTTTGTTTATTTTGTGGCTTGAGCATTTGGAATTTCACAAGACACATAACTAAGACTGACACTAGATTTTCATGGGTAAACACATGTTTGTGGCCAAGAAATAATGCAGCACAATGCAAATGAGACAATGAGCTAGTATATTTATAAAGAAAGAAAAAGCTAAGAACTGAATCTTACCAATATTCTCATAACAGTGTTCTGAAATGTAAAAAAGTTAAGATGTTCTGGCTTTTCTTTTTGGACCATCTTGTGCAATATGCTGAATCCAAGAAATTAAACACTAACAAAATGTATTGGTCTTAAGTGTTTATTTTGCTTATACTTCATGAGGAATATTTGCTCATGATCAATGAAAACACCATGAAAATTTAGTTGAATACTCAGAGCAGCTGGAGATCATTACATAATAGAGACTTGTGCACAGTACAAGGTGAGAGAGCAAAGTATTTTATTTAACTTTCACTGGTAACTGCTGTATAGTCTCCAAAAGCTTTCCTTTTAAACTTTTCTTTCTGGCCCATTTGCTTAATGTACTTAGATCATGAAAGAGTAGGAATTTGGTCTAACGCTGGCTGACCAAACTGGAGGACACTGGAACAAGATGGAAAGGCTCAAATCTACATGTGGGGGCTGGATGTCTAACTCCCATAGTTTAACCTAGAACTCCAAGATTATCCATTTTTCCCATTAAAAAAAAAAGTAAAATGTTAAGTATTCCGCCATATTGAAGAATTCACACTTGGATAAATGTGGACTGGGAAGTAAGATTTTTATTGTCATTTCATGCATCTGTGGTACTCTGACTTTGATTACAGTATGTTTTTAAACAATTGCCTTTCAGAGTTCATCTGAAATTTTGTGAGTGTTCTAGAGCAGTGGCTAACAGAAAACAGCTTGCTGGGGGGTCATTAGCAGTTTTTGGAAGCCTGGAAGAGTCCCTTCTTAGTGGTTAAGAAAGATCATGGAGTGCAAAGTGATACCTGATAATCTGGAAATTGGTTTAAGTTTGAAAATAAGTCCAAGTATAAATGTTAAACATCTGTTCTAAGGACCAAGTACAGAGTGTGATACTATAACATAATGTAATTGAGGCAACCTGTAATAGCTAAAGGTGGTTGGAATGTATTATATCTTTTAAAACCAAATGGAATCCTCTTAACATTGGAAAATTGTTCTTAATTCTGTAAATTCATTTGGTCTCACCCACAATGCTGGAGTTCATTTTGGCTGCCCTGAGTTAAGTGATGAGAGTCTAGAGATGTAACTAGAATGGTGGGAGATGCTGAAAATCAAGGGGCACCGGAAGATTTGATCTGATTCTGAGGTCAGACACAAAGGATGTATACACAATAGTAACATAGGAAAAATAAACTAGACACTCCTCTCTTTAAATAGGTTAATTCCTCTAGGATATTTAGCTTAACATGTTGTAAAGCTTCCTCCAGTACTTTGGTTGCATCTTGATGTTTCTTCCAGGTATTAAATCTTGAGGACTTCGTGCTGAAGGTCTTTGTGCCTTGCAGTTTAGCAAGCTGCATCCTGTAGACCGTTCCAGTATTTCATCTGGTTCTTTAGAAGTTTTTCTCAATACATGTCCTTGAAAGTTTTGATGTGTATCACTTCTTGCCCACAGTTTTGGTCTCAGTGCTTGGTAATGTCTATTTCCAGCCATGGCAGTTCAGTACATGTTCTTTGTAAAGATAAAAGAAGCAGGATTTCTGAGAATGCCTTTTCAGACAAGCGAACTAATTTCCATGGTTAAATGTAGTGAAGACTAGGTATTCTTTGAAAAAGGTAAGGGCTATCAGGTAGGCTAGCTAGTCCCAAGATCAGAGCTTCAAATTGCTTATCAAACGCTAAACCTCTGGAGAGTTGCAGTTTGTCAGGAAGGGCTGCACAGCTTTAAGCTGCTGAAGCTATCAGTTACAGTGTTTCCATTAAGCCTTCAATCTTGTAACTGTAAGTGCAGAGATGCTGTTTTTCTGTCTTAAGCCTTCAGCAGATAAACTATAATCTGAGTAGGTGCTTCTGTACAATCTGCTCTTACTGTTCTGGCAGAGTGTTGTATGACATATTTGACTGATTGCTGATGGGTGATAGCCGTAAGTCTATGCTATGCATGATTTGTCATGCTGGACACTCAGGCCTTTACAAATTTCATCATCCTTGTGTTGTAAAACCTAGTTTTCTTGTCTACTTTTCAGAAGATGTGTTTAAATAAATCCAGACCTGTGATAATAGTCTCTTACTAGTAGAATTACTGATAAAAATGAGTATCTACTGGCAGTTATTTGCTCTGGCTTTCTACCTTCTATCCTGTGATGTGTGTGGAAGGGAGCAGACAGATATCCAGATCCTGTTGAAGACCCTAATTCCTTCAGGTCTCTTAACAACCCCAATATAAGAGGCTACATCTGGAATAATGGGCTCTATTTTGGGTCCCTTAGTGCCAGAGGCATATCAACAAACTGGAGAGAGACCAGCAGAAGACCGCTGTGATAGGTAGGGACCGTAGTGTATCAGAAATGCAGAACTGGGTTCTTTGAACCTAATGAAGAACAGATGAAGGTGAGGGAAGCTAATGACTGTTTTTAGCTACCTAAAGATGGAGACAGGCTCTTCAGAAGTGCACAGCAAAAGCAAGGGGCAGTCATAAACTGCAGCTAGGAGAACTGTAGCTGGTCATCAAAACTGGTGTTTTTACACAATAAAAATGATGAAATTGTAGAACAGTTTGCCCAGAAAGGTTGAAAGTCTGCACTGATGGAGATTGCACAAAGATTGTCTAGGCAAGGCCTTGACCAACCTGATCTAAGTTACAAGTTGGCCCTGCTTCAAGCAAGGGGCTAGACTAGAGACCTCCAGAGGTACCTTCCAACCCAGGTCATTCTGTATTAACTGCCATTTAGCAGCTGTTGGTAAACATTTTGTGCTTCTTTTTTTTTTTTTCTTCTTTCAGTCTACAGTTGATTTTCTGAGTTCTGGATACTAGTGGAACATACTGGGAACGATGCTTTTAGGGTGCAGTTTTACAGTCATTAAAGCTAGTGCTGCCTTCCTGCTCTTTCATTCCTATGTCTGACCCAGTACTGGCTCCGATGCTTGTCTGATACCTGGAGTGAGCTGGCTTCAGGGTGCTAATCTTTCAGGAAATTAGATCAGCAAAAATTCCTCCCAGGTTATTGATTTGGAAGAGCTTGAGAACCAGGAATGAAATTCTGTGGTAAAGGAGGTGAGAGCACAGAGGTGCTAGTTTAAATCGTCTGAAACAGTTAATGGGGCTGCAATACACTAGCTGACTTCAGAAGTCATTAGTGTAGTTTTTGGTGCTTAATTCTTAGCGCTGTAATGGCTATACATGGATTTTCTTTTGGATTCAGCTGTGTCAGGCCATCCCAGGAAGATGGTACTGCCTCCAAGCCATTCTGTATCTCATCTCTACCCCTTTGCTCAAAGCTGTGGCATCTTCTGATCTTCAGGTAAACCTTTTCTGACCTGTTTCATTCCAAATCTGCAGGGATAACTGAAACAGCTAAACTAGGCGCTGACATTGGTCTGAATGAATTGGGCAAACAGCTTCCATCTGGAGACTTCAGCAGAAGGATGGTGTTGCCATCTGTGCAATAAATGTTTCTCTGCAGTGTGTGCCTGTTGGATGGCTGCCTGACTGGTGGAGACTTAAATTCACCTTTGTAATCCTAACCTTATGCTTTTAAGTTAACTTGATTCTTCTTTGGGGTTAGGGAGTTGAATTCAGGTTCATGTGAGCAAATGATATAACATGTTTGATTCACTCTGGCTGTTTTGTATTCTGCAAGACGTCCTTTTGATGTTCTGTTTTGTTCAGTGCTATGTTAAAGGAAACTGAACACTGGTCAGGCACTATCCATAATGTCTTGGCATTCCCTCATCATGTTTACAAATAATGTATTTACCTTTTGTAATTCTAAGAATTGTTACTTCCTCCTTATGCAGAAAAACAGAAGTAAATGTACTTTCTTAGACCAGCTGATACAGTTAGAAAGCCTAGACAAGATTTTGAGTGCACAAAGCCGCCTTCAAGCCTGAAGTAAAAGTGGAATAAATACAAGTTTAAATCAATTGCTGAGAGTCTTAGGCCATCTCTGAAAGACAGTGGTTAATATCTCTTAAGTGTAAAGTATATGGAGTGTAGGAAGAGAGGCTGGAATGGTTTAAATAATATTTCTGCAATTAAACTCTGCCAAGGCAAAATCCTAATCCTTGGAATATCCTTTCAATTTATCTAACTGATAGAATACAGGAGTATTTTAAACTTATAGTTTAAAATTATACTTGATTCAGTCACAAAGACTGATTGCTAAAAATATCTTGCAGATACTCGAAATTTACCAGTCTTTGTCCCATGAAGCAGAGGTGTTTGTGGTACAGTTTTATCATCTTCTGGTCCTTCTGGATTTGTGCAGTCTTACTTGGTGACTGTTTCACGCAACAATGTATCACTTGCCCACAAAATAGTTTCAGTAACAACTGGCTTCTGTTCTTCTGTTTCTTCTCTTGAAAATGATGTGCTAGATGTTGTATGTACTTTCCCCACGTTCCTCTACTTGGCATTTGTGTGTCATCTTGTAAACTGTAGTTTTTAGAGATAGGGTGGGTGTGTATGTTACCTGCTAAAATAACTGTGATATTGTACTGAATGGTCATTAAATGGAATTCAGGATTATTGATTTTACTGTAAAAGTGGGATTTATCTTTAACTTTCAAAATTGCATACCTAGTCTAAGCTAATGACCTAGGCAGCTCCAGAAGATAATTCATTCTCCTATCTCACACACTTGTTGGATGAAATAAACCTCATTGTGTGGAACTTTTTCTTTCTTCATTGTTTACAATGAAAATTTAGATAATAAACTTAGCTAAGTGCCAAACTTTCAGATGGTTGAAAATTCTCACTGATTTAGATGCTTTTAATGTCTCTTAGACAGACACTTAACACTGTGGTTGTGCTTACATTTTTGTTTTAGATGGATCCTACTAGAATTTCAAAAGAACACGCACACTGTGTCAGAACACTTTTTGGACATCAAGTAAATACAGATTTGCATGATACATCCTTTGAAAATCAAGAAGGAAAGTTAATGCCAGAATCATGTAAAAGCATGAAGCAGGCTCTCCAAAGAGCTGTGCAGAAGGTAAGTGGCAGACAGACTGTGTGTTCCTTTATCTCGTGCTCCTGTTGAACTTACAATTTTTCTAACATCTGTATTTGGAGGTAAGTTCTATAAAGTATTTTCTGGTGTTCAAATAATACCTGAAGTTGCATCCAAGATCTTATTGTGTTTACTCATGAACCTGGTAGCGGTTAACCAATTCTGTATGCAAACACTTTTTTTTTTTTTGAGAGGAAGACTTGAAAAAAGATTTGAGAAAACTATGACTGCAGTTAGTTGATTGGCCATTACGATATTTGGACGGGCCGGGATGGTTGTAATTTATCCTAATATTTGTATAGGTTTGCCAACACTTTGGATGTTCATGAAGGACAGTTCTACTTTTTTTTTCAAAGCAATCTTCATGACTCTGTTTCTGACAAGATTCTCCCAAGTCAAGTTCATCAACAAGCAAAATATTGCCTGAAAGACAGAGGAGATAACATTTTCTCTCTTTTGCTCTTGTTTCTTGCTCTTTCTGCAGCCCCAAATGAGGGATAGTATCTCCTTTTTCGTTTTTGAAAGAACTTTGCCAGTTCTCTGTTCTGTGCAGACCATTCCCACACTGGCAGAACTACTTTGCAACAGTGCAATAACTGGGCAGTTTTTGCCCAGCAGTTGAGAACGACAGCTTGTTTCCAAACACAGATAACAAAAGTAGTCAGCTAAAGAAGTCAGCCCTAATGCAGAAGCCTACGCAAGCTGGATATATGTCACAATTACCTCTTACTGCAGTTACTCCCTTTGATCTATTTGTGTGTTCATGATTGTTTAGTGCTAATTCTGGACTATTTAACAGCTGAATGTCTGTTACGATATTTGGT
This sequence comes from Elanus axillaris, assembly GCA_026212715.1. Taxonomy (NCBI): domain Eukaryota; kingdom Metazoa; phylum Chordata; class Aves; order Accipitriformes; family Accipitridae; genus Elanus; species Elanus axillaris. Next base: position 28,126,862 of record JANZLQ010000008.1, read on the forward strand.
TTTCCTGGATTACTAGGTCCATTACAACTTTACTTCACATCTGCATAGGACTGTCAGTTTTTCATAAAGGGTACTACGTTAGATTTGAGCTGAACTCACATACACTTTAGACAGTGAATTGTACTTGAGTTAATTATATAGTAGTTCAATTGTGCTAATGTGGTGTTTGCTTTTAAAAGAGTACCCCGAGTGACAGACCTTTTTGTGAACAAAACTTAAAGAAACCTAGGAGTAAGTTCGTCTTGTCCCATTTGCTAGCCACCTCCTTTAAAAATCTAAGGGGAAAAAAGGGTTAAATCTGTAGGATCAGTTCTTTCTTCCAGCATTTTATAGCAACTCTCACGCTACACCTACTTCTGTTCTGTGTGCTGGTACTAGACTGCTCATTCGTGCAGCTCCCTTGACAGAGTAAGGAGCTTGTTACAGTAAGTGAATGGGAAGCCCTGTATTCTGGTCATTCGCTGCTGGTTACTCAACAAAGGCATTGGCTTTAGTGGAGGCTGCATATCCTGCCATTCTGGATGGAGGTTAAATGCTGCAATGTCCGTGGCCAAGATAAGTAGTGAGTAGGGATAACTTTTTTGGCTGATGACCATTAGTTTGAGAACAATAAAATTTCCCTTGCCAAAGTAATCAGACTGAATTTTCTTTGAATGCAACAGAATGTATTAAGTAGCAGTGTCACTGCTCTGGATGCTTTGTTGTCATATATTGATGACACAGAGAAAAATAAAGATAGGAAAATGCTTGCCTGGGGCTATACTTGCATCTTTTTGGTGTATCAGAGAAGTAAAAGAGTGTTAAGGCAAAATTATACTTTATCATGTTCTGTAAGCTCTCCCTTTCATTGGCTCTGCCACAATGAAGGGCAGATGTGCAGCTGAATCTTACTTCCAGTTGTGCTAGTCCTTTATGTGTGGGAATGTGGCTAATGTGACTTGAAAGAGGTTTCCTATTGTCTGTGCTTTCTTCACTTTCCTGAAGGAGAATCTAACCTGTGTGTGTTTTAAGAACCAGTATCCTTATTTGAATTGGCAGCATGTTAGGTGACTGAAATGGAACACTTTAAAATACCATTTATGTTTTGTGATTTTTTTCAATATTTTGTCTTTCACAATTTAAGCTGTTCAGGAAATGAAAATAGACAACTTGCTTTTGCTCAGGTTTATGGTCTGGTTACAGCTTTTAGCTTACTGCACTGGTTCTCATCTGGTTTCTTTGCACACCTGTAGACCTAGTGCTTAAATCTAAAGCAGGGATTGATGTTGAAAATGAAAGTGATCTTCTGAAAACCAGTGTAGCAGGGCTGCAAGGTTGCATGTAGAAACATTTGTCTCCTGAAAAGACGATTAAAACTTTTCTTTTAATCAAAATCTAATGGTGAATTCTTTAACATATTCCAGAATAAAAATACTACTTAAGGAGCAGCTTACTCAGTAAAAAGCACTTTTTCAATATTGCATATAAACTTTGAAGCAGATAAATATATTTTTCTAGCCTGTCTGTTTGCTTTATTTTATTTTTTTTTGCATGTAACCCTGAAAAACTTTTGGCAGTCCAGATGCACTAACCACAGTTCTTATGAAGTCTGTTATGAGCTTGAAGTAGAAAGGACTACAAACATATCTTGGGTCAATTCATAAGTAACTTCTCTTGGCAATACTCCCAGTTTCTAGCAGCTTGGAGAGTTCAGGCGTAAACTAGTCTCCCACATGGCAACAGAGTACTTTGCTAGACCTCCAGGGCAGCACTTACAAAGACATCTATATACTTAGCAGACATTTAAAGTGAATGTACTTATGGACAAAGTCAAGGTTTCATAAGTGATTGCCATAAGTTGTTAAAATTTTACAGTTTCCATCCTACGACCTTATATGCCTTTTTTTTCTGCAGGCAATGGACTATTCATTTGGATAGAAGTTGTAGTGCTGAACTCTAAACTATCTTCTGATGAATATTGGTTCATGTAGTTTTTTTTTCACTTCCTTCCTGATTAGCATTCTTCATATTGCTGAATTTCCGGCAATATAATCAGATACTTCTTCCTGTTATTAGCACTTGGTAGTAGAAGAAACAACTGCATAACGGAGCTTTAAGATCACAGCTGAAGCAATACAGGATTGTCCAGAGGGATTCTCTTCTGACTGGTCTCAGAAGGCTACTTATAGCTGCTCAGAGCAGGTACTGAGGTATTGTAAAAGCCAAAGGAGAGGAAAAACTGTCCACAAATGTTGTGTGTTCAAATGTAGCCTTATCTCTGCATCCTCAGCATTGGACATAATTTGAAGACTAAGAGCTGTTTTTGTTTTGAAGATGCTGAGATGCTAAGGGTTAAAACCTTCAGCCTGCTGTGTATGAGGAAGGAGCAGTTCTTAACTATCCAGGCACTTAAAGCATGATTTTTAGCTTTTAAAATGTGAAAGTTTTGCAACTTCCCAATGGCATCTTAAAGTTTTTGCATGAAGGAAGACATATTTTTCATTTTTGTGACTGTCTGCTTGTCTGCTGTTTAAACAGTGACTGTATGCAGGAGGTTGGAATGTGGGAAGCAGGCCAGCAGAGTTCACTTCATGGGCAGTGAGCAAATGATGCAAAGGTGTACAAGTGTGGCTTATCATAAGACTAATAGAGTGGTGTGATGTTTGTGTACAGTTTTTCTAAAAAGAAGTTAACAGCTTGGTAGTGTACATGGTTCTGTGGGTAGCAGTCTTAAGAGAAGTCACTAGTAATATTTTGTCAGCAGTTCTCATGCCATTATAGCAGTGTCTTAGTGACAGGTTCTATTGAGCTGTTTCTGCATTCTTAATGGTAGTGTATGTTGTCATCAGGTATGAGATGGTTAAAGATGTTTAGGTGCTAAAGAATACAATTGATACTTTAAAGATTTGGAAATCCTAGCTTTTAATTTATTGCACTGAGGATACCAGGCAATTTTTATAATCCCACTAAAAGGCCATCTTTAGTTGTCTGGATATCTTCAGACATGCACTGAAAAATGTGGTCCTTGAGCCCTTCAGGGACAGAAGCAAGTACATGCTAAAATCTTTTTTTTTCTAAGATAGGTTGTGTATCAGCACCTTGGAACTTGTAGGAGCATGAAGTAAAAAAATCAAAAGTGTGGGACTACTTTTTCTTCAGGAGGAAACCCACAGCTCCATCTCTATCTAGGGACAGGGTAATGGATTTCAGCTTCCTTTTGGAAGCCTGGGCAACTGAACAGGAAGGAATATTAAAATTTTGTGGGGCTGCTCAGAATCAAGTAAAGAACTTGACCCTAGTCCAGTGTTAGGAGAACTTGGCTGATGGAGGATTTCTGTTTTCTGGCCACAGGCTAGCCACTTCTAATCCAATGACATGCACACAAAAGAACCAGTGGACGTGAGCCAGTCTCCAGCTCTTCTCAGTGTGTTAGTGTTGGGCTCATGCTTATAATCTCCCTTTTGTTGCAGTGACATTTGCATTCCTAATTGCATAGTAGCATAGCTTCAAGATGAGTACAGGAGGGTGTTCCTGTCAGAGAGAGATGCTCCTAGGAAACAGGAAAGTAGGCTCAAGACCATCAGGACAAGGAGAGTTGTGGACTCAAGTCTTCCTGGGTAGCTGTTCTGCTTACCAAGTGATGATGTTGCAGATGAACAGCACCACCAACAGTTAGGAAGAAAGCAGCTCAGACTGCATTTCATGAGGACCACAGCCATTCTGCATGGAAGATGAGCTGAGTCATGCTGCTAGACCTCAGAAGGTGAGGTACCCAGCTGCTCAAGCTAAGCATCTTTGTAAACGTGCATAAGCAGAACTCTATACTCCTAAGAAAAATGTAGGTTAAGAGGAGGATAGCAATTGGCCAATTTGGAGACTTCGAGGACTGCGCAGTTACCAACAATGGGAATTTTTTTTAGTACCAGTTTAGATAATAGGAGATTAAAATGTACATAGCTCCTTTTGGATCTGCCCAGTAGGCTTTCCAGGCAAGGTCATTATCACATCCCCCAGAAAGAAAGGATATGAAAGCAGATTCCACATCTGAGAAGTTTCTATTAAGAAAGCAAGAAAACAAAGGAGTCTCCTGTTTCTAGGGAAAGGGTTGGGAGTAGGTGTGGTGCGGTAATCTCTGAGAGTGTGGTCCGTCTCCCAGTCTCTTCTGCTTTACGTCCTGTTCTCTTCAGAGGCTTTTGCCACTTTTCACAGTAACTAGTGCTTGCAATTTTTGTTGTCTTCCTACTTCTGATAAAGAGCTCAAGCATGGCTAGAGGCTGATGCTGGTGTGTAGCTCCTAGAACTGAGCTTCATTTTCATGCTCCTAGAACTGACACTGAAGTAGGAAGATCAGAGAGGGGAAGTGAATGTAAATGAGGGAGGTGGACTTGAGTTTTGCTTCTTTTGAAGTTGCAATTCTTCTGCCTTTCTTCTTGTCTCTACAGCAGAAAGCATCTTAATGATTCTTATCTACAAAATCAGCATATCTCTGCTGAAGTATTATGCTTTGATAGTCATACTACAACTTCTATACTGCTGTGGCTTTTCATTTTGGTTTAACATTTAAACACCTACTGAAAGGGGAAAGTGAGAGTAGTAAATGCACTGGCTAAGCATTACAGGTTTCACTGTGGCTGCAAAATTACATAAAAGCAGGACTTTAGGTGTTTTCAAAGCAGAATTTCAAATTCTAAAACACTGCAATGGTTGAGAGCACAGTGGAACATTGCCGATGTGGCCAAATCTGAGGCATATAGCATATATGTGGTATTGAATCAGACAAACAGCAATATGTGACATAGAGACAAAATGAAGGACAAATCTCAGGTTTCAAAGATGAGATATGATTTTCTATCTTCAGCAAAGTGTTTCCTTTTACTAAACATCTTCCTGATGGCTCCATGGTATGAGGCATTCTGAATAGCAAGTAAAATACTACCCCTGTTTTTTAGAAAACAGAGATGAAGAGAGTCATGGGGTAACAGGGTACAGAACTGAGGATTGAATTTAATATTACCAAGACTCAGTCCAAGCTTGTAACAAGAACAGGCTGCTTAGATTTTTGAAAACTGCTGTTTGTATGTTTTCTCAAGAGGAAAACAGATGTGGATTATTAAAAGCAAGGCTTTTTGTGGTGCCTGATGTCTGTTACTTGTGTTGTTCTTGGTTTTGAGTAACATAGGTTTCATTCACATTAAAATTCTTCTGCAGCTTTGAAAAAAGCATACTTCCAAACTCTGACACCTAGTCTATTTGGCCCAGTACAGATGTGGAAGATGCTTAATCCTTCAGTTCCTGCATACCTTGTTAGAAGTGAGCCTTGATTATAAAGCCTTGTAGTCTTGCAACCTTCCCTGTTAGTGCTTGAGTGTGAGGGGTGCCGTTTTTTATTTACCTCATTTTCCTCATCACAAATGAAATTTAGAGCTTAGCTTTCCTTAGTTGTTAGTGTGATTACACACTAGTACTTATGTAGAACTGCCTTTTTTGTAACCTTTTGACCCCAAGTAATTAAAGCTGTTCATAAACTCCATTGTTTTGTGATGCATTCTTAGCAGTCATTGTTTCATTATACTTAGAGAAATATTCCGAGTGCAATAAATAGGAAAGGTTGTAAATGTCCTGTGACTACTACTTCAGTAAATAGTGCAGCGATCATAGACACCATCATTCCTATTCACCTTTATCAGAAGTGTTGGACAGAGGAAGTAATTTGGTTGTGGAAACTAAACTGTGTTCATATTATACATCAGGTAAATATGACAGTATGTATCCCAGGCATCTGAATATATTGTAGGTATAACAACCCCCCATATATATACACAGAGTATTGTAATTGTGCAAACAGCCTGCAATACACAATATTACAAACCAAGGACAACATGAAAGCAATGGCTCTTTCTCATTTTAGGAAGTGCAGCGTGTCATGGGAAGAGTGCCACCAAGACCAGAAAAAGGTAGGTGCTGTTTTATGAATAAGAAATATTTTAGTTCTGCTAAACTTGTCTTTCTGAGGTAATGCAATTCTTTTATCTCTAGCTGCAATGGAGGCATTAGGAATGGATCTGTACAAGAGGAACAAACCTGAGAAGCAGCCATTTGCCCATCTCATTATTGATGATAAGAATATTCCATCTGGTAAGTTCAGTTTTAAGTGAATACTTCCAATGCTACTATAAATGTATTAAACAGTGAAGTATATGAAAATAGTTCAGCAATACTAGCAACAGGCAGGGATATCAGAAATGGCTTTTGATAATGAGAATAATTTGGATGCATTGAAGGATTTCAGAGGCAGCAGGGGTAATGTTAACAGGAGGATAGCTCCCCTTTGCCTCAGGTATCTTACATCAGTTGGTTACATGCTGAATGGCCTCCATTTCAAATGACCAGTTTTCATGGTCAAGCTCTTAGGGCTTGGCCTGCCTCTTTGTGCTGTCTTCGGGTGAGGAATGAAGATATGCACTGAATGTCTGAAGTTTCTTATTTTCTTTGGCTAGGAGGGCCCATCTGGAGTTCTTCACTCATGCTGGATGTCAGCTATATGTATATATACACACACAGATATACGCATACCTACATACATACATGCAATGATATACCAGCATGAGATTGGCCAGAATTCAGATATTGTAGGTTAGATGTTTCACTTCCATTGAGTCTAAGATATTTTTTCTTTCTCTTGTTGTCAGATGAAGAAATGTGTTATCTTCTGTTGTAAAATTCAAGGATGTCTTATGTCCACCTGTCCACCTATTCAACTCTTCCTTTTGTGTGCTGAAGTGTAATTGGGTCTGTACTGGGCGATACAGCATTTGTCTTCAAGGTGGATCTGGAAGCTGAGAATCTTATATGAATACACAATATACACCCATGTCAGCTGCCCATTAGTGTAAGAACTTGTCATAAAGGAAGCACATCTTTCATTTTGAGGTGTTGAAAACCTAGAACTGCAGTCCTAATGTCATTCTAATGTCAAATAGCATTGTAGTCTGAGCAACAGGGTTTCTAGTCAGTGTGTTGACTTGGATACAGTATGTTTCTGAGCTATTGAGTAGGGGAAAAAAGTGTTCCTGTGGCTTTTATCTGCCCCTGTGGTAAAAGGATGGCACTGTTTTATACTGCCAGAGCTCTTATTCTCTACCCACAGGTATCTTTGGATGGCTTTGGGAATATCCTTACTAGTACAGTATGAGGGAACAAGATGTGAGTCTGCCTTGGAACACTCCTCAGAGGAAAAGATTCATTCCTACAATTTAAGATATCTTAGTACTGTTTCTTTTTGCCCTGGGGCACTGTCAGTTGAGATTTTTCTCTCTGTATTCTCAACACAATCATCATTGGTGTGGTAGAAGTAAACCACAGTTTATTCTGAAGCTATTAGAGAATCTCAAGATGGGAGAGGGCATTGATCACCACTGTCTTCTTCCTCTGAACATGTATACGTTCTGCAGTACTGAACTCCTTGTTAAGCTATGTGCATTGCTTTTCTGTTTTATATAACCAAACCAAAGGGGAATGCTGTGTTGAGGCTTGAAATCTGAGATTTCATCAGCTGCATAGTAATACCTTGCTCTTGCTTTATTTAAAGACAAAGCACTTCTGTACGCAAGGTGTTAGTTTCTTGACTGGAAGGATAGGATTCTTTTTCCATCCAAGTGCATTGACATTGCCAAGATCCAGAGCTTTATAAGCAGAGGGCTTAAGCAGCTTGTCAGATGGCAGTCAGAACTTCTACAAGCTTTCTCATTAGCTCAGATACCTCCTGACAAGCTTCTATTTCAGTCAGATTTTGGCTTTTGACATAGATCAATAGCAGAAGATGCAGTATCAGTAAACTTGTCTTAGTATTTTGTTTTGGAAGGATTCAATTAAGATAATCAGAGACAGATCACTTATATCTACATAAGTGGAGTGTGTCAATGCCACACTTAGTGAAATCCACCTTTTCCTGTGGGGAATTTATTTGCTGTCTACCCGACTGTTGCTGTAAACTGTATTTTTATCAGGGCTAGAAGCTGATAATTTTTACTGTTGTGCATCACTGCATTAACCTTCTATGGAGTGATTAACACATCTGTGCGTAATGGCAAGGAAGGCATTGCTCTTGCTTGCTGTCTTCACTTTTTTTTTTTTAATAGCATAGGCTGCAGGAGCTCTCAGAAATACAATGCCTGTGACAACAAGCTGTTTTGTTTCTCCTTGGAGCAGACCAACCCCTTACCATGAATTGGACATAGTCCCTACTGATTTGGCACATAAGGCTTCCACCTCTTTTGGAAGAGCATTGCCAGGATGTTAATCATGAGCACAGCTCTGTGGTCCTTGTGGGCATTGTAGCAGTGAGGGGCTGCATCCATATGGATAGCTGGAACCCTGAATCTCCTGGTTGTGAGGCACTTTAGTGTCGTGCTCACTGGTATGAGGCATTACCCACTTAGCTAGGTGGCACAGAGGTTAATGACAGGCATGAATGATGAAGAATTTGCCTGAGGGTCATCAGGAGTTTTTCTTTCCAGTCTTGTTTCCTCTGACTGCAAATGACAATTTCTATTTTCTTCCCCTGATTTCAGACCCTACATATCTGAAATCCTTCTAAATTGTTTTATGCCATCCGTGAGTCTGGACAGATCTGTTCTTAGTATTTTAAGGTTCTCTACTGTCATTAGTCTGACGTGGAATAACAAGATCAGGAAAAAAAATAATCAGTCTTCATCACTGTCAAACAGGATTTGAAGTGGTTTGCTTCTGAATACCCTTAATGAAGGGTCACTGAGCGGTGTCTGCCAGGGAACATTTTCCTTTTACCTGGTTCACAATAATATCAAGCCCCAAATGGACTTTTGCAGCTGGGGGGAGTGTGACGGAGGGGGAAATAACCCTTCCCAGATCTTGGTGTCCCCACCCATCATTTGGCTGCAGAAGCCATAGTGGTTTGGCTTGCTGTGTGTATTTTTTAGGTTTGCTGCCTTAGGTTAAAGCTGGATGCTTGCTGGCTGGTTTTAACCAGAGCTCACTATAAATGCTACCTAGGTTTTTAAAGAAAACACTAAATTTTGGTTTATAAATTGATTACAGAAATTAGTCACAGTTTAAAGGAGAAAATCACAAACAGAAATAAATATAAATTTTAAATATATCATTTAGGATGTGAATTGATACCTTTAGCTGTCTAAGAAAATGCTATAGTAGTCTGAACTATTTACAGCTACAGGTTGGGCTTAGCTGCCCTTTGCCTCCAAAGCAGCTCTTCAGAGCAAACACTGCTTTGGTCCTTCCCTCAAGCTTTTTTTTTATACCTGAAAGCTACTAGGGTGCAAACAAATTATCAATACAGGGCTACTTTCTTCTCTGTTGCCCTCCCATTATCTTTCTTTTTACTAATTTATTTTATTGAAACTCATTTTTATTAGTCTTGGTTCATGCACACAAATATCCAAGGCATTGTTTTGATTTGTCTTCAGTTACTAGAAAGACTGTGTGTCATCTTGACATTTTTTATATAATGCTTTTTACCATGTCTGGAAGGTCATTTTACTCATTATCTCTCTGACCTCTTCCTTTTCTGTAAACATGACTTACCTTGTGCTATTTTTTTCATGGCTCCATAGCAAATGTTACCACAGAAGATACTGTATTGCAGCATTTCTCACTGTCCCCTGGCTTGGGTTATGTTTCGATCCACTGATATATGGACAGCTGATTTGGCACTTTATGCTTCATTTTTTGTCTTCTGCCTGTGTTTTGTGGTACTGATTGTTTGGTGTCTCTGAGTTTGGGTGTATTACCACCAGAAGTGCTGAGAGCCTGTTTGTCCCTTCCATTAAAAGTTGTATGGCATGAATCCTACCAGTGCATCTTTTTGCTGTGCTGCTGGCTGTGGCATGCCTCTTCTGAAGCTCTGAATTGTGGCAAAATGCCCATTTGCTTCAGTTAATACAATCATAGCATTATAATTTAGGTTCGAAGGAACTTCCAGAAGTTATCTAGGCGAATCCTCTGCTCAAAACAGACAGGGTCACCTTCCATCATCTCTTGGCCTGTCCCTTCACCTGACCGTGGATGAATGATGCATATTCCCTTCAATACCAAAACAGTGTGAACAAACTTCACCCAGTGCCCCTCTCAGCATCTCAATTACATGTGACTGTCACCTATTTTCTTTCTTCGCTCTTCTTCAGCAGAGAATCATGCATTCCTGTTAAGGATTTCTTCAAAACTGCTACTTGATTAAGACTGGCAACTAAAAAGTTTACTTGCCAAGTAAATAAAATCTTCCTAGAGACTACCCAGTGTGCCACCAGTCAGTCACAGCATGACAGTATGCCTTTCTGTTTTGTCATACATATATATTCCTGTGCTGTATCTCTGATGTGCCTCTCCTGCAATCTAAGCAGTGATTTCTTGCCCATCCTCCTCATCTTGAATGTAGTCCAGCCTCCTTGGGGCAGTATTTCTGGCAGACTTAACACTGTGCACAAGAAGTTCTACAGCTTCCTCAACGATGCCCAGTGATTCAGTGGTGTATTCTGGTACCCCTATCTCAGCATCTCTTGCAGGTGAATAATTCCAGACTAAGAGACTTAAGATCTTAGTGCGGCTTCCAATTAATTGATAGGTTTCAGAGTTGTTTTTTGAGGCACTGCATGGAAGACAGCTTCTCTGTATGATTTTGCTTGTATAATTTCTATACCTGGCTGCAGTGGAGCCATAGGGGAGCAACTATTTATGATCTGCCTTTGACAGCCTGTGCTATGCTCAAGTCTTTGTGGAAGAGTGCCAGAAGCTTTTTGTTCTGGACTACTATTGAAGTATTCCTCTTGCATGCAAAAGTTACTTGCCCTTGGCAGTTAGGGAATACTCATAGCTCTCAAATTCCCCTGTCGCTACTTCCCCTCACTTCTTTCTGCACAAACAAATCCAAGAGGCATCTTTTTAACTAATCAAATATACCTGGGGCTTTTCCCCAGCATGCTTGTCAGCACTGGTGATTCTGGGGCATGCCTTGACACATGCTGGGAGGAGAAGGCACTGGGCCCTGCCATGTGCCGTGGAAAGTTTAGTGGGAATAGGTTGTTTTGGTTTGATGTTGGGAGAATAAGGTACTGAATACTTATCCATTGTTATGCCCTGTGTATTACATTGAACATCCCGAGTGGGATGGG
>JANZLQ010000008.1:28138784-28149928 GCA_026212715.1 Elanus axillaris
ATTTCTTTTTCTCCTCTCCCCTGTCTAGCGAAGAGGGGGGGGGGAGTGATAGAACGACTTGGTGGGCACCTGGCGTCTAGCCATGGTCAACCCGTCACAATCAGGTTGCTCAAAGCCCCACCCAAGAGTAGCCTACGTACACTTCATTGGAACCACAGTTTGATGTGAAAGCAGGCTGTCTTTCACAAAGACAGTTTCAGTGTGTTGTGGTTTAACCCCAGCCAGCAACTAAGCACCACGCAGCCACTCTCTCATTTCCGCCCCCCACCCAGTGGGATGTAGATGAGAACTGGAAAAAAAAAGGTAAAACTTATGGGTTGAGATAAGAACAGTTTAATAGGACAGAAAGGAAGAAAATGGTAATTATAATAACAGCAATAATAAAATGACAATAATAAAAGAATTAGAATATACAAAACAAGTGGTGCACAATGCAATCGCTCATCACTTGCTGATTGATGCCCAGTTAGTTCCCAAGCAGCGATCCCACCCCCCCAGGCCAACTCCTCCCTGTTTATATACTAGGCATGACACCACATAGTATGGAATATCCCTTTGGCCAGTTTGGGTCAGCTGCCCTGGCTGTGTCCCCTCCCAACTTCTTGTGCCCCTCCAGCCTTCTTGCTGGCTGGGCATAAGAAGCTAAAAATCCTTGACTTGGTCTAAACACTACTTTGCAACAACTGAAAACATCAGTGTGTTGTCAACATTCTTCTACTGAAAGCAAAACAGCACTATACCAGCTACTAGAAATAAAATTAACTCTATCCCAGCTGAAACCAGGAAACTGTTATACATGTATTTTGATTCCTACATGCCTGATGTTCTATGGAGAGACAGAATGTTACCATAATTTTCCTTCCTAATTTGTGGATCTCCAGCTTAAGACAACTTGAAGAGGACTGTTCTCCCAGCACGGAATATCAGCTTATTGTTTCGAGTTTGAAACTTAAGATACTTTAAAATAAATTAAAATAAAACAAAGGGAAGAGAAAAAATCAATGCATCCAGAGTCACATCTGTAGACCTTCCACTAGATATTAGATGAGGAATCTGAGTTTACCTCCAGAATAGCTGTAATTGCCCAGCTATAAGTACTTGTACAATTATCAAAGAATTATGATTGTGCTGTGTGCCGCTATCCTATTTATCTATGATATGACTAAACCAGATTGTGGAGCCTTCTTCCGGTATATGTAAGCACTGGCTTAAGTCTAAGCGTTGGTTTTGTGTAAAGAGGTTTGTTATGTCATAAATACTTGAAGTGCTACCTAAAGTCTGGGCAACTTACTGTGTAGTACTAAAGATGAACAATTGTACTGATTTTTTCCTCCCATTTTTTTGGTGTTCTCAAATGAAAATATGTTCATCTTTGTACCACTGCAGTAATAACATAAAATATGGGAAGGTTTTATAAGCTTTCTCTCTGGGGTATTATCATTTTAACTTGTTTTCAGATTTTGTTTAGTTATTCCTTGCAGACACTTGCAGGTTAAAGACTGATGACAAGACTTGCTGTTTTTTCATTAGTAACTTTTCTTTTCTCCTCTCAAGTATTTGTTACTTGAATAAAGGTTTAGGTGGAGTGAAATTTCTATACAGAAGTTGTTGCGTGATTGCTTAGCTTAATCAAACTATTGGCCAGGCAAGTGTTTTGTACCATGATCCAGCAGATGTTCTGGTGGGAGCACAGACAGTTATAAATAATAAGCCAAATATGGCACTACATTATAAAAAAAGTAAATTTCTTAAGAATTTTTATCTTAGTTGTCTAATATTCACTTTAGCTTATATCACTTTAGTTGCTATTGATTCTAAAACCCAAGGATTGCTTTCTAAATGTTGGGGTTTGTTAAATGTTTATAAATAATTGTGGGTTTTTTTGTTGTTTTTTTTCTCCCCTCTTCAGGAACTCGCAAAGTGAACCTCACGTCCTGGCATCATGACAAAGGCCAGGCAAACTTATCAAATATGACATTCAGTGATGGAAAGCTAATTGTTAATCAAGATGGTTTTTACTACCTTTATGCCAACATTTGCTTTAGACATCATGAAACTTCAGGAAACCTGACTAAAAGAGGGCTTCAGCTCATGGTATATATGACTAAGACAAACCTTAAAATAAGGCGCTCTGATGTGTTGATGAAGGGAGGAAGCACCAAATACTGGTCAGGGAATTCAGAATTTCATTTTTATTCTGTAAATGTAGGAGGGTTTTTTAAATTAAAATCTGGTGAAGTGATAAGTATCCAGGTGTCAAACCCATTGCTACTGGATTCATCACAAGAAGCAACTTATTTTGGGGCATTTAAAGTTAGGGATTTAGACTGAATCTTTCTTTAGTGTGCTGAAAACTGCTTGAGTTTTCAGTGGTTCAGAAACAACCTGAAGACAGAACTGAGTATCTTGCAACCCAATTGCATCTGTATAAGCCAAGTATCTCTAAAGACACGTTTTTGCCCTGTGCTGACTCCAGTGGGAGTCCCACAAATGCACAGAAGGGCAAAATTACATAGTTCTCCTGATTCAGTCTTATAGCAGTTTTACTTCATATGTCTCCACGGGCTTCAGTAGAGTCATTATGACTTTTACATTGGCATAGTTGTAATCAGAACAATTAATGTTATTGAACTTCTGTTTCCAAGTTCTGCCCTGACTTTTTAACCTGTGCTACTCTTACTAGTTTTGGCGCAAACATAGGGCAGGACAGAACTTGGCTCCCAACTTGCATTTAGGGCTCGATTTTGCTTGGGGTTGAGCGTTCTGACCCTGAGACAGCAAAGATTATGAGAGCATGACTAATCCCATTGCATTTGATGTGGCTTTTCACATGCTTAGTTAAGCCAGTTCTTGCTTTGCTGGATTAGGGTTGGAGAGCTCAGTCTGTGGCAGAGATGAGTTGCAGAGCACCTAAACAGTTCAGCTTAAGTTTTTACCTGATTAAAAGGGCTATTCCAGGAGGAAGGGAGATCATCTGGCTGTGCAGTTCTAAAAGGTTTATTATAGGTCATTTTTATTATTGTTGCACAGCTAATTGCAAATACAGATTACCAAAATATGGTGTGCTTTTAAAGTATTACATTGTGTCAGAACATGCAAAGACTTTTTTTAGACAAAAAGTATGTATTTTTATATTCTGTAATATCTAAAGTTATATTTCAGGTGTAATGTTTTGTGTAAAAAAAAAAAAAGTAAATTATATTGTCCTATAGTATTTGATACAAAATATTTAAAATCTCTTGCCGTTTGTATATTTAATGTTTTAAATTGTTTTTAATGTACAGACATGTTAAACTGGTGCACTTTTTAATCCCAATGGGAAAAATTGCAGCTAAAAGAGGTTGTTTGCAATTAGCAAATGTAATATATATCTTTGTTCTTTTTAACTTAATAGATTTCTGTTAAACTTCTCAGTATTATTGGGGGGGGGGAATCACACCAATATCATGAATAATTACACCAGAATGCTGGTCACTGGGTGCCTTTCAAACCTGGAGGGTAATAGACATTACAAAGCTGGCATTACCTTAAAAAAGAAAAAGGAATTAATACATAATAAGCCACAGAAATGTATTAGGGGTATTTATAGTTACCGAACAGGCATATTTTCCTACAACAAAGTCTGCAAGTTGTAAATTCTGCAATTGAGTAATGATTTTTTTAGCTTAGTTTCCTGAAAAAGTGAAGCTTATGTCATTGCATTGCCTGTCCTTGTGTCCCCTTCTAGCTTTTAAAAACTCTGCACACTTCTGCCAGATTTGGCAGATGAATGGCAGTGTTAAGAGATTTTCTTACAGGTTTTATGAGAACAGACAGCTGAGAAAAACTCAGCCATTATATGTTACTTGTCAGTGGCTGGCCACTGTTCATATTAGCCAACAAATTAATATGAGGAGACTTCCAGCTACCTGCAACGTGTTGTCACTTGTATAGTTGCTTGGCCAAAAGAGGTAGGTGGATGGAATCTGAGGGTGGGTATGGGGGACACAGGAGAGAGCTGCAAATGCTATGCGTGATGTTTAGAGCACATCTGGGCAGGGAACAGCAACTTGTTGGGGAAGGGATGAGGGAGGTTTTAAGAGTGTTTCTCTCTGTGCTCTAAGGATAAGGGGAAAACCTGCTCTTTAACACAGTAGGAATCACAGAAGGCAAAAGACCTAAATCTTCAGGAATTGAGGCTTCATACAAATCCTCAGGCTTTTTTTTTTTTTATTTGTTCGTAAGGAATTGAGTTGAATTCAAGCAATTATTTTATACAGTATAATAAACACTTCTTTTTAATGTTAATATTGTTTTCTTACAAAATATATTTCTAAGAAAAAAATCAACTTTGTGATTTCTTTATTTTCCTGTGTCCCTGTATTTCTTGTGCAGCTTCGATCATTTTCTTCAGATTTCAGAACGTGCAGGCTGGGTATGGTATAACTCAAGAAACCTGAGGCACAAACTGACTGTTTTGAGACAATTACAGTGAATTTTATGGGCTTTTGATTTGGCTCCAAGCATGCATCCACCACTTTCAAGTACTTTCACTTACATCATCAGGGGTTGGAAATTTAGCTGGAAATAAGGACTTCCCATTTATGTTTTACACCAAACAGTTGTCAGTTCAAAAGCAGAAATGGCTGAAGAATCTGGGGCTTTTCTTTCAAAATTTCAAGAGCTATATGTCACACTCAATCATATTTTTTCCGCTATAGAGATATCCAATGGCAGGCTAGGAGAAAAGTGTCTGCTCTGTGTCCATTCTGGGGGTTAATTCACCCTCTGGGGAGGTAGAGATGGGGGGTTGAATGATTTGAAAGTAAAGTTATACTTAGCACTTAGTAGTTGACCTTCACCAATGCTCTGCCTACGTATGGTATTAGATGAAGGAGAACCACCAGCACTGTCATCTGAATGACTGGCTGTGGGCTATGAGTATGTGCTGGTTAAGGTGTGTGTTAAGCCCCTGGGAAGACACTTGTTGGTTGCATCCTAAGCCAGCAGAGGTTAGAAGAGGGCTTCTGATGCTCAGCTTAGGACATCTGTGCTCATTAGGAGTGCTGTAGACAGCTGAATTTCACAATCCAACACAGGGCTTTAAATTTCCCTTGTGTGATAACTTTGAGGCCTAAATGATTTGGGGGTTGTGGTGGTTGTGTATGGGGTTTTTTTGTTTGTTTGTTTTAAATTGCCTGAGCATTCTCTGTATGCAAATTGTCCAGCTATGTGATGAACTAGGTGGGAGGGATGTGATAATATAGTCCTCATGGGGCTATGTAGGCTACCATGGGGGGTTATAATTAGAAGCCAAGCTCTGGATATTCTCTCTACAAAATGGAAAACAAACAGGAGGTCCTATTGTGCCTGTCTTGCCCTGGCCCTTGTCCCTTCTTACCCTTACATGTGTTTAAAAGGAAGCAGGAAACTCCGCACAGGGCTGTCAGTACAGTTTGATTTTGCTCCTTATATCAAAGCAGCCACAGATTGGAAAGCTTCAGTAGTGTCATTGAGGCAGCCTGGGCATGTATGCCAAGATTATAAAGCAAAACAACCTGCTCTAAGACTGACCTTCCTAAACCCAAGTCTTCCCCCAGAAGCATCTGTTCTTTTCTGTCTGCTTCATTTATTTGATTGCTTCATCAGGACACAATTAATGGAGAGTAGACTAATCAATAAATAGAGTTACCTTGAGAAGAAGGTAATGCTTTCTTGTCTGAGAAAGGTATGCGACTCGTATTTTATAATCTTCAAAGGATAAATGTTGGTCTCTGCATAGAGGATGATTATTTGCTGAAATTTGAAGTTAAAAAATCTTACTTGGAAATAGTTCAGTATAAAAAACAGTATATTTGTGTGCATATAAACATCCCTATATTCTTACTGTGTTCTTGCTAAAAAAGTAGATTATCGTACATGGGGTTATAACTGCATATTTTGGCACCTGGGTATTCCTCCCCCCTGACTTCCCAAGCTCTTTCCAGCCAGTGAGTGTTTCTTTTTCTGTCTATCCCACTTCCTTTTCTCTGGCTCCTTCCAGCTGCCAGTGTCTACTGCTCACCCCACTGTCACTGACTTGCAGCTCCTTATGCCTGGTGGTAGCAACAGCCTTGGGGCAGATCTAGGCATACTTCCTCTTATTTGGCCCATTTTCAGGTGGCTTTGCCATGTCTTTGGATGGAAAAGAACAAGCATTGTTTGTCAAAAAGATTTTTTCAAGTGTTGATGCAAGGGCTGAGCTGGATAGGAACAAAGAAAAATAGTTGGGGAAAAAAGGACCAGCAGATAGGATGCATGAAGCAGTCCATACTGCTCCTTGGTTTGATGTGCCAGCTTTGGAGGGCTCCAAACAATTATTGTGTGCTTAGGCTTTTGCTGTTACAAAATTAGTCTCCAGCAAAACTTCGCAAATGTGACCGCGTGCAGCATTGTGCTGTGGTGATTTGAGAAAACTCACACCTAAACCAGAAAGCATTCTTACATGTATACACAGGCAATTTCTTGTTTTTTCTCCCTCTCTGTATTGCTGTCTCGTCCAGTATTTCCCAGTTGCTGGTATCTGGGATCACAACATGTGGACTTTGCCAGCTGTTGGATTTTTTTGTTTTTGAACTCACTGGGGTCAGACCGTGTAGACCCCATACCTTTGCCTAATGTTATAATTTGTAACTAGCTCCAAAGCAAAGCTTGGTCATGAAAAACTGAGAAACCTGTGTCAGCTTGAGGTTGTTTAAATCGGATTTCACAAATTTCTGGGCAACTTCAAATGTTCCTTTTTCTGCTTTTTTAGCCTTAAGTCTGAATGTGCTGGGGTTTCAAGCTGGCTTTCCAAGGAGGTATTTGTGCTGGGGTGGAGCTGAGGGGCTGGGTATCTTTGATTTACTGCTATCTGTTCACAATCCTTTTTATGAAGTTTAGGGAGGGTATATTTTCCTGCTATTCATTCAGTGTTTGAGCAGTGTGCTCCCTACCACCTGCCGTCTTGCGTGAGAGACATTGCTTTTCCCAAGACTGCACATCACCAAACTCCAATCATTTTATATTTGGCTATGATAAAAGACAAGCAGGAACTCTAGTTGCTTTCAGCTCCTTACATGCTGCAAGTCACAAAATAATAGATTAATTTTCCCAACCTTCTGGTTCTTTATTCATTCACTGTGTGAGAGATCCCCGGTTGTTCTTTTAGCAGAGGATGTCAGAATCCTTCTTTGACCACTTAGCTCACATTTTAGGGGCTGTTGTCTTCACAACCATGGTGTAGCTTCTGCCTCATCCTGTAGGTTCCTAACTCCCTAAGTCTGTACTAGCAGGTGTAAGACTGCCCGGTGGGTGGTTTTGGGGACCCCAACCCCATAAGGGGAGGATTTACAAACAGGATCTCCTCCCCATCCCCTTCCCAGCAGGTCATGGATTCAGGAACACTGAAACACAACCACATGGAAGGTAACTGGGAAGTTCAGCTAGTCTCTTGTACACAGTGCTTTTACCTCATGTCCCACCAGTTTGAAGGATTTTAACCTACTCTTCACTATTAATTGGACTGAGTGAAATGCTTGGAATGATTTTTTTCCTTGCTGTGTCACAAAAACCCACCAGACACCAGAATTGCAACTTTCGGTGGACACAGTTTAAAATCAGTTCACCACAGATCTTGGCTATGAACGCACAGAGTGGAGCAGACCTTTGTTTTTAGTCAGTAGTTTATCGCTGGCCTGGTACAAGTTCATGTGGGTTCTAAACGCTGCTGACATCCCAGGGAACTGATGTACATACAGCAAACGGAGTAACCTGTACATACTTATTTTGCCCTCTGGGAACTAATAACTAATGACACTGCTTTAGTTAGCAACCATTTGCAGATTGTCTACTCTTTTTTTGTATAAACATCTCCCAAATATAATGCTTTCTGAGTTACACACAAGTTTGGCCAGCTCCCTGGTTACCTGCAGCATTTTGCAATGTTAGCGTCACTACATATTTTTTCTGCAGTACAATATCACGCACAGTAAGACATCTTAAACAAAACAAGGTCCATCTGGTTTAACATTTTATCACTCATCATGGCTCCAGATCTTTGCTCTGGAAAAACAACTGCAGTTCTGAAAATGGGTAGTTAGGTTATTTCTGTCCTGCTAACTGGAAGAGGGCTGGAGTTACAAGGCACTGAGTGGCATAGAGCCTTGCAGCTTAACCCAGCCTTTCTCTTAAGCAGAAGATCCTACCAAGTTGCAAGCAACCCACTAAACCCTGTTTTTATCACATGAAACTGAGCATATGTGCCGCACACACTGGAGCTTGACAGAGAGGGTTCCTCCAAGCAGGTCAAAACAAAGCTAGCAAGAGAGTTAAAATAAACCCATGTGGGCAACAAAGGTCCAGGCCTGAGCTTCTGCCTTTTTCTTCTTTGATCTATCACTGTCAATAGAGAGTAATAAATTAGACAATAATCTGGTAGCACAAAGCATTTTTAATTTGTTTACTACTTCAGCTGTTCATTTTACTGCCTATTGTCACCTGTAAATGTATTGTTGAATTTCTACTTATGTGAATCTGCATTTTCCCTCAAATCTAACAGTCCTATTATACCACTATGAATAAGAAGAGATCATTTCATTTAAACCTCATTAGCCTTATTATAAATATAAAAAGTAATATTATAAATTATTATATTATATAAATTATTATATTATATAAATCATTATAAACTATTATATATTATAAATATATATATATTATAGTAGTGTTTTATTCTACTTCTGCTTTTTTATCTGGCTATTTTTCTTTTTTACAATTTGGCTGAAAATTACATTTAAAAAACTTTTTTTGGTTTGTTTGTTTTGTTTTGTTTTGTTTTAAATACAAGCCAAATAGAAATGCTCCCGTGATTTATTTGAAAATATCCAAACAAATTTCCTCAAGTTTGCTCTTGTTCTCTGGTATATGCCATCTGTACACTTGCAGAATTTTGCTGATGTGTGAGATTGTGAAACAAAGCAGCTCACATAAAAAAGATAATTGAGAACTCTATTGGCCCAGCTGTGCCGTGAGACTTGCTGAATGTGAAAATTTCCCCCCAAATACATAAATTGCTTGTTACAATTCATTCAGTTTTATTAATCTTGGTTAATATTGTACTAGTAAGAAAGGGCTTAGCTTCTCACTTTAAAATCAGTGGACATTTTCCTGCTGATGTCAATAAGATTAGTATTATAAATAGTTTTATATGAGGCAGTTTCTAAGCCTTTTTTAGGAGGTGGCTTTTTTAGTGTATGCTGCTATGTTTCACTCTGTGCAGTATAAACTGCTTTAAAACATAGCAAAAATGCAAGTAATGTTTCTTCTACATAAGACCTATTAGTTGTATCTATTTCAAATACAGCATATATCGTCTACATGTAACTGAGAATAATATAGCCCTGGGAATAATATTTGCTCATTGCTGACATATCTTATCTTTGTATCTCTTGTGAGATATGCCATGAAGGAAGGTTATAACTTGTTTTGGCATTTCTCTGCCTATGTTAAAAGGATGATACTGAATGACTTTGGCAGCATCCACAAGAAATGAATAGGTGATGGAAATGCTGTCTTTGCTCACCAAATGTCCAGAATAACCCATCTCTTGTCAGCATCCCAGCCAGGAACAGGCCAGGAATGAGGGCTCATAGTTGCTCCGTCCTAACTCTTGAAGCCATAATCTAGTGAGGGTGGAGAGAGATGACACACCTGAATTGCTAGAGAATTTCACATTGCCTTATCAAATGTGCTTGTGCAATGTGTGTAAAATATGACCCAAGCAGAGATTCTGCCTTCGTGGTAGGGAGGCTTTTTTTGGTTTTATTTTTGTTGGTTTTGCCCAGGTATCGATGACACTCATGAAACTGAAAGGTGGAGAGCAGAGGAGGCTCCAGTCAGCATCCACTGCTCTCTGCTTGCAAGCCAAATGGCTGGGAGCACAGATGGCCTTTATGACCATTATGGGCTGGAGACACATTCAATGAAAAGTAATTTAAGTTCTTACAGAAAAAAAAAAGTATATGAATGTGGGTTTGCTCCCAACACGAGACAGTCTGAATCAACAATGGGAATGGGCCGGTTACCAAAGAGTCTGCTGGAGCAAGTTCCCGCTGCCAGGGCAGGATCTCCTCTCCCTCTTGGCCATTAGAGGGAGGAAAAAATAACAGACTATAAGAGCCACTAAAATAAGGACCAACACCAAGAATGTACCATGGGTTTAATACCAGCTCCTCCTCTTGAAGTAATTATAGCTGATGTTGCCCAATGGTTACCGATGAACTATCTTTCATCATGGTCTTTTGTTTGGAGTCAGTAGTTTGCGCTGAACGTCAAGACCAGCACATGCCAGTCAGCTTCTCACGGAGAGTAAAATAGGACTGAAGGTGACAGTGAGCATCGTGCTGCTTCAGCCATGAAAACAGGCAGCTGAGTTTGGGCTAGACCAAAGCCCTTCCTACGTGTTTGTTTCACATTATATAACCTTTACCCAAAAGTTCACCACAGCACTAATTTTAAAGTGAGAAAAGGCCAGGCTAAATGAAATACTGGTATTTCTCATATTATCAACTCCTGCGTACTCGGAAATGTCATACTTGCTAAAAATGTATCCGTAAACTCAGAAGTTTTCTTTGAATTTCTTGATGTGACCTAGATTTAGGTGGTGCAGATAACCCTTGCAATACCATGTTCACCTAACCCATTCCAATTTATGTGCAAAGGAGATGACATATAACTATCGCCATGATTTCCCCATACTCATGTTCGTAGCGCAATAATTTTTTTAAGAGGAAAGTTAACTCAGTATATGCCTCTGAAGGCTGAAGTTCTGCATCACTTAAAAATTTCAGTGCCGCATGTTTTGGTGTTCTTCTGCTGTGGAAGTAAGCTGTGCATTAGATGCCTGGCTTGTTGCTCCAAAGTCACTGATGTGATGGATGTGATCATGTATAGCTTTCCATTTTAATTACAGCAGTGCTTCCTTGGTTAATGAACACAATCTTTTCTAATATTATTCCTCTCTTGTTCATCTGTTTGGATGTGGCAATGAACAGTGCTCTCAGTTATTTCCAATGTGTATTGGGTCTGGCTGAGATGGAATTAATTCTCCCCATAGCAGCCCTCATAGTGCTGTGTTCTGCATTGGT
>JANZLQ010000008.1:28157373-28201268 GCA_026212715.1 Elanus axillaris
TGCCTGGGAAGAAGGGAGGGGTGGAGGGAAGGTGTTTTGAGATTTGGTTTTATTTCTCATTACCCTACTCTGGTTGACTGATAATAAATTGAGTTAATTTTCCCCAAGCTGAGTCTGTTTTGCCCGTGACGGTGAGTGATCTCTCCTGTCCTTATCTTGACCCACAAGCCCTTTGTTATATTTTCTCTCTCCTGTCCAGTTGAGGAGGGTGGAGTGATAGTATGGCTTTGGTGGGCACCTGGCATCGAGCCAGGGTCTACCCACCACACTTTATCTGGGAATGTAATGGAGTACAACTCCCTTTCCACCACTGAGCTGTGCAGGAGAAAGAAGAGAGAGCACAGAGTCAGGAGATGAAAAGGAACATGTCTGTCAAAGAAACCTGGGTGTTGTAAAGCCAAACCTCAGAGGCAGCCAACCCCCACTGATTTCTCAAGATCTAGGAGCCTAAACATCTTTAAAAATTTGTGCCACAAAAAAATTATTTTGTTTTCCCCTGCATCTTGAGCTCATGCTTTGTCTGCCTGTCTGTATTTCTGCAGTTCCTAACTCCAACATTTACTCTTTCAAGGGTCAAGACTTCTGTCTCTGAATATTCTGCCTTACTGTCCACACTTACTCTGGTGGAGCTGGGGGCAGGACTCTCGTGCATGCCAGTGCCCACATAAAACTCTGAGATTTAGCGCCGTGCCTCCAGGGAGTGAGATTAGGGAAGGACCTGCCAGGACTTTACCCGCTGGTCTTCATAGTGTACTCAATTCATGCAGAATCCCTGAATATTAAGTCTTTGAGAGGTCATGTTGTTCAGGGCTAAACACAACCTTGATCAAAGATGTACATGCTACCCAAGTCAGGTACAAATTATTATTTTGCATTTACCTGGGAGCAGGTTGACTGAGGTCATATCTCCTTATACAATCTCTTCTTGGCCGGAGTTCTCCTGGATGTTTCAAGAACTGCTTAATTCCTTGTTATGGTCCAGGGGGTTGATTGCTTGCTTACCATCAGCCATGATGCTGTCCACCACAATGGTGATGACTGCTGCAATGCATGTATCACTGGTAAGTGGAACACTTTTCTAACATCCTGTAATTAGCCCTTAATCTTGTATAAACTCTTTCTATGGGCACCTTTTCAGTTAAGTGTGGCTGAACATGAAATCTCCTTTCAAGGTAGAATCAGATTCTCAGAGAATTTTTGAGTACTCAGCTCCTATTCAAATGAGCATTGGACATATTAATACACCTGAAAACCTGTGCTTTGCTTTGGAGCTATTTGTACAGGCTGTTCCTAAATAGTGGAATTTGTTGTGGCATTAACTGCATTAAGGCAGTGCCTGGGGCACAGGGATGGTGGTGTTTATGGTTTGGGAGGCTCATTTTGATGGGGCTGGAGCTTGGTTAAGGCCCAACTTCTGTTCACAGTTGCAATGTGTTGTAATAGTCAAGCCTGGCAGTGGCGGAAATGTGGGTCACAGTGGGAAAGCCTGTATCAGTCAGGGGGGACAGTTAGCCACACAGCTTTCGTTGGCAAACCTATCCCAGAGGTTAAAAGTCTGATATTACATGTAATCCATTTGGACTTCATGTTGGTAAAACATGAAGCTGTTCTTCCCCCATGCAGAAATTAAAACACTGCATTTCCATCTTACTTTCGTATTCCTTGTGTTTCAATACACAAAAATTCTAAACGGATACTCAGTCATCCATCTGCTCCTCATTAGGACTTACATCCAGCAGGAAGGTGCCATGGGCAGCCTCAGAAACAGGCATCGCTCTGTAGCACATGCTGCAGGAGCCTGGGCTACTGCAGCAGAAAAGTGGTCAGCTGCAGAGACCTGGATGGGGACTTTCAGGCTTTGAGTACTTAACACTACCTCTTGAGAGACAATAAAGCTAATACCCTAAAGTTGCCTGCCACACAGGTAAGTGTGTATGTGCATTCCTATATAGCATTCACACATATCATGTATCTGGAATTTAATAAATGTGGTGTTTAAGCGGTGCCCAAAAGATGGCACTGTTTATTTGTGCTTTTTTCATTCTTAATTGCATAACCTCTTCTAGGCTGGCATATCATCTGACAAAATTAAGACAGGACTTATATACACTATAGAGAAAAGCTGTACAAATCAAACTATTGCTGCAGCGTGGCCTTTCCTCTGACCTTTAAGTGCAATATTTTAATGGAAATGGGCACATTGATGCTGCTTAATATTATAACTAAAAGGTAGTTGCCCTTTCATTTCCATCTAGTATTTTCACCATAGATGTTTCAGTCTCACACATTTAATTTAATGCCTGGTGACTGAAGAATGTGCTTCAGTTACTTGAAAGGAGAAAGAATTATTGACAAGAGATGGACCAGAACCAGAGTTCTGCCTTGAGGGTCCCTGAAAGTTAACATAAATGTCTCTGTCTGTGCAGTAATCATTATCTGTATGTGCTGAAAAAAACAACAAATGCCAAATAGCATGACAGCCAAATTACAATGAATCAGTTGCCTGCATTTCCGTTGGAACAGCCAAATCCCAAGTCCTACCTTAACAGTTTGCTGCAGCCATAGAACCAGAGTGAATGTGGAAATACAGTTTACCTTGCAGCAATGAATTTAATGAAAGGTTTGCTGGTAACCATAGCAAATGACAACTTTAATCCCCATATCAGCCATCAGGTTTCTCCAGGCCTTTAAAACTAGAAGGTGTTCCAAACAAGCAATAATAATAATAATAATAACAACAACAGTGATAATGCCTTATTTTATTAAACCAAAGCTCTTCACAATCTCAACATAGGAATCGCTTCATCTAGCACTGAGATGCAGCGATTTCTGAGGTAACAAACGTCAAGTATCAGAATACCTGACAGATGGTGATGGTGGCTTTTGACTCTACATTTTCCTCATCCAGCTCTACATTATGTTACTTGTGGCTGCTACATGAAACCAGAGGGTACCAACCAGTGAGAGCCTGATGGGAATACAAATTCCATTGCCTCTGTCACTTGCCAGAACCTCTCCTAGGTCTGGTACCTCCTGCACTGGAAATAGCTGGTCAGTGAAGGCAAAGACAGAGAAAATCTGTGTTGCTGTTACTTACCAGGCTGCACAGCACCAGTCCAGGAGGCAGCTGAACAAATACCCCTCAGACATAAAGCATGAGACTTAACACGTCTAAGGGGGTAATAGCTACAATTGCACAGACATCTTTCTGGTCCCTCAGACCTCCATGGGGTTTCATCGCTAGCAGCAACCTCCCTGTGCTAAATATATTTCTCCTTCATCTGCATCCTCTTTTGCCCTCCTCTTGTCCATAATATTTCCCGCTTGCTTTCCATCCTCACTCCACTCTTGATCAGTGCTGCCTGGTTGTGGATCTGAAAGAAGCGTGGTGGGCTCAGGTGTGCAGGACTAAGACACTCTGCTGCTTAAAACCAGTCACTACTGAAGCAGTGTGTGAACAGTGCTGGATTGTGCCCTGATGATTGATTACTTCATTGGGATGGGCCTTGCTTTTCAAGACAAGGTCCCCGTGAGGCTGTGCGTGAAGGGGAAGAGGACAGAGAAGCTGGGCAGGTGAGATGGTGACTTAAACCTCACCTTCCTTCTGACTGAGGGTAATGGTTAGCAGCTCTGAGACAAGTGAGATGAGGATCCAATCTGACTGCCTGAGGGAGGCTCACTTCTGGGTCCATTCTCAGTGCAAAGAAGTTTGAGGCTGTCCTTCCTCAGTCAGAGTCCTAACCACCAGGCAAGGGATTGGAGACAGCCACCCTGCTGAAAAGCCTTTAAAAAAAGAAGATATATTCAGGTCCCAGGCTTTTAGCTCTCATCCCCAGTGAACTGTGAACTCACTTTGGCAGCTCATACTGAATGAGTCGCAAAACACCAAACTCTGGGTCCTAGATACCACATCAGGAACTGGGACATACAAGTCAGATGCTTCAGGCTTTAGTTCCTAGGGTCCTTGTATTGGAAGCATTTAGTTTTGAAAACCTGATTTTTGTTTGCTTGTTTTAACCAGGTCTTTTTTAACCAGGCATTTGCTAGGCTGTCCCACATTGCTTACACTCATTGTTTGGGTGCCTGGCTTTTGCAAAGAACAGTTGTGGTCATGTTTATTTGTACTTTCAATTAAATACATAGAGGATGCCTAAAGAGATGAACTATGGGTTACATCAGGTTGTGCAGTTATTAACTGCCTAAAATCATGAGTGCCAAAATTTGTGCTCACAATACTTTGAGAATTTAGTTCTACATGGAGTTAAAGTAAAAAATGACCTATTGGTTCTTCCTTACCTAATTCATTCTTGTGTTTTGATGCTCATTTACTGTTCAGGAAAAATATGTTCCTTTTTTTGGGGTGGTGGAGGTAGTTATTTTTTTGTTTCAATGACAGTGCTAAGAATCAGATGGATATCCGGAAATTAAGCCTTTTTTTTTTTTTTCCTCCATACATCTTCATTGCAATAATAAGGCATCAGAAACCAAAATTTAGCTGGCAAATTTGATGATGCTGCAAGAAGCAGATATAGCTTGCTGTTCAGCTATATTGGCTCTGCAGTGCTGAAAGCAGTAAACATTTGATTGTGTCAGTAAACTGAGCTGATAGATCTTGGAAGATACATAAGGGCAAATTTTCTAAGTAATACATGGAGCTGGAGCTGCAAGATTCGGTACAAATGGGAGGTGAATTACGGTACTGAAAACTTCAGCCACAGAGAGCAGATCTATGCAGCAGTGTGGTAGCATTTTAAAATCATCCAAATCACCGCTCTTTAAGGAGGTGTTTTTCTTGGAATGATTTTTCTTAAGGATTAGTGTAGCTAGGTTGCTGCAAGCTGGCTGCGTACAGAGCAGGATGTGCAAAGGTAGCGGGTGCTCTGGCACTGCTCCCATCCCTGTGCCTGCAAGGGATAAGTCTCCGTGCTCAGTGACAGCCTCCCCAAGGCAGACCTGGGAGCTCAGCATGGGGAAAACCTCTGGAGGTGGCTGATCTTGGAGCTACATACATGCACGGGCAGACAGGCTCGCTGGCGATGGGTAGCAGCAGAATAAAAACAAGGAGTGTTGGCCTCAGGAAATGCAAGCCCCAGGAGCTGGCATCTGCCTGCTCCTGCCCCTGCAGCAGGGTTTCCTCAGCTCTCCCAGATGCTGCCTTCTCTCTGTGGCTCTTCTCTTGTTGCCCCAGGGCCTGGAGATGGAAACAGGGCTCAAACAGTAGCGGAAAGGTTCTCTTTGAGCTTGCTATTTCATGACAGTTGCCTCAATTCCCATTTAAACCACCTCCAAACAAGGAGCATTCTTGCTTGACAGGCTAAATTATATTTAAACACAGATTCTCAGCTGGTCTCTTTTCCTCACTTAATTGACAAAGGCACAGAGAGAAAATAGCTTGAGCTATATTAGCTGAATCTGAGCTAAAATCTTGTCAAAGACATTGCCAAGCCTGAAAGGAGCGTTGGCTTGCCTTGGGATAGGTTTGGTATATAGGCTGGGCACAGGAGCATGGCCAGCACGGATGAATTTGAGGCAGGGCTGGCGTGTGGTTTGCCACATGTAGTCAATTTTTACTGGGCCCTGCCTTCTTTTAGAGTATGTGCTTCAGTGACTCACCTTGTAAATCAGCTGTGGTCATAAACTGCCTTCCGATGAAATCCATCTTTTTTTGGGGTTACCACACCATAGGGGCGTATAAGGTGCCCTCTGTTAAGTCTATGCTTCACTTTCAGACAAGTCTTCTCTGTTTCATTCTTTTAAGACTATCTTTCTCTGTTGATACCAGATACTAAAAGGATTGTTTTGTGCCACATCTACTCCCCCCAAGTAAACAGCCATACTCACAGTGCTGCTCAGCGTGAGCCAGATAGCACAACCATTCCCTCCTGCAACCATTCCCTCTCAGCGAAGGGAAGAGCAAGGCATAAGACCTGCATCAAGACATCTACCAAGGTCATAGTGCCTGTGTTGCAGTAAGAAGTCACAGAACTCCTCATCTGACCCTATTTCCATTGAGGAAATTAATCTAATGAAAATGCATCCAATTTTCAGACACCAGGGCATCAGACATCCAAAAATTGCTGCTAAAACTGGATTACCAAGAAAAAAAAAAGAAAAGAGGCATTAGACTGTGTTCTCTCTCTGTCTTTTTGCTGTTTAACTACTATTTAACACTTTAATCCTCCTGAGGCATTTTTTTTTCTTTTTACTCTAATCCCTTAGTATAGTCTGCACTGTTTATAATCATTCTCTTTTCTCACAGTTTTAGGTTCCCATTTAAGCTACTTTCCTTACCTTAATTACTTGGCTAACTGTAATCTGTCAGAAATCATAGACACGCGAGAGGGCAAGCCCTTATGATGAGGCTGTCTTCTTGCCAAAGAAAAGCTGCTCACTGCAGTCTGTTTTGTTAAGTTTTATTCAGCAGTTGAGGCTTAAATGCCTCAAGCCAGGAAGCTTCTACCATTTCCTTTGAGGTATTAGACCACAATAGAATAGGAGTCAGCGTCGGGAATATTTTCTCCGAAAATTTGCAAGATTGATGTTTTGTATCTTCACTGCATTTACTGTTTGCAGGTAGTCCCAGCTGCTGGCCTGTATGTCTCAGCTCTTAGACCTGAAAGCAAACCCCATCTCCAGTAAGACCTCATGTGTCCATGTTATATCGTCCCTTGGGTGAACAGTTGAGATGACAAATTACTCCAGGAAGGAACAGACCATCGTCCTGGAAGCATGGAGACAGAGAGGAAAACTGACAGCAGCCAGCAGAATGGTGGTGGTGGTGGTGGTGGTGGTAAGTGGATCTGCTGGCTCAGTTCATAATAATTGGGGCTGGTCCTCCTAGGTGATGTAGTCTCTGATTTGCGAGAGCTTTGGTGAATACTCACTCTAGTGGCATAAGTAGTAAGAACCCCACTGTGTGCCAGCATGAGACACTATCTTGAACATCTGCTGAGTGAGCTAGAATTTGTTGGTTTGTTTACTGGCTTTCTTTAAATGATGCTTTGGATAGTCTTCATGGGATGCAGCTGTGCCTATCATTGCAAAGTCCTGGGCAGGAGTAGGCAGTACATTTCTATAAAAACAGAACAGAAATGAGCCTAATAACCACAAAATACCTCCCGGAGCAAATAGCGCACAGAATTTTTCCATTCCAGAATAATATTTTGAAGTAACTGGAGATCATTTCCTATAACGTTCATCACCTTTTCTGGTGCTCAGAATGACTCAGAACCAGCTGCAAGTCTTCTGTAGTCCTGGAAACACTTGAAAATATATGCTTTTCACCAGCAGCCACTACACAGTCACAAAATGACTTGTGCGCTTTCAGCATCTCTTTCTGTGATCCAGCCTTCACGGCTCAGAAGGTATTTGTTACTAAAGGCTCAATGTTTGACAGTCCAGGATGTGTAGGGCTCCTGTTTATGTGCTTTTAATGTCATCTCTAACACTCATGCTCAGATCCAAAAAGACACTTAGGTACTTCAAATGCTATGCAGGTGGAACTGAGGCACAAGTAGTGTGCCTAACCCCTCAGTAGAAGTGAATAGGCAAGTGCTTGTGCTTTTGCCTGGCCTTGGCATTCCTGCTAGTATCCATTTTCAGAGCTGCTACCTTCTCAGCTGAGTGTGGGGTTAGTCTGAAGTCCCTGTGGGATGCAAAAAGCCTGCCTAGACCTAAAACCCTGAGCAGTCAGGTTTGGTAGATTTGTTCTTAGCACACCTAATTCTCTCTGGTGGATTGGTCTCAGTTTGAAGCAGAGAAACCACTGCTATATTTTCATTTTTTGAACTCACAGGATGGTGAGCCATCAAAGCTGGTTTTGTTCAGAAGAGAGAGGAGGAGACATCCACCTTCTGTAAAATAGTTGGTGGCTGGAATATTGGCTGAGGTGGTAAACGCACGTTTCTGATGTCCTCAGCTGAAAAGAGGTTGTACTTTCTTCTCCCACAATCCGGGGTGCTATGGGAGGTTTCTGGTTGGGAGGAAAACAGGAGAAAGTTGAAAACTGGATCATTTTACAACTGAAACATTTGTGAGACTGGAGGGAGCCCTTGCAAAATCATGTTATGATAGGGGCATTCACTGGCAAGTGTTTCTTCCCCTGTTCCCACAATAGTGTATGTATTTTAATTGTAAGAGTTTGTAACATAAAATTAATGCCCAGGAACCTGGCTGTTCCCTTAGCAAGTGAACACCATAAGCACTAGGCTTTAGAGTGGTTTCTGTTCCACAAATCTCCCATTCCTGCCTGGAGGGTGGTCAAGTTTCAGGAGAGGAAAGATCAATGTTATCCGTGTGGTGGTTATGGGCTCTCCCTGCAGTCGATGTGAGCTCCTGTTGGATGCAATTCCTTGATCCATAATCCTGTTGGTGCACTACATGATGCTTCAGGCATATCTTTCATGGAAGTGTGGCACAGAGGCACAGGGGCACGGAGGCAGGGCTGATGGAGCAATAGCTGGTCCCAGCACAGTGATGTGCCTGGCTGAGAGGGAGGACTTCTTGGCTCAGGTGCTGTCCCAATGGATGCACAATGTTACTGCACCAGGTAACAGACCAGCTAGCTCTGTAGCAGCTGTGCACTGCACCAATAATGGCTGTTTTAGGTTTGTATCTTCCACATGTCTACCTAGTAGTCAGCTATTGCTTGGTATCCCCTCCTTTGTTATCTTTGGGTGATGCATTTTGGGCCTGTTCCTGCTCATTTGTAGTTGTCTTAATTCCTGTGAACTCCAGGCAGAACAAAAAAAAAGGCCCTTCATTAGTCAATGTTTGTACAATGCCTTGAAAATGTAAAAAGCTGCACAAACGATGAGTGCTCTTTACTTCAGAGATAATTTGCTAACCTTTCCTTTATTTTGGGACCCTTTGGTTTTAGCTGTTCATTTGTGTAATTGCATCTCAAGCTCCCAGTTAAAAATGTCTACCTATGCAGCACTTATACCATAGCCCAGGAAGAAAACATTGCAGATGATGTTACTAACTCACTGGTCACAAAACCCTTTCCGCTCATGTTTTGTATCCCTCCTTCCATCTAGCCACGCCCTTCCTTAATTCTTCCCACCATCTCCCATATGTATAGCTGATATAACCATTGAAATCCCAGATTTACACTGACCCCAATAATACTTTGTCCTTGCATGTGACTTCTACCTACTCATTACTTGGCTGCTTGGTGCTTTTTATAATTATCTCTGTCACATCCATGAATATGCTTTTGCCTCATTTAGAGTGTGCTGTAAATTATATCATTCTGATAAATTAAGCAATAATCAGAAAACATTTTCAATATTCTGTAGTTTTCCATTAAGTTACAGTTATAGTGACACAATTTGCTCTGCTACAGTTCACACTGAGTTAGCCTTGTTTTCATTAAAAACCTCATTATTTAGAGATTTATAACTCATCCATAGAAATTTGCTCTAGGGTGAAACTTGACAATGTTTTTAGCTCAGAAGAAAACTAAAAAAACAGATTCATTTGGTCTGTATTTTGTGATTTTTTAAAGAAAATCATTACCCTATTTCAAGCTTTTTGTGTTCTTAAAACTCAAAATAGCCTCAGTTTAAGAAATGTGCTATTAGTTATAATAATAATAATTGCTTTTATTACAATTTCTACTTATATAGAAAAGATAGCACTAAAGGGTGCAGTGAAGAATAAAATCAAGGCATTTACTCAGAAGGGTGTATAACCCCCACTCATTTGGCAGGTGAGTGAGATTAATTGCTGCTACTGAACTATGCTTCCCTATGGAATACTGCAAGAAACATATATGGAATCAAGCCATAGTCATTCACACATTATTTACCAGAATTATTTCTCATAGCTTTTCCTGAAGATTTGGACCACTGTCTGCACTAACTAGTGCTTTTGCCACTATTCATTCCTTTAGTCTTATTTGGATAATTCAACAGAAAAGAGAAGCTTTGAAATGGGAATGGACAATGGTTAAAGAATGATCAAGGTATAAGTAGAGCATTTGAGCTGTACTGGCAGGCAGCTTATAAAACACAGAAACAGGCACAGTATGAGAACCAAGACCATAAATGCCAGTGGAGAACATGTGTGGTGCAAGTATATTTTGGGATTGTGAATATCTATTCTGTCTGGTGTTTCATAGAGTCCGTGGTTCACAGGCATTTATGGACCTCCTTCATGCATGGCCTCAAGGTGCTCCCGAAGGACGAGTTCCAGGGATGGAGTCCTAGAATCTGCTAGGCTGAAGCAATGATGAGATCATGATACCAAATGCTAACACCCTTATAGGGCAGCACATCGACACTGCAAAATCTTCTGAGTGCTCCCAAGTCTCTTGGGAGAATTTGCTCATGTTTGGGGGTAATGGACAGGAGCCAGTTTAGGAAAGTCAAAGTTTTCATTCTGGTCTGTTTCCTAGTCTCACCTATTTTGCACCAAAATAATTTTGCACTGTTTCATATTAGTTTGTTGACTGCAGTTTCAGAGCCTGCCATACTTAATATTATGTATGCAGCAGACTCACAGTACATTTGTTTGAGGACACATATTCAGCCAATTTGAGTTCACAAACAGGAGTTTTGTGTTCCTACTTGGGTGGGTAAAGTCATTTGTGCATGACAAAATTAGACCACTAATTATAGAGACTATCTTAAAACTACCTGAAAATTTGGTACAAAGCACGTATCCCCTGAGCAAAAAACTGGTTGGGCTTTGTCAGTGTGTGAACATGCAACCTGCAGGAGAAAACTGATCCTACACAGCTTAAGACCTTTCTGCTTGGTTATATCAAGTATAAAATATAGAAGCTGCAGTTTTGCCCTCTACCGTATTTCCAGGTCTATAAGATCAGAAGTAAAAAGACTTAACAGTTTTGCATAGATGCAGTGACTAATCCTGAGGGTTGTGTTTTTATGTTCCTAATAAACTCTTGCCAGATTTTTGGGTTGGAGTACCTGGAAAACAATCTTGTTAGCAGAAACTGAGGAACTAGTTATCTTAGTGAATAATGGAAACATCTTGCTCCCATCTATATAGCAGATGAATGCTACCCAAGTGGAATGGACTCAGTGATTGTAAGGAGAAGTAATACTCAAGACTGAAATTTCAGTAATGAACCTTTTAGAAATGGTAGTTCACCAGGAAGTTTGTTCTACGTACATGTGTGATATAAAAGAAACACTGACAGCATTGGGGTATAAACTTGATTTTACTGCTATATAAACAGTAGTAAACCAGCTTTTTCTGAAATCAGGACAAGGAGAAGATTGCTTTTAAGTAGTGTTTGGGACTGATGCTAGGAAAAAGAAATACCCAAATGAAAATTATTGATGCAATAAAAAGAAATTCAGATATTATTCTCTGTCACAGCCTGTTTTCCAGGCAAAGTTAGAAGGCAGTATTCTCTGGGCAAATGAACATTAACTGTTTGTGTATTTGGGGTTCATTTTTCAAATGGCCATTTCGTGGCTTTACCGCTGATTCCACTGAAATCAGTGCCTTTGTTTTTACTGAATACCATTGACTTTTGCAATGTAACACTTTTGCAATATTCAATTCGCTTACAAATACCACTTCTCAGGGATGGAAATTCAGTTTTTTGAAGGTGTGTAGGAATGTAATTCTCCCTAATCACCTGCATATTTCTGACGATCTGGACCAGACCTACCTATCTGCACATGTAAATTATAGGTCACAAATATTGTGGCATCTGAAACAAGGGAGCAACATCTGCCTGTTTTCAAGGACCATCCCAAGGGGAGAAAAAAAGCTGCAATATCTAAAGTAGGCAGGTATAAGGAAACTGTCTGAATATGGCTCCAGCAGCCCAGTTCCTAGGATCAATAAAAACTCCCTGAAGTCACAGGGAGTTAAAGTCATGGGACATTAAAGCATAAGGAAAGGAAAGAATAAAGAAAACAGTTTACCTTCTTTCAGTGTTAACTTTAATATTTTCAAGTTAATTTAAATAGAGGCATGTAACAGTCAGCTATTGGCTCAGAATTGGATCTGCACTGTTTTGGTGAACCTGTAGGGACTTGGGCAACTGCATTAGTAACATATCTGGCCTATGGGCTTTGTTACGGACTGACTCAGCTCTTGATTAGAAGAAAACAGAGAAGACTATAATCTTTGTCTTGGGAAGACAGCTTTGGAAATGCAAACCACTGCACAGCAAATGCTGTACTTAAGATGGATGCACAGCTGCACTTTGTTTCTGCAGGCAGACACAAGAAAGGACCAAAGGATTCCTCCAAACACCCACACTTCTCATGCAAGATAAATCAGCTGATCTTAGGATGTGAGATTCCTGGTGAAGACTCTGCATAAAACTTCTCCCTTACATGAATCGTTGGCTAGCTTTGTGCATAGCACAGTGTTAAGGTGGTGCTGCCTTTTATAGCAGGGTAGCCTGATAGCCTAGTTGGTCTGTTCCTCTCTGAGGTTTCACAGTCAAAGACAGGAAAGGATTACATTTTCAGAAGCTGCTACAAGTCTTCTTAATGTGTATAAATCCATCTGTTGGACGCACTGTGATCTCCATACATACCAATAAGAACTCATGTGCGGGAATTTCCATAGTTATGTTCCCAGCAGCATGTTTTAGGGAGAAATAATGAAGCTATTGCAGAATCTTTGAATCCCCCTACTAGTCCAGCTGCTTCAAGTGCATACAAGAGGGCAACCGCAGTTTTGGCATCTCCTTTCCCCGTGATGGGACCCATACCGATCATACAGATGGGGACATGTCTGGCTCTCGGGGTCACAGGAAAGAGCACTGCAGTTGGATGGGGCTTCTGTCCACGGGGGACAGTGAGTGCCCTCGCCGCGGCAGTGGCACTACTGTCTTTGCTCTCCCTGTGCTGTATGGGACTGGCTCACCTGCCAGGCTTGCCAGCTCCATACAGCAGCCAGAGCCAGCTTTAACTCTTTTTGCTCTTCTAAGCAAAGAAAGTCTCCTCCCAGGCCACCCACTACTCAGGGCAGTTCTGCTGACCTCCATACACAAGAGCAGAATGACAGTGGAAAGATTGATGCATCTGGGAGTCAGATAACAGAGGACTGAAGAAGGGTTGTATTTTTTTCTGAGTAGGCAGGAAATTGATGATTTTTTAAAAAATTTGTTTCATTTGTCGATCTGGATCAGGGATCAGGGGAAAATATATTACAAGGCAGATGTTGCATGATTTGCTGACAAAGGAGGATGTTTTCTGATGGAGCCCTAGTTAAAAACTTGGCAGCAAATTGCTTATTAGATGTGAAATGAGATGCTTCAGATGGAAGGCAAAACACCTTCTCATATTTATCTCAAGTGTCAAAATACAGATCAGTAACTGAGTGGCTAAGCCCTGCTGTGTGGTTGATCGCAGTTTATTCCAAAGAAACAAGATTTTCCTTGTCATGGAAGAAGTGCTTCAAGGACTGCATACAACAAAATCTTCGAACTGATGGGACTACACAGGATCTCCTTGGACCATATGCCTTGTAATGACTCTGCCATGGAGTGCATCCCCTGGGGTGAATATGCAACACCATGTAAGAAGAAGACATCATGTCCCCATCCCGTATGGGACTTGTGACTACACCACTGCTGTGTAGTATTGTCACCTGGGTATGGCTTAGTGCCCCCCTCACCCAACATGGGAGGGCAGATTCCAGCAGAATTAGTCTAAAAAAAAAGAAAGAAAAGTGCATGAGAAAGGTTTTGAAGGGAATCACAGCTCAATTAATAATAACTAAGCAAGGTATTGCTCTGTTAAATTATTGTGACAGCCAGAAAGTTGAAACAGCTGAGTCGGAATGATTATACCAACAAAAATAGCATAACTATTGTTGACAACAATTAGTGTGATACATAAAATTGAGTGAGTATATGGGATAACAAGCCCCATATCTTATTCCATCAGGCTATTGCCATTAATTTGGCTGTTACTGTCAAAGATTTAGCAAAAAAACTTGTGATATGTAAGGTAATTTGGCATGATTTTAAGAAGTTAGAAGAAGTTCCAGTCTACAGACTACATGGAGTAGAAGTATAACTGTCAGGGTGCAGTGGAGACTGGTGGCTCCCTGGGGCCAGCTGCTATGGGGGTTCCCCATCAGGGCAGGGCCTGGCAGCCAGGGCCCGTCCTGCTGCATCAGCCAGGAGCAGGGCAGCCGGGGGAGCCAGGGCAGCTCCAGCCCCAGCCCTGGGCATCGGGCACCTCCCTGGGGACAGGCTGAGAGCAGGCTGGGACATGGGCCTGTGCATGGGCCTGGCTCGCTGGTACCCATGGCCGGGCAGGGCAGGGCTGTGGGGAGCTGGACAGCCTGTGGGGCAGGGGCTGATGGCACCTGGGGGGCTGACATGGGCTCCTGGGCAGCGTGGGGGGAGTCCTTGGGAGTGAGCAGGGACAGTCAGGCCCATTAGTGCCCCCAGGGCCCTGGCAGGTGTTTCAAGCAGGCTGTAAGCAACAGCAGTAATAGGAAAATATAATCATTCTTGGACCTCTCCCAGTCACTACCCACATACAGACTTCATTCTCATGTATGTAAACATTTGCCAGAGAAGCAGAAATGTCATTATATTAAAGGCTATTTTGGTCCAAGCCTGCCACAGAATGGCTGTTCAACCTGTACAACTAGAAGAAACCAGATGACACCGTCAATCAGCCAGCCTCTCTTAGATGTCACTTAGACAAACCAGACATCTGTGTTTAGTCCTTCTGATTTGTTCTATAAATCTTTCTCTTCAGACCATTCATCATCCTGGTAATTTTTGCCTGGATGCTTACCTGTTGTTGACATTTTTTGGCAGTGATATACACAGCAGTGACATCTGTGTTTCTGGAATTTGTCTTAGAGAAGTTCATTGAGTGTGAATGAGAGCACCAGAAATGCCTTCCTGAGTTACCACTCTTCAGCTATGGACTTTCCTTGCCCTCCACTCATACCTGATGAAGTTGCTTCCCAGTGAGTGGCAATATAATGGTGAACTGAATTTCTGTTTGCAGAACATAACATGATATACTATATACAGATATGCTTTCAAAAAGGGAATGGGAAGTTGCTTCCTGAAGGCTCCTCCATCCATCAGTTGAAGAAATGGTAAGATATAGGGTTGGAAATTGAAACTTAGCAGATTTAAGAAAGGAACAAGCAACTTCCCAAGGCTTGTGGTGAATTGGTCATTGGATTTTTTTTTGAGGTGAAGATAGTATTTTTATTTTTAAAATTACATTTTAGTTCAAAGAGAAATTGAAGCTGGGCATGCACAACAGAGGGAAAGACTGGGATGCCTTCCAGAATGAATACAAGGAGATAGAAATGGAGAAAAAGAAAAGGAATGGGTTTTGACCACTTAGTAAAAGTGAAGGTCACTGCTTCAGTGCTATTAGCAAGAATTTCTGGGGTAAAATGAAGCTCATCGGTTAGAAATGAAGAAAATCTCACTGGATAAAGCCCTGTACAGCCTGGACGGCTCTAATAGCTCGAATAGTAACAAAGTAGACCCTACTTTGAACAGAAGGCTGGACAAAAGCTCTCGAAAGGTCCCATCCAGCCTGCATTATTCTCTAATTTGTATGAGTCTATCATTCTGTGAAATTGATCTGTTAGCTGTTTATGTGGTGTAAAATGGGGGCATGGATTCAGACACCTAAATCTAAGCACCTACAATGTATATGTGCCTCAATATGAGCTGGATTGCTGAGGTCCCAATATAGTCAACAAAAATCAAGTCATCACAGAAAATGGAGTCTGAAGAGCATCATTTAAGGATGAGATGAATAGCTGTCTAGGTGCTACTGTTTATAATATAGACACACACATACAGACACCTAAATTTTGGAGTCCAGTTCTGGGGCTGCATCCCATCAGTCAGAACTATGATATGGCTATGGAAAAGACAAATGCACCCTGAAGTATGTTGCACAAAATGTTCTTATTAAAGATAAACATGCTAATGTTATTTTACAAGGTATTGCAGCCTTTTCTGTTTTAATTGCAGTTAACCGTATTCAAGATAAATGGAAGAACATATGGGCTACTGAAATGATCAGTGCAATCTCACAAAAATCTCACTGTCTACAAGGAATTGAGGCTTGATTTGACTTGTTTATTGTAGCAAAATGAGGAGTGTAGTTTCTAAATACTTCAGGAGTTAAAAACATGATGAACATCAAGGGAACAGTGCTGACATAAAATGATTTAACCATCAGATTTGTTTGGGATTAGATAAAACTTAATTACCACTCAATATTTTTGCTGGAGTCAGCCCTGCCCAGGCTTACAAAAATCATTACAAGCTCTGCTTATGTAATCAGAGATTAAGAGTTAAAATTATTTAGCACTAATATAAAAAATACACCCTTACAAAACACAACCTTAGTTGTAATTTACTTACATTCTTATACTCACACCTTTCTTATTCTGGCAAAGCAAGAAAATCAACAGATTTCAAAGGTATCATCCTGAAGAAAGTTCCAAAGTATCTTTAGATAGGTCACTTAATGACCCAACTGATATTAATTACATATTCATTACATAGATATCAGAA
This sequence comes from Elanus axillaris, assembly GCA_026212715.1. Classification (NCBI taxonomy): domain Eukaryota; kingdom Metazoa; phylum Chordata; class Aves; order Accipitriformes; family Accipitridae; genus Elanus; species Elanus axillaris. The sequence continues at coordinate 28,173,890 of JANZLQ010000008.1, forward strand.
TAGGTTTGGATATCCTCTTCTATCCCTTAAACATAACTTCCATATTTTCAGCATAGTTAGGGGATAGTGACCTTACTGGCATCTGAAAAAAAATCCTTTGTGCTATTATTTCCAACCTCATAAATATCTTAATAGAAACTTACCATCAACCATACTCCTCGGCTTCTAAACTCATTCCAGTACAATGAATTAAAGCATTACAGGGATTATTTTTTCTTAACCCTTTATACAAATAATGAAAAATAAATGCCATCTTCTGTGACAAAAAATAAAATGTGCTAGCTGTAGCATTCTTCCAGTCTAGGCACTTTCATTTTTTAATTATTTTTTTTTTTTTTACAATTAATAACCACAACTTCCTGGTTATTCCTATATTGGTTTTGCTTTGCACTGGAATGTTCTTTCTGGCTGTTCTTCTCATTCATCATTGATAATTAACCAAAATTCTTCCCATTTGTTTCTCTGGTCATTGCCTTGCTCTTAAGCATTGGTAAATACCGTTCCTCAGTTGTAAACTATGTCCATATCTACAAACATCTGAGGTCCAAGTTAAGCCTTGGAAATCATGTGTCGGACTTAAGATGTTTACATCTTCATGATACATTAGAGGTGGCACTGCACTTGTACACTTTTTATGTAGGTTCTGTTTTTAGCGAGACCACTAAGTAGACAGTTGCCAGTTACGTAAAAATACCTGTATTAGGGCCAAACATTGGTAAAGACATCATGAATGACGCATATAGGGCTTTTTAGTTCAAACAACAACAATCATTGTTGGTACAGGGTGTAACAGTTCCCAAAACCCCAGATGTTCTTCAAAATGTTTTTGCTATAATGGTATGCATTTAATTATCACTCTCTTTTCATGGAGAGAGATATATATCTGTATTTTCTTAATTGTTATGCTTATTAACTCATCAACCTGATTTTATATTTCATTAAGCTGATGGAATATTTAATACATAATTAAACTATGAAATCTTAATTTGTCATCAACACAAGTTGCACCTCTGCTTTTGTGTGCTCTTTCATTTAGACAGTCTAAAGGATTTACCTTCTAATGTTAAATTTTAATTGCAAGTTTAGTTCTGAAGGAAATTGCACAAACCAATGCTATGTTGTTCTCATTGACCAAACATATATTTTAAGGTTTTCTACACAAAATTTTGGAATACTTTAATAAGGGAGATAGCTTTTCCCACTCTTAGCTATGGGAATATGGGAATATAGCAAAGTTAGCGAAATCAGACCTGTGAAAAATGCAATGTAAGTTTTTGTGGCTTGGCCCCAAGCTTTTAAGAGTCTGAACTGCAAGTAGAGCCTGATCTCTAAGGAAGCTCTCACAATAAGTTGCCTTTCCTAATTCAGAAACTTACAGTCAGTCTCCAAATGTATGGTCATAAATTGGACATGAATAAATTTGAGTTGGAAATTTTCTTAATGACAGAGCTGTTTGGTCCTGTAACAGATTTCAAGAAGAAATGGTGAGGAGGGACTAGGTTGTTTGCTTAGAAAAAGAACCTGGTAAGATTTAAATGAAGATATTTGGTCCAATTGTCCACGAACCCAAGATAGACTCATCAGTTCAACATATCTCACCTGTTTCTATGTTCTCTGTTCCTAATTCAGAAACATCCCTTTGGTTTGGTTCTGTAAAAGTCAGGCTCACACACTGGCCTGACTGGGCTTACAGGTTATGAATTGTGCTAAATAGCAACATCTTCTTTCACTGTCATGTTACTTGTAAACTACTTTGGTTGGCTTTCTAGTATGGACAGACGTGTCTATGAAGCCAGTCATTTACAAGCAGTGGAAAAATCCACAGTGAAAAAGAATTGCTAAAGATGGTCTAACAATCTTTACTTTGACACTATGCAAGTAAGTCAAGGAAATGAAAAAGTTGTGTGAATATTAAAAAACGTTTTCCAGCAGCTAAATTTTATTAGATTGTGGAAGAGACTAACGATGTTAATTATACCTAGGTTTAACACTAATTCTTGTGGCAGCCCACTAATGGCCTTCCCACAATTTGATGAATGTCTGGTTATCATTACCCTTTGTTTATAGGCCTCCACATGAAGGAGGATGTTTCGAGAGGAGAAATGCTTTATTCCATTCCTGGCCCGAAGAGAAACTACACCAGTGACAGCTGCTCTCAAAGAAGGAAATTGTTTGTGCCAATTATAGCCAGTCAGGAAGGAAGCCAGCTAAAACCTCTTATAAACACCAACAAGACTAAGTATAACTGGTTTATTCTGCTTACTATAGTGAGGTCAGCTTTTCCTGTCCTGTTTTTGAAGAACTTCATGTCTATCGGGCAGAATGGCAAGATTTCACCAAACCGTACTGCAAAATGCTGCCTGAGAATTTAAGGTACATTAACAGTCTTCATCTGTTGTATTTTGTTCTAGTCAGTGAATGAAATTGGTCCTATAAAAAGGTTCACAAGGGTTAGCAAACACTTCAAATCCTCCTTTGTTCCACTGTTGAGAGCCCACGTGGCTTCTGCTTCGAACAGTTTTCCGTCAGCATTGTGAAGTGTTTTTCATTCCAGTCTTTATCATGCAATGGAAAGCTGCTTAGTTATAAATAGCAAAAATTATGGAATATCTAAAGAGATGGGTAGGATGGTGGGAGAAAGTTCGCCTCTATTCCAGATTTCCCAGAGCAGATCCCTATTTTGCAGGGATGGCATTGTGCACTAGCTCCACTACAGGCTGAAGGTTTGATCCAGTATAAATAAAGTCTGAGTGAATAACTGGGTTTTGTTTCAGAATCCGAATCAAGAGAGCTAACTGATTTAGATAATGCTGAAAAGAAAGAAGTCAGTTTTTGTTGTTAAACAGAATAAAAAAAAAAAAAAGAAAAAGAAAAAAGGGGAAAAGAAAGCTTTTCTTGGTATAGACAAAATGATATAATTTCATTTTTAATAAAGGCAAAGCAATTCAAAGCCTCATCTACAAAAGCAGCACAGAGGTAGCTATCGCCACCCTCCTTGGTCAATGGTGAGGGTGCTCATGCCGGCTGTGGGATGTCTAAATAGATATACTTTTGCTGTCTGATAGGTTTAAGTCTGATCATCCCATCTCCAGGAACGGTGCCTTAAACATTACATGACAGTCACACTGGGGCAGGTACTGTTTACATAAGCAAGAACACTTTCTTGGAAACAGGGCTTGAAACCCTATTTATTTCTCTGGCGGTTTGCATAGCAGGTTATAGGTTCATTCACACATGTAGGGTGGTTTTTAAATTTTTTTTCTTTTTTTTTTTCCCCTCCAAGCTCATGAATAGAGTACTTGAGCCAAGACTCAGCAATTTTCACAGGAGAAAGTAGGAAATAGCTCAACCTGGAATACAAGCCAGCAGGGCATTTGCTCAGCAAGATCCAAAGACTCTGCCTTTTTGGGCAGAGAAGGAATCCAAACCCAGTTTTACATATTAAATAAATTCTTTAACCATTGAGTAAATGGGAGAGGAAGAGGTTTAAATCCCAGTGGATAGGAATGTTCTACTTATCCACAGTTTTGATCCATCCCAAATTTACACATATTTTCAGGTTGCATACGTTTTTGTATTAATGTTCCTAATGATGCCTGGTACTTATTTATGGGGGCTGTTATTCTTTTTTTCTCATAAAGGTGCTTTCATTAATTTGTTTGTTCATTGAACTGCATGATTCTATTCCTGCACTTACTTTTACAACTGCTTTTCTCCACTCTAAACACAGAAGACACAGATGTGATTTTACAATCAAAGGCCCAAACAGAGCATTACAATATAATAAAATCAACAACATCAAACACAAGGCTGTTATTTAGAAGATGAAATACGAGGAGTGCTGTCCTAATAAATGACAACTGAGAGAAGGTAATGCAAATGGTTTGCAGACTATCAGACTCAGAAAAAGAAAGTCAAGCCTTGGTAAGAGTGGGTACGAAGCATTTGTTTCATTAATGAATTGATGATAATATAGCAAGATTTGGATAAGTCTTTCCTCCTAAAGATGCTGCTCTGTTCTTCTTACTTCAGGATTTGGACCATAACCCAAATCTTTTCTTCTCTAGAAAGCATTTCCCACCCACATTTTATGCAGAACAGTTAAAAGCCAACTCTTTCCTTGAATTAGAGAGCTTACTCCCTTTCCCAGCAAGATCATAGCTCTTGGGGTCAAAAAAAGATTTTGCTCTGTTATTTTTACCAGTATTTTGTGCCATCAGGCTCTCAACTTTGCTTAGTGCCTTCGTATGTTACTGTAATAAAAGTAATTGTTTATAGCATATAATTTGCTGAAGTCACCTGGGAAATCACTTGCAGAGGCAATGCTTGTAAGCATTTCAAGGATATTTCATTATGTTCCTTCTCTTTCTGTCATTCCCCTCAGAGCCTGCTCTCACCTTTCAGAGGTTTCAGAAGGCTGTCACAGGAAAAGATTCAGATCCTTGGAAGTGACTGAGATAAGATAGAGAAACTATGAACAACTGGAAAAGAAACTTTCCAAAAACAAAGCATACTCCTTGCCAGTCAATAAAACTGTAGTTGAACATGTGTTTTTAGGAAGTGATTTTTGAAAATACTTTCAACAATACAGACAGGAAAACGGATTGCAAATATTTACCAATTTTTCTACAGTTATTTTTTTTTGCGTACCCAAATCCTGGATGAACCACTGGATGTGTTATTCCACTCTTAATTGTCAGCTAACTTTGAATAGGATACAGAAGAGGTTAGAGTAAAAGCTATGAAGTCATTTGCTGAATCATGGCAGAGAGGGAAACAGTAAAATATCCTATTCTCATGTTTTAAGCTATTGTTCTTTTTTTGTTGTTGTTGTTGTAGGGGTTTTGTCTTTTAAACATGCCAGAAGCTTACAACCAGATGAAATGGTGTGTTCATTGGGAGAACTGTGATCATGCTGGGAACAAGCTTGTTTCATTCTATTCAAATGCTCTTCAGAAAGTCAAAAGGGTAATGCACAAAGCCAAGGCAGGCAGACTGAATAAAGTTTGGAAACATCAGGCTATCAGTGAATGGAGTATTTGCATGCATTCTAAATACCCATGGGTGGGGAACTTGATCAGGGAATCTTCACCTCAAACAACTAAAGCTTGCAGGGTTGTTGCATTCCCTTTCCACCTTCCCTAGGCAAAATATGCCCTGTTTCTTTATTACTGCCTATCTATCTACAAAATGATGTGAAGCACAAAACACACATAGCTGTACTGGGGGCTTACTCCTCAGCATGCTGAAATCAATGAACATCTTTGTGAGTAAGTACATTTCTTCTTTGGCAATGTAAAAGGCAACTCTGAGGAAAATGAAAGAATGTGAAAGCTGAGATGCTGCACTACTGAATTATGAAACTTCCTTTAATATTATAAACCTTTAGATGTAGACAGATTTTTAGCAACAGCTGGTTTCATCAGCTCCTTTAGCCTGTTGTAAAGAATTGACCAGAGTTATCCACAGGTGCCCACACAGAGAACTGGTATGAGATCCGTTGTCTAAACATAGACACCAGATGTGATTTTAGGGTACCATGCTTGTCCTCCAGCTGTGGCTCCAGGAAAGTACAGATGTCCCATAAATCCTGTGACATATCTGCTAGCCATGTGCAAACGTGTCAGGTGCGGTAGGGAGTCTAGAATATCACTGGACATCTGTGTTTAAGCAACTGAATCCATCTTCATGCCTAGCTGTTCTTTTAAAAATTTGCACTTTTTTTTTTTGTTAATTTAACCATCCAGTAAAAGATGCACTTTTAGTTGTTCAACAAAAAAATGTGCATTTACTATATGAAGGGTGCAAAAAAGCCCATCATTTGGTTTGCTCATAATTCCTCAAGAAAAAAAATTCTGTAACTTCCAGTGGTTGGTTGCAATTATTTCTCCCCACAGCCTACAAGAAGCTGGATTTCCCCTAGGACAGGGCCCGGTAGCCTGCTCATCATTTGAATGAACAAGTGACTTTGGCATCTCTTGAAGAAGCTTGCTCTGAAACTTACATTCAAAAGACCAAAGTTTTCTGTGGTCTCAGCACAAAGTTCATGTAGTGTTTGGTTCCCAGGATCAACGTAGTGCCTGGGAAGCTGTGGAAAGCTGGGGCATCACTGTCATGGTAAAAGAACACAAGGTAAGGGCAGGTTCAGGGTCTCAATGACTTGGGAAATGTGCTATGAGGGGAGGGTAACTAGTCCTTTTTTTTCCCCAATGGCCTTTTCTGTAGTGTGCTGAAATTCATATGGCAAAAGCATAAGACAAATTCTCTTCTCTTTCTCCATTTATTTTTGTTATCTGAACCAAGAGCTCTGCTGAAATGCCCATTCTTGGATGGCTCTCCATGCAAGTTGTGCCCATTATCCTATTTTCATTTCATTTCCAAATGAAGATTCAATTGCAGTTAGAAAAGGCTTTTTTTCCTCCCATGTGCATAACTATTATCTAGTCAGGGAACAATCTTGCATTTGTGTCAAAATTAATTTTTTTAGTTACTTTAAATTGTCCTCTCTTGCTGCAATTAAAGCATTGCATAATAAACCCTTCATGTTTCAATATCCAAAGGGAGGTGCTTGAATAAATATTTTTAATTGCCCTTTTTGTGTTTCACAGAGGTGAGATTCCCAGTATGAAAAATGTCCAGAATGTCTTATTATATTAAATTCTTCCTCTCATACTAATTTTTACAGTAGCATCCCTGATGGGACATTACCATTTCCCAGGTGAACAGAGTTCTTCTGTATATGCAGCCAGTATTAAAGCACCGTACAAGGATTTCAGGGGTGGGCACTTGGACATATTATTTGATGCCAGTAAAATATCAAACAGTTTTCAGCTATAATATCCTCTGACTCAGTAACATTCTGTTTATCTACTTCAAGAGACCACTTGGTAAATGTTTATCTTTTAGAAGCATGAGCTGTTTTCATGTACAATTATCATTCTCAGTTGCTTGCTTTCCCCCAAAATTCTTTGTCTTTTGGCGGTTGACTCAGATTCACAAAATGAGGTTTTCTTGCTACTATACCTTAATAATTTACCTGTGTGCAAAACTGATTGGCAGCTTTCACATGGTTTACATTTAGAGGAAGGAACATTTAAAAGTGAAGACTGGCACATAAGCTTTGCAAGTTGAATTTCCACTGAACCTGGATCCCAAGGATCTTCCTTGCTTTCCTTATGTTTATGGCTTTTAATGAGGCAAGTTCTCTGCCAGTTCAGAACTTTACCTGGTTCTTTCTTTTCATCCAGTGTCTTGCTAATTAGGCATGTTTATACCTCTTCCCTACCCCTTTAGGTTTCTAGGCAATTTTCTATCCTCCTTGCTGGTTTCTAACAGAGTCATAGAATCATGGAATCATTTAGGTAGGAAAAGACTTTTAAGATCATCAAGTCCAACCATCAATGCAGCACCACCATGCCCACTAAACCATGTCCTGAAGTGCCACATCTATGCATTTTTGAACACCTCCAGGGATGGTGTCTCAACTGCTTCCCTGGGCAGCCTGTTCCAATGCTTAACAACCCTTTCAGTAAAGAAATTTTTCCTAATATCCAGTCTAAACCTCCCCTGCCACAACTTGAGGCCATTTCCTCTCATCCTATCACTAGTTACTTGGGAGAAGAGACCAGCACCCACCTAACTACAACCTCTTTTCAGGTAGTTGTAGAGAGCGATAAGGTCTCACCTCAGCCTTCTGTTTTCCAGGCTAAACAACCCCAGTTCCATCAGCCTCTCCTCATAAGACTTGTGCTCCAGGCACCTCACCAGCTTGGTTGCTCTTCTCTGGACATGCTCCAGCACCTCAATGTCTTTCTTGTAGTGAGGGACCCAAAACTGAACACAGTACTCAAAGTGTGGCCTCACCAGTGCTTAGTTCAGGGGGACAATCACTTCCTTGCGCCAGCACAGGAATGCTCTTGTCACTTCCCTTTTCATGTGTTTTAAAGAGAAAACCCCAACTAATTCATAAATTGAAATTAAAATCTCATATTTCGAGGGTAAGAAACTAGTAAATGAACAATATAGATACAGAAATTCTCTTGACCAACTAAAAAAGTAAAATAAAAAAAAGTGTTGGGAAAAAATGGAGAAAAAACTGAGCAGTAGACACTCAACGGGACTGAAAGACCACTTCTGTCCTTCCCTTCCCCTCCTGTTCTTTTTCCTCTTTCTCCCAACTTTTTCATTTTTGAATATTGTGAAAGAAGCTATGTTGTGACCCCTTGTAAACTGGAAGATCAAAACTGAAGGACACTGCCATAGGTCTTAGCTCTGAAGATGACCAGGGAACCCCCTCAGAGTCGACAAAGAAAAAAGGCCACCCAAGAGATGCACATGGAGGAGGTCAGCAAGTTAGTTCCAGCTCATATAGAATTAAGGGGAATTTTTCTGTTGAGTTTAAAGGGAGCAGTAGCAGGTCAAAAGGCAGCGAAGACACATTTTATGGAAGAGTCCCAGCAGCTATCTGCTGCCTGTACACGTGTTTGTAGTTCAAAGGGAAGGATCATGTGTGTGCAGGGAAGGGTGGGACAGTGCGCCAAAGAAGCAATAGCTCTCAGAAGCGTAACTTCTTTTATCTGTCATCAGACTGGAAACATCAAGATACATAGTCATCCTAAAGCTCAAGCTTTTAAGATAGGAAAGATGGCAAGAAGAAAACATAGCCTCCGTCTACTGAATCATGCCCTGTTTATGCACTTCTGCACAGTTCTGTAAAGGGTAACTTGTAATGATTTTTCTGGATTTCCAAATGTTATTGCCTCCAGAGCAGTTATTTTCCTCTAGGGAGAGAAGAGGGCAGAAGGGGCAAGCTGTTTAATGGTGAAATAACCTGCATGGATTTATTTTCTTGTTCTGTTTATAATCTGGTTTCTTGCTCACTGGTTGTGTTGTGGTAAGAAAAAACCAAACAACTTTGGATTGACATTGCCTCCAATATTTATGTTTCTTCTGTTTAAAAATAATACTTAAAGTTCTACTGCTTCTTTATCATTCTTAAGTCATATGGGTGTGTATATCTTGTATCTTTGTATCAAACTACTGGTTTTATGCAAAGAACAAAATACTTACTATATAGTTCCAGAAACAAAATTCCAAAAGACTCAATATGTTGAATAAAATTTTTCATTTTACAGTGCAGAGCTCACTAAAAAAGTTGTGCTGAGAAATCTGCCTGTCTGCCAACCAGACAGCTTTTCTGAGTATTTTGATCAAGGTCCCCACAGTCCCTGCCCAAAGGTAGGCATCAAAGAATTCTCCCTTTAGGGTTGACGATGATGATGAAACACAAATACAAAGGCAGAAGAAATATAGAGAAACCCCCAAGGTAGGTTCTTCAGTTAAGACACACCAGCAGAGTTGCCTTCCAGAGTCTTTACTCCTCTGTCATGTCAAATTTTGACACCGTACTTTTAGATGGTCTCAGGTAGGTGGATCCCACCTGTAGCATTGGGAAAGGAGGTGGTTCTCCTCTGGTAGAGCTGTCAATTTTTACTCACTTGGCCCCTGAATGAAGTCAGAGATGGGTTATTGTCATGCTCTTTGACACATCCAAGTGTTTTCATTGCTCTTGCTGTTTCTCAGCCAGTCATGCATCAAACTAGTGATGGGGCATGGAAAGGTGGTATGAGATTATCTCTGTGTGAAAAAGCATAAGGCAACAGAGTTTAGGAAAGAGACTGGCAGACAGCAGCTTGACTTAGGGAGAAACAGCATAATGAGGAAGCAGAGAGAGGCAAGATAACCAGTCCCAGCTTGGGACCATCTGGCCAGTATATAAATCCATCAGCTGGGGGGTGGTGGTGGGAAATAAATCCAATCAAACAGCTGGAAAATCTGCAAGCCAGCCAACAATCAGCTGCATAAAAATTGGCTAAAAGCCTGAGAGACTGCATATGGTTTTGCATTCTCCCCTTATCTGGGGCTGCCTCCCACTGAATCCAGCGAGAGCTCTGTTGGAGCAGAAGACTGAAGGGCAACACTTGTGCCCATGCTTGTCAGGCACCCACAAGGAATGCCTGGTTGTCACCAGAGCAAGAGCAGGAGACACTCTTAACTTTGGTCACTGATTCAGAGCTAACCTCCAGCTATGTAAAAATCCACTTTGGAAACACAGATGAAGGAGCAATGTTAATCCCACACTCTCTGATAAGACCCTAGACCTAGAATTTACCAGCTCAGCAACCATGATGGAACTTCAGAGAGATTTTCTTTGATTTATAGATGAACACACAAAGGAGTTTGGATGAGAAATATTTATTTCTTCCCCTGTAGCCTTTCTCCCCTTTTCCTCTTTCCTCACATGCTGTCTCTGCTCCTTGTAAAGTTTTTTTAGAGATACAGGTCCACAGAGCTGCCTGGGATCTTTGGCAATCTTCTCATCCCTGCTTTGCTCTGTGTCCCACCATCTCACCTGAACCAATTCCAGGGTTTGGACATCCACATTAACAAGGATTCAGAGAACTTGCTTCGCTCAAAGCAAAGGCACTTGTAGGGTGAGAATGGCATGAGAAAGTTGATGAATCTTTAGGCTTTTTTCCCCTTGTAATTATTACTGGCAAGACAAAAAGGGTGTGCCTTCCCCTGTCCCAGCGAAGAGGAAGCAGTCTGCAGAGAATGTTGGACAGTGGGCTGAGATTGGCTTTGTGTTGGTAGTGCTGCTATCTCTACGTGCACAAGCAGTACATGTGCAGAGCACAGTAACAATCCTGAACCTTGACCAAATGAGCAACATGACACGGCTCTTTACAACCGCCACTAGATGGAGAGCTTTAGATACACTCTGCATACATACATCTATATGCAAAGTGCAAAGACTGTAAGGCTGGAAGGTAGCTGTATTATCCTTAAGTCTGAGCTCCAGCAAACAAAGAGCAGAAAAATTTTACTTAAAGATTTCTGTGTCAAGGTCATCATTCCTTGCTGTGCTGAAACATAGCTTCTCAGAAGACAGACATCCTGTATTTCAAGACTTCAAACAAGAATCTACTGCATCCATACTGAAATTTTTCAAATGGTTGTTCAAAACATGCACTTAATTTCTCATGTGGTTCTTGTCTGCTTAGAATTCTAGCCATTACATTTATACTTCGAATTGTTTCAAACATTATGTCTATAGTTTATAACTGAGCTTTTATCTGCATTTTTTCATTTCTGACCCATATTACCCTAACCTGGTGTGCGTAGGAGTTGTCTGGCATTACTGAAGAAGCTAAGTGCTCTGTACAAGTTTCAACACTTTGAATTTTTAAATTGCGTTTTTGATTTAAAAGCACTAATTCTACACTTAACACAGTTTAGAAGGGGGAAAAAAGGCTTTGCTAAAGTCTTCTGCCATTAATTTAACAAGTTAAAAGGAGAGTTCAGTGCTGTCTGGTTTAATTTAAGCAGGGTTACCTTGAAATGTGACGTTCATGACTACAAATTTCTACTTCAAAAAGAGGCTGAAAATCAGTCATCAAATTGTTCCATCAAAGTCCAAAGCAATGTTAATAACCCTGTTTCTGTCTTGGTCATTGCTGGTTCTGCAAATTATTTGCATTAGGAAGCTGAATCCATATAGTTGCTTCACCTCACCAGGACTTTTCTATGCAGTGTTTTCACTAGAGGCAGAGAAATATGAATAGTATAGTAGAGGACGTTTCTCACAACAAAACAGCTTTCTTGCTATGTTTGTCCTAAATTCAATCCCATTTCCATGTCAGGTTATATGTAATTGTGAATTCCCCAGAAGTTATCTGGAGGGCTTGGGAGCATATAAATAAAACCTGAGGGTTTCTGCTAGTGGCATCAGTAATGCTGCTTTCCCTACTCACCAACATACAGCAGCAGAGGACTCCTTTCCCCCATGCAGACCCCTGCATGCTTGCCCTTGATCTCTCCTTTCCCTCACCCTCAGGTCTTGCCCAGACACAAGTGGGGATAAGGTACCACCTCAAGGATCCCCGCTGGCCTGGCCTGGTGCTGTTTGCAAGGGATATTAAATGGATGGAAAATCCTCTGCAGAGCAGAAGGGGTGGGCATATTAGATCTCCAGGCCTTTCTGACTCAAGTGCCTCCAGGTCAAGCAGGGACTGGGCACACACTTGCCCCAAGCACACGGCATTACAGTGCTTCTCCCAGCTGCCCAGTGCTGAGACGTCACTTCTTCATCTGTGCCCTCCCTATCCAAGGCCTCCCCAAGTCACAGGACATCATCATCTGCCTCCTCCTGGCCTGCATCAAGCTGTGCATCTATGATGCCAGGAAAAAACAAATTCCTAGTGAGGATATAACCAGGCCTGTGGGACTAGCTTCTTTCCCTTGTCCATTCACATATCCAAGTGGGGCACTGTCAGACAGTGGCCGCCAAGCCAGATGCCTTCTGTGCATGAGGGATACTGTGAGAGATGCTCTGCTTGGTGGCCTCCTCCTGTCACCATTCCATTCATATCTGAGCCCTTAACGCTCACACTCCTTTCTTCGCTGCCCATTATTATTTCTCCTCATGTCTCTTTTTCCCTTAGCTTCCTCCTCTCCCAAGAGGTCTCTGTCCTGACACCAAAAGAGAAAATGACAGCAAGTCTGCCCGTGATTTCCTTTAGAGTGACAGAGGCTTACGGAAAACACCCACCTGAAGAGCTCTGCTGCAGGTAAGGTATTGCCAGGTTGTGCCCGACTCCTGCACCCTAAGGCTGCCTCATGCCCAAGGGACATGAAATGTACTCAGTGCTCTGCACTTTGTGGGGTTAAGTCTGCAGAAGGTTCCTGAGCTGTTGAGAAGGATGAAGGCCTTCTACTGAGCTGAGGAACTCAGTTTGATGGACCCCCCTGCAGAGTTATTTTGGTGCCATCAACGTTCAAAAAAAGGACAAAGAAAAGCATTGCTCTCACTAGGAGAGACACCATTGAACGGGATGAGGTTATACGAAGTATAACTCATGGTGCAGGAGACACTGTCTAGTTGGGAGGAAAGCAGGAGCTGGTGGGGAGCTCAGCAGCAGCCTGCCCAGGAACACGCTGCCTGTAAGAGGCCATTGCAGCAATGGCTCCATGAGAGCTGGAGCCACCTCTAGCTGCTCAAGAGGAGGAAGATCCAGAAGTCAGGGCAAGGTTTCAGGAAGTCACGAAGAAGAAAAACCTGGAGAAGGCCACATGTTTTGCCAAGCAAAACTTCCTTCAGCTGGACGCATTTTTATGCCCTTAATTTTGTTACACACACCCCTCCAACCAAAAAGAACCCCAACACCAAAGCATCTGCTCTTGTTCATGCACTTATCAAACACATGAAGGAAAGTTAGGTGGGAATCTGATCTTTCTGAAGTCTGCATTTTCATAAATATTGCCCTTTAGGAGTTTGTAAAATTGAATTTGGGTTGATAACCCTTTTTTGTTCACCCAGCCTTATATCCTCAGAGAGCAGTGAGAAAAATGAAAAGATTTTAACAAAATGTAATCATGGCAATTCAATACAATGGCATGGAGACAAAGATAAGATGAGAAATAAGGTACTGTTCTCTCTGCTTTCTTTGTTCCCTCATTTAAGTGATAATTTTCATACCTTACCTTTGAAAGATATAATTACAGTACTTGGAATCTGACTATTTCTGAGATTTATGCTATGCAGTCCTTTTTCCCCTTGACATTTGTGTCTTTTTAACTAATATAAGATCTTTAATCTAATAAATAGTATGTGGGACATGATTGTCTGCTGTCTACATGCACTTTGAGCTTCTTGGGCAGCTAAAAGCTGCATTAATGCCAGCATAAGCAACCATGGGAGTCCTTGCCCTGGAAAAAAGGGCAATTAAAAACTTTTAGAATTTCTGGGACCACAGTGACGTACAAGAACTATTGTGGGATATATCTTACCTGGGTCTCACCATGTAAACACTGGGCTGGTTAGCTGTTCCTAAGAACAGAATGGGGAAAAAAGGTGAGTCCATGGGGGTAGGTGATCAAGACAGAGAGAAAAAGAGGTTTCTATTTCTTGCAGATGAGGGAAGGGCAAGATGAAAATGTGACCCTTGGAGAAATGAGATGGCAAGTCTGCCTGAGATGGTGTGCAAGCCTGCAGCATGGGTCTGGGAGGGTGGACAGTCTCCAGAGACTTGGCTGGGAGTATGAGAGGCTGCTGCCCTCCAAGTCCTTCGGTCCCTGCAAGGGCTGGGGGTTAGTTGCCTAAACCTGCACCTTCTGGTTTAGATGTTTTGTAAGTGTCAGGAGAGAGGTCTGGCTTGGTCACTTCCCTGAGCATGCATGACCAGGAATTTTCATCTGCTCTGCCTCTGAGCTGAGGTAAATGGAAGCAGAAATACTCTGGGAACTAGACCACTGCCCAGCCAGCCCTACAATTTGGGAAGGGCAAAGGTCCATGTTATGTTCCTTACTGTGCTCAGCTGCCTCTTGGCCACTTCTCAAAGCATGGCCAGGATACCCGCTGTCTTCCAGTAACACCGTCCTGGTCAAGAGCCAGGTTACATGACCAGTGGGCAGTACAAAGAGGCCAGTGCTGTGAGCATCAGTGAGCTATAAATAGACTACCACAGAGTAACACACATGCTACCAAAACCTTTGAATATGAAGATCATGCATCTTATGTTCAGGCATGCATCTGAAGGCAGGGAAGTTTTGAGCAGCTGCAGGAAGTTGTGGGATCTGGGCATATTTTAGAAGTTTCCACCCTAGAACAAGGCTTCTCAAACTTTCTTAGCTTGATACCACCAAAAGCAGCAGCAGCTACATCAGTGAATGCTGCTGCTGTTGAGAGGGCAGGACCCACACCAGCACCCATCCCTGAAGGTCCCTTCCAGTCTAAACCTTCCTAAGATTCAGTGTTGACTATGGCTGGGCTACTGCTCAGAGCAGGGCTGCAGGATTGTTGAGGAAGTGGAGCAAGCCTGGGGAGCTACTAGGATGGCTGGGGAGTGAGGCACACCATGTACAAGGAAAGGCTGAGGGAACTTGGCATGATCAGCCTGATAAGAGATGGGTTTGGGGGGAGCTAACACCAACCTAGTAGGGGATGTAAAAAAGGTGGTGCTGGATCCTTTTCAGAGATGCACAGAAAGAAGACAAGGGGCAACAGACCCAAGTTGCAGAAAGGGAAATGCCTGCATGATATAAGGAAAAAGGGTTTCACAAGGCTTTTTAAGAGGTGGAAGAGGTTGTCTGGAGAAGCTGTGCAATCTCCATCCTTGGAGATAGATACCCAAAACCCAGGCAGATAGCCTGAGCTAACTTCAGCGCTACTTCTGCTTTGTTTAGGGAATGACATGATCAGGGGTTATATTAGATGACACCCAGATGTTCTTTTCCACCTGAAACAGCTTTTTGTGATTTCCACCTGCATCAGCTGAGCTCTGCTTAGGCATGGGTTGAGTTGCTTGACTCTTTGGCACCACAGTGTTCAACTAGCATGAGTAGTTCTAGTCATGCATGTAGTCTAATACATTTGGTAACTTCCACCCTTATAGAAATAAATTAGGATTTATTTTTGCTTTTTTTCCCCTGAATAATCTTCCTAGCTGATAACCACACAGTACAATCATATCCATTGATTAGGGCTAGACCCAGTCTCCTTGAGAGTGATTAACATTTTGTATTAATGAGCTTAAGAGTCTTTTGTTCAGCACTGCCTCAAATTTATGGTCAAGGGAACAAAGCAGAAGGCACATGTTTCTGCATGTGTTCACACTCTTTGGCAAGTCTAATACTGGGCAGGTTTGGCACCTTGGCATGGTCAGGTGCTTTTGTTTGTAATACCTGGCTGGATCAGAAAGGGCATGCTACAATGGATATGCATAGCTTGGCTGGTCCTTAGCTCACTGGAGACATGTTTTGTGTCTGAGATCCTCTTAAGCTAAAGCCAGCATGAAAGGTCATGGTGCTCGGGATTCTTAATCCAGCTCTCAGCCTGCATTTCATTTTCTGCTATGGATATAGCTTTTGTGTCTGCCCCCTTTTGTGAATCACGTGGGAGATGGAGTCAAGGCTTTGGAAGAATACTGCTGGGATCAGAGGAGAACAGGCTTGACACTTTTAACATATTTTCTGTTCATGCCATTATACTGTGTGAATAACACTATTTTACTTAACTTTTTTCAGTTAAGTTTCACTGAAGTCTTTTTAATGCTTGCCAAATTGCTGTATACCTTTTAGTACAGAAATGTAAGATAAATGCATGATAATATAACTTAGCTTCACCGACTTTCCATCCAGTTGGAGGAAAGGAAAAAGGTATATCTTGATGTCTTCTTCCAATTTAGCAAGTACATTTCAGTAATTTCTCATTCTGGTCTGTTTTGTTCCATCCCTTTGAAAACAATGATGAGATAGAAAATAATCCAGTGAAAATGAGCAACAGTAAAATAACAGTGACTCCAGATGTCCCTTTGGAAAATGGCATCTGGAATTGCAGGTCAGTTTTACCTCCACAGATAGTTTCTGTTGGTGTTTTGTTGTTTCTTTTAAAAGGATCTCCCATTCCAGTACCATGAACCTGAGCTATCTAGGGCGATTATCATTTTGGGAAGGTGTGTTGTATGCCAAGAAAGCTTCCATAGACATCACATGCATGGTGACTCAACAAAAAGGTTAGTCAGAGGGTACTTTTTTTAGTGATTCCGACTTTTTAACCTAATTTGGACTAGTATGACTGAAGCACAAGAAGGTGGAGTGACTTCCTTACAGTCACACTCTGAGTCAGTGGCTCAGTACCTTCAGCCTTCCCATATTTTTATTCCAACCACTGAGAGGACCACATGGCTTCCTCTTGGCGTGCTTTGGGGTTTCACAGCTGAGAGGTGCAGGCTGTAAAGGCTTTTGCTGCTGATGTGTGAGCTGGTGATTTTACAGCAGATGTTCTTAATGTAGGAGGACAGGATCCAACCAGCAGCAATCTGTTGGCTTCTTGTCCATTCAATCCACCTCCTGTTTGTGGAGCTCCTCTCAGACATTTTCCTACAGCACTATCACTCACCACATAGTCTCTGCTTACCA
Source organism: Elanus axillaris (assembly GCA_026212715.1). NCBI lineage: Eukaryota > Metazoa > Chordata > Aves > Accipitriformes > Accipitridae > Elanus > Elanus axillaris. The sequence continues at coordinate 28,190,867 of JANZLQ010000008.1, forward strand.
TGGGAGACAGGAAAATCGCCGTGGTTTCTGTTCCCAGGGCTCTATGTCAACCTTTCGTAGTTTTGGCTGGTGAGGTTCGTAGGCTCTTATTTTTGCTCATCGCTTCAATTTTTGAATGAACCTTTCCTCTTTCCTCTCCTCCACTCCAAAAACCCAAAGCAAAAAATCAGCTGAAATGGCCAATTTTTGCCTGCTTTTAGATGGAAACCATGCAAAACCACTGAGTTTGGCCTGCTGTCTGCCAGAAACTATAAATAGGACTGTTTGACTGAAACTCAGCCCTGGTTTACTCAAGCCACAACCCAAAGTTGTGAGACTGTCTCTGAACCCGGGTGGATGTTTTGGAGTGTGTTGACCAAGAATGGTGGCTGTAAGAAAATCAAAATTCTGCTGAGTTACCTGCTTGGTTTGGGGTTTCATTGCTGAAGTTTCATACAGCTGTATTTACCACCAAATGCTCTGAAGCTTGTTTCTAGGTACCTCCTGGCCCTCCTTCAGGTTAGGTAGGGAGCCTTGACCTGGTGACTTCTGATTCTCAGCATCTCTAATTCTCTGGCTGTTTGGTGAAGGGCTTCTAATTCTTCCTTAATTTTTCAAGAAGCTTTGAAATCAAATGTAAAATTTTGTTTGCACACTTTTACTCTGAGCATAATGTGATTTATTCAAATCCCAATTTTCATAGACCTAACCCAGTATTATCAGTGACATATGAGGGCTATTGAAGGAAAACATGCTCTTTCCTTCTGTTTAAAGTAACACTAAAGGCTGAAACAGAAGTAAATATTCAGGGCCTAACTCTGCACCAGTTTACCTCTTAGCCTAAGACTGTCACTGAACATCTAATGCATTCCAAAAAAGAAGTTAGACTATAACAGTGTTTGGATCAATACCTTTCCCTTGAAACAAATAAAATACTCTTTAACCTAGCAAAAAAATTAACTTTGTATATTTAAATTCTTCCATCCTTAGAGAGTAAAGTGTCTCATTGCATCCTCCAGTTTGTTTCTGTCTTTTGCTCTGCCAAATTTTGCAGCAAGGGTAGATTAGGATTTCTGTTGGATTATATCATGAGACAGGAGGCCTTTCCAAGGACTTTTTTCCCCAGCTGATACATTAGATTTTCAGTTTATTCACCTGAGATAACAATGTATTCTTGTGTTAGCAGAGCTGTCACACTTCATTTGATAATTCAGAATTTGTTCTTTGGCTTAGTGGATGCAGGGGTTTTGCAAAGCAGTGTAATTTAATGAATTTATCTGCCTGGAAGGTGTCACCCAAAACCTCAGAGATATCTATCTTTATATATTAGTAGATCAGCCTTGACTCTGGAAGCACCTCTAGGTCACGGTGCATTCAAACCACTTTAGCACTGGGCACGTAAATAGGGAGCGAGAAGCCAGCTCCCAATCCAGCTGTCACACAAGCACGCTGGAGAAATTAATCACAGGGCCAACTGTGTTTATTGCCAACCAACCATGAAATACCATAACAAGGACCCCTTGTGAGGCCATAAATACTGGGTCTTCAATCAGTAATGAGGGTGACACCACCCAAACCAGAATACCTATCTCGAGCTTTCTGTGCAGAGGAGGCAGGGCTGCAGCTTCTTAGCAAATCTAGGCAGGCCACTGAAGTGCTGCTTTGTTGTGTATTTATTTTCTGAGAGCCTGTCTTGAGCCTCAGATCTGATTTGCAGAAGAGCTGAGCATTCACAGCTGCAAGTAAACACTAGCAGCTGCACTTTGAAGGTAGAAAGTGCCAGAACACAGGGTTTTGCCAATGAGAAATCCCCAGATTCATGGATATTTTTTCTTACTTAATCCCCCCTCTACCCCATTTCTTGGTCTTTAATAGAGAGGGAATACCAACCATTTTGTCATCTTCTGGGGGCTGTGAAGGACTCAGAAACAGCAGCAGAGCAGGGGGAGGACTAAATATCACACAAAGAGCTGACTAGAGCACAGTGAAAACTACGTGTCCTATTCTATGAGAGTTCATGATTTGGCAAAAAAAGGACACATTAATTTTCAGTCTCATCTGTATGTCAAAAAACAAGGAGCATTTTTTTAGGGAAAAAATGGGAATGGGTCTGATGAAATCTTTTTGTCTTTACCTTCCAGAAGCGTTTTTGTTTGGATTCGCTATTCTCTTTAATTTTGTAACCTATTTTTAGATAATTGATGTAACTCTGTCCTCCTCTTCCCCAAGTTTTTTCTTTCCAGGTTACTTTTCAGACTCTCTCCCTCCAAGCTGGTCCCAGATTCCTGTTGGCTTTGTTCTCTCCAGTTCCTGGGCATCACAGGCAGGAAGAACACTGGAGAAAGCCTCCCTGTAATTTCAGTTCAGCTTCTGGCTATGGCTGAGATGGCAGGAAATGTCTGAACCCTGGGCTGGGGCACATCCAAGGCAGGTAAAGCACTAGCAAGCCTCTATTAACTCTGCACACATGGTAGTTTATCAAACCCTCATAACCTAGCCCCATTTTTTTTGTTTTAAAAGCACTGGGCAAGTCCTTGAGCAAGAGGAAGCCTCGCTGTCAAATCTGAACATGTAGAGTGTAGTGGCACAAAAGGCTTCTTGGGAAACCATGCAGAGAAATCAGCGTGTTTTGTCTAATCCCATTCACAGAAACTGGGGATATTTTTTCAATGACATTGTGCATGTATATATAAAAAACATCCTGAAGCAGACATGCAGAATAGGAAATTTCAGTCTAAATGGAAAAAATTTGCAAAGGCGTTACGGGAGAAGATGCTGCCCGAGTAGTCACACACCAATCAAGGAGTTGCACACACATCTACCTGAGACTTTAACTGCTTGTACCAAAGTGCCTTTGCAGCGGGCGACTCCAGTGAGCTGATGGGTGCTCCTTTTGACTCCTCACACACACACTCTCACCCTTGGGTGCTTCTTCTTCCCTCAGGTTCAACCCTAGGTTCCCTAAAGCAGAATCTCTAATCAAGGCCTTCAAAATAAAAAATTGTAATTTATTCTATCTATGGTGCACAAATTTAAACAGCTCAAGCTGGGTGGCTCCAGAGAGGGACCCCAAACACTAAAATCGCTGTGCAATTATACCCTTACAGTCTAAGTTCCCACCCCTCACCCCATAGTCTGATCCAACAGTTATTTTCAGTCTAGTGTCTTCTCTCTCCTTTGGTCCTTGTTCTCATCTCTAGGTGGGCTCTTTCTCTTTCCTGTTTTTTAGGCTAGTTGTCATGATGTCTCCTTTTCCTGGCTCAAACTGGCTCTGGGGCTTTCTGAATCTTCTTATTCCTCCAATCAGAGAATAGATCAATGTTAAGCAAAAGCATTAAGCAAGCTGAGTTCTGCTCTAGCATGACCGACTACTTTCAAGCAGCTAAACAAAGTCCTTAAAACCCTCCAAACCAAATTAACGGCCTCTATAATTTATAGACATTCCTGTGCTATTACAGACTCACAATCTTGTGCTACGTGCTGTTTGCATCTTGTTCAGGTGTGGTCCGCATGCTCAGGTAGCTCAGCTTTGCCACCTTCCACATGCAACAAAGGGCAACTAAACCCTGTGGCAAGTTAGGCTGAACTGTACTTTATCTACTCTGTGCTTGTGTTGCTTTTATTTGACCTATCTGTCTAGACTAGCCAATTCTTCTGTACTGAACAACTGTCTTTAAAGGAATAGCAAACTCTTCTGAATGTGTAGTACACAAATGAAACATTAAAGAAGAGGCCATTTTAGGCTGACTGCTTAAATAAGGTGTCTCTTTCTTCTTTAAATAAATAAACAGAACTGTCCTGTTACCTCTACTTCAACTACATCTTTTCTCTGTTTACTTGCTATGAAATACATTAAAAGGACACACAATGCTGATGGGTCACATGATCCCAACCCAATCAGTTAGCAGCTTTTAAAGATGACTCATTGTTTGGTCTGTAACATAAAACAGAAGTACACAGTGAAAGCCCTAACACAGCCTTTTAGAAAAACTCCAGAGATTTATTTTTCCATTCGTGGTTTCACTTTTAAATCTTTCTCCAAAGCCGGAAGCACAGATCGTGATGAGCTGATATAGTATGTGCATGCAGCAGGCTTTTCCTCTTGCTGCCGCTCACATTACTCCCTCACCTCATCTGCAAGTACAGTTTTAGGGTATACATCTGATTCCCGCTCCTTGTCCTGAAACAGCTGGGTTCGACCAGCAAGCCTCAACTTTTGTACCAACAGACCTATTTATGTCAGTGAGAGGACTTTCATAAGTGGCAAACAATTTCCTTTGCATGAGTCTGCAGAATCCCAACTGTTTGTTTTCGTTATGTATTTCAGGATGTATTATGTCAAATCTGTATGTGACTTATGCTTTCAGATGCAAAGAATCTGCAGAAAGACTGCACCAAAATAAGCTTTCCCCATTTCATGTTATGTTGATAGTATCCTGTTTTAATTCAGAAGACTTGAAAAGAGGCTTTCTTGATTACCACTTTGTATTAGTTTAACTCTGAGTCTTGCAACCTATCTTACATGGTATTTTCAGCCCTGAAAATCCACTACAAAGTAATGTGTCAAAAAAAACTCCAAACCAAAACAAACAAAGGAAAACAAACAAACAAAAAAGCTTGTCTATCAATAAAACCAAAAATTAAATGGAGCAAAAAGGCATCCTCCCGCAAGATGGCTCTTTCTAATGGGACCAGCTGCCTTCTAGATAACTAAACAGGAAAAAATATGTCTTTCCCATGTCTCCTTTCAGACTTCTATAATTCTTAATCACTAGCTTCCTTTTTTTGTAGACACACTAAAACCCATTTAATCCAACAAGTGAAATAGATAAAGACTTACTAAGTAGTGGTAGGCTCCAGATATGTTTTCCCATATGAAGAAGGGGGAAAAATTAGCCATTGACAGGGAAAGAGCTTATAGAGCTTACTTCAGACAAAATAAGGGAGTCCTGCATGTTGAGCGCTCAACTTGCTCAAAAGTCTCTGGCCTGAAATCCACAGGAATGAAGGAAAATACTGCCCGAGCCTTCCCCCAGCCCTTTTCTCCCCATACTTTTTCTGGAGAGCCCAATGTATTGCCCTGCCTGAGCGGCCCATTGTGGCCTCACACACTTTGCATGTCTGCTTCGGTCTAATGAAGAAAGTTTCTCACTGAGCTGTACCATCAATCACCTCCTCCTGGAAATTATATATTCTTTATATTCCGCATGAGAAGCACAGAATTAATAATTGCTTGGTTCATCTATTAAAATATTTATTCTCAAAGTTCTTTCTACCCCCTTTTTTTCTGAGATATGGCAGTGAGTGATGAAAAGATCTGTCCTACATTAAGGGCTTTTGCAAGTAATCCAGAAATCTACATTATAATAAAATATTGTTTCCTGTGGTGAAGGCTCCTGAAACTCAAAGTACAACACATCTTTTCAGCTGCTGTCGATGTGCCTACAGAGCTGACTAATTAGACACTAACAAGCATATTTTGCCTGAATCTATTAACACACAGTCTGAACCTGAGTGTTTCTGCTAGCAGTCTTGGTGCTGCCTTCCCTGAGCTGAAGTGTGAGCTGCTGACTACAGGGACATAGGTCTGAAATAATGAAAGCAGCTTCTTTTCATTCGAAGGCTGATCCTGCTGATCACCTTCCCTTGCTCAATAGATGAACCATGATTTTATCCAATATGTGGATATTTAGCACAGGGGAAGCAAAACTGCTCTGTCCTCAAGGTGGTTTGTATTACTAGCTAAACATGTAGACGATGAGCTTGGAGGAAAATAGGTATCAAAGGAAAAACATGGGTTGTGATTTGGGCTGAGACAGGGCTGTTGGATTGCAGGTATTCTTTGTGATATTTGGAATGAAAGTGCAAAACATTTAATCCCTACAGAAATCTCAGATTCATTAAGCTGCTCCAGAGAGATCAGAAAGCTGCCTTTGTTCACTGGGAAGGGTCTTGTGTCTTTACTGAAGGGTTCAGTTTGGCCTCTTCCAAGGCACTGATTTGTAAGGGCACATTGTCTCCTGCCTCATGTCGAAGATTTCTGCCTTGCTGGTGGTGCTCAGGGCTTGGCTGTCTTCATGGCTTCTCCACAATCCATCCACAGAGCTGGAGTCTGCTTTGCCCAGCACTTCAGTGCCTCAGCTAGTGCTGGGTGACTGGTTAACCTGTCTTCCTGCTGATGTGAGTAGATTTTCATATTATCAGTCACCTACGGGGGTGAAGGAGGCTTTTTCCTCAGAGCATCTGGCTTTCTTTCTTTACCTGACTCTGTAGCCTTAGCCCAGTAAGATTACTTAATATTGTTGAATTGAATGAACACAGACGCACTTTTAACAGGAAACCTTGGAAAATATCTTGTCAGTATTTGTGCCAGTGTGTTGTTTCCCTTATGGACAAAAGCCCTTCAGAACAGAGATGATGGTGTTATTTGCCTACATGTAGGCATCTACTGGTATCTGAGCTGTCTGCCCTCTACTCTGTTTATAGCCTTTGTGGAGAAATGGGGGCTTCTAGGTGTGATTCACTTTGCCCTAGCATAGACAGCTGCCTGTGGTTAGAGAAGTTGCTCCCTAAACACACCAATTGTTTTCCAGAGCCTAGAGAGGATGACTCTCCCTAGATGACTACATAGGCAGATGTCTGGGGTTAAGTAAGTGAAACCCACCCAGGCTGTCCTTTTGTTTGTACAGAATTTGGCATAGCAGAGCTGTGATTTTCTCATCAACTCTGATAACAATGCTGGGAGAAGCAGACACAGAGAAAAGGAGCTCTTTTAGAAATCTGAATTTGTGAGATATGCTTTTGCCTGAGTGATCAATCTCTCACTTCTTAAAAAAAAAAAAAAATCTCAGTCTTGCCAACATTGGGGATACTGTTAAAGCTGGCTCAGCTAGTTAGGTGGTGAGGAGATCAACCTCTTACACTTAATGCTGTCAGTGATCTGCATGGATGAGCACTAATTGCCTGCAATCATAGATCTTCATTAGCAGGTGAAGATGGGCTCCATCTCTGACCACTAAGGCTCCCAGCACAGTGACCGCTTAGTAAAGAGAAGGTTTAGCTAGAGTGGAAAACACTTCCGTGATAACTTAGTGTAACAATGCCCTAGAGAGGTGGCTCAGAAGACACCCACTTGTCTTCCCACCCTTGTACACTAGTGCAGTTACCTGCTTCCTTGCAGTAAAATAAAAGATGTGAGGTCCTGATGGTTTAGTCCCCAGATGAATGTGGTCATGCCTCTCTTGTGTGCGATTATGAGCAGAAGTCTCATTGTTTCTCTTTTTACTGTCTGCTTTTCCACTGGGCCACCTTCAAAGAGGCATTTCTCTGTGGTAACACAGGTCCTGTCCAGTGAGACTGAGCACCTTCTTTGAGGAAGTATTTTATTTCTGGGCTACTAAATGTCTAACAAAATTGTCCAATGGTGTTTCCTTTTTTTTTTTTTTTTTCTTTTTTTTTTCTTTAATAAGGTGTCCCTTTCATAAGCAGAACATAATATTTCAGGAGGAGAAGTGCTGTTTCCCAGGAAGAGCTGCTGGCAGCACCTCCAACACCTTCAAAGAATGATGAATTCAATCCAATATGTGTGCATGGCATAGGGTGTTTTATTACCCCTTTGTGTACTTGGAGCCTGTGTATTAATCATCACTTAGAAGCAAGAAGAAAATTGTTAGAGTCTCTTGAGGTGAAGGCTGTGTGTAAAGCAGCTGAGGGCTTTGTGGTATATTGTTGTGGTTTGGAAGCTGAATTAACCTGCATTCTTTTTTTTTTTTTTTTTCTCCTTTAGCACAACCAACCATGGCTACAGAAAAGGATTTCTTGCTGTAGAAAAAGAAAAGCAGGGTTTTATGTATTTCATACCAGATCAAACTGAAGAAAGCTGTAATTTTTCATCCTTTTGGCATGGTGATACAGGATTAGGTGCATTTGATCTATGTAATTTCTGGAGTCTAGTGGGCTTTTTATTCAAATTCTGTGGCATTTACCTTAACACTGATAGGGACTTTTAATAGTGGAAGGCAGAATTCTGACCTGGCAGAAAAAACTGAATTTATTTTTTTTTTTTTTTGCTGTGATCCAAGGATGATCTTTAATCTCATCTATGTACCTGCAAGTAGACATCTAGCCTCTGTATGAATCATAGAATGGTTTGTGTTGGAAGAGACCTTAAAGATCATCTAGTTCCAACCCCTCTGCCATAGGCAGGGACACGTTCCTCTAGACTAGGTTGCTCAAAGCCCCATCCGACCTGGCCTTGAACACTGCCAGGGATGGAGCATCCACAGCTTCTCTGGGCAACCTGTGCCAGTGCCTCACCACCCTCACAGTGAAGAATTTCCTTAAATCTAATGTAAATCTACCCTCTTTCCCCTGAAATCCATTACCCCTTGTCCTATCACTACAAGCCCTGTAAAAAAGTCCCTCCCCATCTTTCTTGTAGGCCCCCTTTAGGTACTGGAAGGCTGCTATAAGGTCTCCCCAGAGCTATCTCTTCTCCCGGCTGACCAACTCTAACTCTCTCAGCCTGTCTTCATAGGAGAAGTGTTCCAGCCCTCTGATCATCTTCATGTCCCTCCTCTGGGCCTGCTCTAACAGGTCCACGTCCTTATGTTGGGGGCCCCAGAGCTGAATGCAGTACTCCAGGTGGAGTCATATGAGGTAATGTGCAAAATCTGAGTCTTACATGTTCACATGAAGAGCTATACTTTTGCCTCCAGTTTAGTGGGAGGGAGAAGACAAAAAAAACTCCAAAAGCAAAAAGATCCAAATAATCTTGGTATGTTTGTTAAGAACATGAAATGCAATACAAAAGTGGCAGGTAAAATCAAATGTTGTTCTGGTCCTGTATACTGGTTCCAATGCTGATGAGAACAGGAGGCTTAGGGAAGAGTGCAAAAGAGGGCAAGCAATTGTAGCATTTTCCCCTAATACTTTCTCAGCCTTCACTTTCTTTAAAGTTGGAAATTTTCTGAGCCTGACCAGGGTTTGTTGACCTTCAGTGGACTTCTCCAATCTTTTCAGTCTTCCTTGGAACCTATATACACTTTCTAGATCTACAACATCCTTTGTCAAGTAATTCTGCTTGTGAAGAACTACTTCCTTCTGTTTATTTTGAATTTGCTTCCTATTACTGTAATTTCATGTCACCTAGTCCTACTGTTAAATCTTGGCGTAAGTCTGAAGTTACAGGTCCAGTCCTGGTTAGTTTTGTGTAAAAGGATGGTTCAGAATGCCAATACAGGGGCATACCAATCAAATAGTAAAAGTACTTGCAATTTTCTTTCCAAAATATGTTTTGGTGTGCTGTTCTGGACCATTCCATCACAAAACAAACCCTATCCCTAATTACTTGCATTTACCCCTTTTGCTTGCATGTTGTGGTAGCTGCTTACACAGATCAGGACTAAACTTCTGTTTGCATAGCTCAGAGAGCTGTGTTAACATGACACCAATCTAATGTCATCTACTGCCTGAGGGAAAAGAACCCACAAGTTAGGCCAAACATGCTGGTTGATTGACTGATGGCAATAAAACCCTCACATGGGGCTACCACAAAGTTCAGATGGTTTGGCGAGGCCCTCTTGGCTGTATTGTCTCACATTTCTCTCCAATTGTCTGTGAGTAGACAACTTAACGAACTCCCGGTCAAATGTGTCTTCTGCAGTGAGCAGTGTTCCCCTTCCCATGCCTTCATGTTGTGTTTTGCCATACAAGAACAAACAGCCCAGACATTTCAAAACAGGGTCATCATCATTGCAAGACAGCATGGGAAACCAGAATGGCAAATTAGGTCACAGCTTCTTAAGAACCTTTCTCCTTCATCAGCCCTCATGCTCTTTTTTCACAAATTAAGTTATAAACTTGCAGAGCAAGAGAGTATGTCTTCCTGGAAGCCTGGATAGCACCTAGGATAATGAAGCCTCCTTCCTTCTTATGGCCTCTAGGCATCACCGTACTATAAATTATGAGTAAAATAATTCTAGTTCATGGTCACACCATATAGACAGATTCATTCATGTAAGCTGAGAACACAGTAATTAATTACTTTTTAAAAAGGAATTAATAAGTATTCCTAAACATGTAAATCTCAGGGAGAATACTCAATTTAATGACTGAAAACGGATGACCTTTGCTCATTAATAGCACATGAGAAAGTTTTTAAAACTAGTCTGCTTGGGTGCCTGTGGGTCTCATTTCCAAAAGTATTTGGATGCCTAAAGATGCTGGCATGAAAAATTCCACCCCAGGAGTTTTTTCTCCATCTTTTGGCACCTGGAGGTACTGAACAATTGGTGCTCTGGAAGGAGGCAACCTGGCTGAAAGGCTAGCCTGCAGGGCTGGAACCCAAGAGTTGTGGTTTCTCTCTCCAGCCATTGACATTGTCCTGCAGTGTTAAAATAGGCCTTAAACGTCTCGGGGGGCG
>JANZLQ010000008.1:28201291-28215701 GCA_026212715.1 Elanus axillaris
CTGCCCATTTGTAACAACGTGCAGTTTTGCTCACTTGCAGAAGTGCTTTAGGATCAGTTAATGATAAAACCTGACTGTTTTCAATCTGAGACAAGACTCAAGTTCATTGTCCAAGGTCTTGCTATTTCTGCTGACCTTGCCCACAGGTATGTTCAATTGTGAGTTACTGCTAACTGTGATAAGGCTTCTCTGGTGTGAACAAATTTTCATTAGGGACTTAACTGAAGCAATTGCTTCAGTTTAAATAGCTTAACAGTGAACCACTGAATGCAGATTAGGCTACAGATCCTGTAGTATGGTTCAGATCGATGCTGAAAATATGGAGTTTACATTATGAAACCCTCAATCCATTCATTCTTCTCCCTTTGCTGTGGAAAGTCTTTCCATCTTGAAAAATACTGATTATAGCACCTGTTTTCTTAGTATGTGTGCGCTCCTCAGGACCAGCTAGGACTTCTTGCAAATAAATTCTTACTGTTGCAGAAAATTTGTGTTGCAGGTATGCAAACTGAATGCATGTATATAGTTAGGGAATTAGGGACTGCCATCATGGAAATGTTTAGAAGGCTGACAGATCAGAGAAGTTTTAAACTTTTATCTTTACTAAGTCTATTCATTAAGAACACCCTTTGTGCCCATGGCTAATTCCTAAGTATTGTTAGACATCATCACTGTTCATGTTTAACAGCCACATGGTAAGTCACAATTGTGAGTACACAATGCTACAGAGATGATGCCTCACAGCTGGCACTGATGGCTGTGGTCTTTGGTGGTACCTAGTTGCCAAGGTTGGGTGATCAGGCTTGACAGTTCACTGATGAGAGAAGCCAGAACTGAAGTGGGCTTGTCTTCTTTTTTCTCTGATTTTTCTTGTTTATGCCTCATGGGTTTATAATATTTCCTGCTCTCAGAAAGGAGGAACTCATCTGCTCCTGGTATCACTTATTGTGTTTTTTGCTTTGCCAGTCATCTTTCTCATGTGTTTAGCAGGTTGTCCTGGATATTTGCAGTCCCTTGCACTTATATTATCCTCTGTCTGGCAATTTTTGTAACTTAGATGCCACCTACTTGCAACTACACCTATATTCAGTAGTCAAGTTGCTCACATACTTATGCAAAATGCTTATACATTGCATCTTGCTGTGCCTTGAGTGTTACAAAATGCTTCCATTCTGTTGTTAGTTACACCATCCTTGTACATATTTGAGTTGAAGGTAAATTAATATTAATTATATTCTGATTAATACATTTATAATTTCTAGGTGTTACAGACCTCTGTTTTGCTACACCTGCATATTTGCAATGTTGTCCACCTTTCTGACCTGTCTTTCTATGACACAGCAAGCTTGTAGCCTTTAGTCTCTTAGTGTCTGAACGCTGGTGGCCACACTGTGTGATGACCTTGTAAAGCAGATGGATGTTTTGTCAGGCTTTCCATGGCTATTTCTGTAGATACTGGATCTGCAATAGTCTGCTGGGGAAGAAAAGGAACTGTATTCAGTAACTAATAAGGCTCTTCATAATTCTACATCAAGGACACAGAATCCTTCGCTCTCTAAGGAAAGCAGTTCTGCCAAAAAATAAGGTCAAGAAGTGGGCCACATCTCTGGCAATAAGAAGTAGTACAATTTGTAGAAATGGTGCTTGGATTAACTGGTCAGTTTGCTGCTTCCCCTTTGACCTCATGCTGTCACCTTGTTTTGGGAAGCTGCATTCCTTGGTGGATAGAACTTTTGAAGAATAAGAATGAGATGAGGTCCTCCTCGACTTTGTCCCCAGCTCTGCTATCATTTTCCCCTGTGACTCTGAACAAACCATTGCAGATGTTATTAAAAAACTGGAATAACAGTCAGCCAGGGAAAAAATATGGTTTGTATAAAACATAATTTTGTCTTGATATGGTTGGCATTCCTTGAGATAATTACAGGGAAAGTCATTGATTCTGAGGGAACACCGCTATCCCAATGCTCAGGAAGATGAGTCTCTGGAGTGGCCTTGTGTCTAGTGCCCTCTGCTCCTTGGCAGCCCTACTGGACAGGACCACCCCTCAGGTGGCCTAAGGATGTGGAAAGGTATGTGCTGCCCATGCTAGATGTTTGTACTCCTAACAGCAGGTAAATCCGATCCCCAAGAAGCCCTTGACCCACTCTTGTTCTTAGCTCACTCACACCCTCAATCTGCTCATGATTGGGAAAATCTGACACCTGCTTTATAGTGAATGCCTAGGTAAATAAGGCAGCTGCTGTTTATATTGGTGCAATTGTTCTCTGAGGTTGTGCTGGATAATGGGATGGCTGAAATGCTAACTAAACTTTTGCTAGTGTCTTTGTCCTTCCTAACTGATGAAGTGTTTTGTCATCATCTGGATGAGTCAAGCAAGTGTTCCTGACCCATTTATTATTTTCCATTTATCTTCTTGGATAGTGAGGGAAAGTACCTTGGAATAGGAGCTTGCAAGTAACTGATAGAGTCAAAAGCAATAGGGGTACTTACAACTAAGGAAAACAAAGTGAGGATGTTTGCCTTTGGGGAGTGCAGTCATAGATCATATTGAGAACTTAGACAAACCTAACCATGAGAGAAAGGGTGTTTTTTTTTAATTTAACAAAGTGGTGCAACACCTCCTGGGCCCCATGATACACCATGAGTTCTCCCTGTAATTTGGGCCCCAACTTAAGGCCCTATTGCAGTTTATTGAACTGGCCATTTAACTACTTAGATATTAAAAACATTCAATTAACTTTCCTTGGATCTATCTGGCACTAAGAAAGGAAAAATTCTAAGGTTTAAAATGTATGACTTGCCATGATTAAATGGTGAAATGAAAAATGTTTTAATGAGTGATTTGTAATTATTTAATAATTAAAAAGCTCTTATGAATATTCTTGAACACCCTGTGGAAAATCTAAATTGTATGGTGATTTCATCAAGCATTCAAACCTAATCAGAATTTATTTTTATAGCATCATTTTAAACATAGACTACAAGAACATTGCCACAATAATGCAGAGAACAGAAAAGCATCATACCATTATAGGTCTGCTTTTTTAGTATAAGATCTTGATTTTTCCATGTTAAAGAATTTTCTGCACAAATGGATTGCAGCTGAACACTATTCCAAGTTCCACTTCAGCCCATCAGGTTTCATCAGTGGTTGAGTGACAGGTTAAAGGTGCATCAGTTTTGGCTTGTAAATGCAGATTGAATGGTAGCCGCTTGCTGCAGGGGGAGACCGGTCCCATTCACCCCTGCCTGGAAACAAAGACAAAGAGTGACCACAAAGGAAAACAAGAAGATCACACGATCACAAAATGGTTTGGGTTGGAAGGGACCTTAAAGATCATCTAGGTCTAACTCCCCTGCCACGGGCAGGGACACCTTCTGCCAGACCACATTGCTCAAAGCCCCATCCAATTTCCATTGCATTTCAAGGTGTGAAAAGGGAACTGTTTCACTCCTGACATGAAGTCATTCAATCTCAGCTCAGTTTCTGGAAATCCAATTTTCTTTTAATTTGTGCTTCCATAGTATGTACATTGCAGCTTTGGGCAACATTTTAATACGATGATGTTTTCTCTAGCTAATCCTGGAAATACTCATCCCACAGGGATAGCAGAGGTTCAAGAGCAAAGTAAACTATGTGAATCATAAATCATCCCAGGTTTTTCTTAACTCCAATATTCAGGGTCAGGCAAATTTTTATGTTAAACAGGCTGTTAACTAGTCTTCCAACAGCTCTGAAAAGGGATATCAGAGGCCTCTGGATGAAGATTTTCAGAGATCCATCACTCCATTACAAAAATGATCCCTGCAGGCCAAAAAATAACTCCAGAAACTTAACAGAAAACACAGGTTGCTATTAAATTCTGAGAACAGTTTGGTATGCTTATATTTGCTGGGATGGAAGAAGGACTGAATGGGGGGCCCTCTTCCACATGGATGTCAATACAGTTATTTCTTGTGGGGATATCATTGTCCTGTAGAGCCGCATGAATAATTCATTTTTAATTCCATATTAGATTAATTTAACCTCATCCTCTCTTCATGAATTGTCCTCAAATAAATTGTAATTTTCTTGAATATACTTGTTATTCAGAATACACTATAGCACTCATGAGAAATTCATTGCAGGTAGGTGACATTCAGAATTTGAGACATTCAGGGTGGACACACACAGATCATTGTTGTGCCCTGTTACATGAGTAAAACTTACAGATTCAAGTTTCTACTTCCAACATGCATTTACAATCCTGAAACTCACTTGGTTATACTATTCTACAACATTAATTCTAAATTCACCATATCAGCAATAACTCCAGTAGATTCATTGGCTGGAATACTTGGAAGTAGGAAGACATGCTGAATGAATTCATTAAAAGAATCTGAAAGAAAATATTCATGCAAGCTTTTTATAAGTCTAGTCTAGTGACCTGACATTCTGCCAAATAGAGATTAAATAGAGAACTTACTAAACACCATCCAGCTTCTCCTTTGAAATTTGTACCTCAGCTTTCCTTCTTTAGATGATACAAATGCAATATGAAGTTAATCAGAGTTTATCACTTCAAATTTTTTTTCCTAAAATTCCCATCTTCCCCTATTCCCACCCCACAAAACCACTGAAAGATAAAAAAACATAAGTTTTTGATAACTCCTTAGTTTTGCTGAGACTGCAGAGAATTTCCATGGCTACAAAGGGAAACTATTCACTTGAAAACAAAAGCATTTTTTATAGTAGAATTTTTTGATCAGTTGAGTCATAGAGCTCTTTCAGCTGATGTTTGTTTTCATTTCTGTTCATGGAACATTTGCCTTTTGGTAAGTTCCCCCTGTCCAGAACTGGGTTTCCTTCTGTCCCTGAGCAAGTTTACAAAGGACTTCATTCTCATCTGCACTGGCGACGCTAGTTAGATGACCTTGTGCTCTTTCAGTCTGGCAGGTTTTCTGCACAGTAGAGAGGGTTAAACATAGGAGATGTGAAATGACTAGAGCTTTGTGAATAAGAGGTAAGCAAAGGAAAATATAGAACAAATGAGTGGGGATTGGAAAGGGACAGGGCCATAAAAGGAAGTCCAAGGGGAAATGTAATAGAAGTGGAAATGTGAAGTGATAGGCAAATCCGCGGAAAGCTTGTTTTCAAAGGGAGGGAAATCACAGATGGAAAAAGAGAGGAACAGAGTTGCCCCCAAAAAAGCAAAAACCTGAACAATGGGATCCAAGAAGCTATTCTGTGATTGCAAGTTGGGCCTGTAGTATAACCAATTACATGGGCTTTCTGTACAGCCAGTAGAGAACAGGAGGTACCTCCAGACTGTCATACACCCAGTGTAAGAAAGGCATTGAGGAGAGGCAGGATGAAGTGGCTGTCACTGGAGGACCCTACTGAACAGCACAGCCTAGGTCCTTCTACCTTTTTGATAGCTAAATTCAGGCAAAATGAACTTTACAGTGGAAAGAAGTATGAGAAGACAGGTGAGCAGAAATGGAGAAATCAGAAGAACTTGTCCATAAGGATGCTATTTACAGTGCTTCTTTCTTGTGTCTCCAGCTAGCTTGGGAAAATAGACAGGGAAGTTCTCCACTCTGGGTCTCTCCAAACAGATTGGGTCCTCAAGGGTTTCCCTTTGCATTTGTTATGGAAGGATACTCTTTCATCTACACCTTGAAGCAAGAGCACATATTGTACTGGTGTTTAGGCACAGGGGAAAACTCTTCTCTTCACCATCCTGAGGCATTTCAATTTCATACACTCTTGTAGGCATGGCTCAAGAGGAATATGGCACCGCAAGGCAAAAATTTATGGAAACATTTGTGTTTGGCTTCTGCAAGATACAGCAAGTATTTCTGGAATAGGACTTCAAGTTACAGGGCTCACCTGATATAATCTGAGTTGGTAGCAAGGTGAAGTCAGAATGACTTTTAGCAAGTTTCTCCTATGAAGTTGAAAAAGGGTTCGCTGTTCACATGGGTTTTGATAAATCACAGAGAAAGGTCCAGCCTGGTAGGCATCATGCTGTGTGTCATGTGGGAAGTAGAGGGAGAAACCCCTCAACTATAGCCCATCAGTTTTGTGTCCTGTCACAATCAAGGATGTCCAGGAACTTTGATGTCTCTTCACTGGTGTATTATATATGCCTTATTTTACTGCGTGAGATAAACAGACTCCATGCTCAAAACTCTTGACATAGTAAGGGAGGCGGGATGACATGAGAAAGGAGTCAAAGCTTCAGAAGGTCCAAGTTCCAAACAGGAGTTAGCTCCCTATTATCTCTTCTGATTTAACTGAGTTCAGCGTTCCACAGGGGCATTCAGTAAAGTAAAACTACAAAATGAAGGGCAAATGCTAGTAGACATTCAGGGTCTCACTTTTTTCCCCTTGTCTTCCAAAAAAAAAAAAAGTTAAAATGGGTAAAGCATCAGCATATGAAAAGCACTAATTTAGGAGTCAGATGCCATTTAGGTTATAAGCAGAATTAGTTTGCTGCTGTCATTACAGGGTCCAGTGGGTGCAGCTGTGCTTCAGCAATCCATTTCAATGCACAGTGCAATGCATCACAGTTTGTGGATTCTGCTTTGGTTCTGCCCCCCCTCTCCCCCCGGAGAGACACCAGCAGGTTCATCAGGCCAGCCCTGAAAGGTGTGCAGGCCTTTGTGTGTTCCCAAAACACGGCAGTGAGTGGTTTGGCAGGTCTGGAGTGTAGTGTATTAGTCCATCTTTGCTGGGGAGGGCCTGTCCCTGCAACAGTAATAGGGATTTCAGGCTGGTGCATCACGTTGCTTTAGAGAAGGAGAACAAAACAGATCTGTCAGACCTGAATTAAGATGGATTTTTGTTGAAAGTTCTTGAAATTGATTTCTTTCCAGTTTCCTTCTTGGTAAGTAGTCAGCAGTTGGGTTTAACTTACAAAATATCATTGATTTATCTCCCCAAACCACAGATGATTCAGCTTGTAATTTCCTCTACAATTATAGAACAGGTCTCCTTAGAAACTGCTTGTACCCATTCAAAGTTTCATCTTGTAGAAACCACATTTCCCCCCTCTTTGCCCAGATGTGCTTGGCACGAGTCCAGACAAAAAAGGAGGAGGAAGGTATGATAAATATTCTTCTGCTCCCATTCTCTTTTTTCTGCTTCCTGAAAGGAGATTCACAGCATTACGATTTCAGCTCTCTCAGTGCTTTGGAATCTCAGACCATCCCAAGCAGTGGGGTCACCTATGGGGCTGCTCATGGCTCTGCAACAGAAATGGCCAGCATGTTGTGTAGCCTTTCTCCTCTGAGACAGCACAGGGTACAACACAGAGGTCATGTTTTCTCTACCCTGATACAGTGTCATGCCACCAAAGGCTAGTCAAACCAAGCTGATTGCACAATTGGTTCTGCCTTGGCTGGCTGTCCTATGTTTCTCCTCATATACAACTTCAACAACACACAGGGGAAGTCTCCACCTTCTCTTGGCATCCCCTGTGACCCTCAAAGCAACCCATCCTCATGCAGGGAGTCCCTGTCAGGGAAATTGCTTGGCTTCTGGGTTTGAGAGATAGGCTCAGATAAACCACAGGATCTAGCTTGAACAAATAAATCATAGGAGCTAATGACAGTTTGCAGAGCTTTTCAAGAGGGAAGCTTGCGCTGGGGCAAGGTCACATGCAGAGGGTCTTGAACCTCTGCTCTCCCCTCAGTATTTCACTGAAAAGGTCAAGATAACATTAAATTAATTTTACATTTATAAAAAAACACCTCAGATCTTCTGCCTTAGTACCTGCAAAGTGGGTCTTTGCTAGCAACAGAGGCAAAACCAGTCCCAGTTTGCCCATATTTTGATCTTCACTGTGCCACAAGAAACCCTCAGAGTGATTTAATTTCAGTCATTGCAGTGGCTGTGGATTGACACTTGGTAAAAGATGTTGAAATCACATCTGTTGTGTGGAAAAATTACATCCATACCAGTAAAGAGATAGAGAAGGCATGAGGAATAGGTACAAACAAAAGTGATGCCTGTATAGGACAGAAAATTGCAGGTATGTATAAATGTTTCTATACATAGCATACACACACTTAGAAATGTGTATGTATAAATGTCTAGATACATATGTTTGTGCACATATATGTACTCACATGCACATATGCATAACAGCTATGCAGAGTTATTAAAAATATGCAAATAATATTAAACCCCACTACCTTACTAATAAACTGAGAGGGATCTAAGAAAAGATATAATAAAAAAAGAGATAGATTGCAGTTTTATGAACATGTGCTCTTCTTCCTTTTTATTCCATCCTCCTTTTCTCTGTAGGGAGAGAAATCTTTGTCCTTGGGGTATTTATATCATGCTAGCTTTTGCCAGCATGGTACTTTGTTCTGGAAAATGAAACTGCTTCCAGTATTACACCTGAAAGCTTTTGTTGTACCAGCGCTTTTCCTCAAATACAAGTGGGTGGGATCTGGTTTTTCCAATACGTTTGTGTACATTGCTTTAAGTATCCATGTGTATCAGGCTATTAATCTGAACAATTCATTGAGAAATCACGTGAGTCTGGAGATCAAATTCCTGTCTCAGAATGGGAGGTAGTATGGGACACAGCCACCACCCCAACGTTTCAGCCAGCACTGTAACATTGTTTTCTGAGGCTAGACAGGTGTGCACATAGAGATTTCATTTATGTAAATTTTTTTGTGTAGTCTGGTGCAGATAGGTGCCCGCTTATCCCTGTGCCAGCTACAGGGAACACCTAACAGAGACTGTGCATAAACTGTCCCTTTGGGAGAGGATTTTCACATAATGCCAGTCTTGAGGTCTGTTAGGTAAAGCAGTGCTACGGGATGGAGCTGAGAAGCTTTACAAGCTCTCTTAAATTTACGTAGGCTCCTACCCATTTTTTAAATCCTGTTCAAACATCCTCGTGTACAACAAATAACTTCCCTGGTCCCTTAAAAAAACACCGATGCATCATGCACGTTTGCCCTGATGCACTTAGTTAAAATCCAAATATTTTGTAAAGGGGCTGAAATGACCTCCATTCTTCCTCCATACAAATACAGGCTACAAATATACCACTGGGTGCAGATAAATATTTTCCTTAACTTTACTCTTGACTCTGAATTGGGGGTGGGATATGTTTTGGTGAGGACATACTTTTTACAGACATCATAGACTGGAATCCAGGTCTTCCCTAAAATGGGCAGTGTGAGTGGTTTTCAAGAGCTTGCTCAGCAATCACCGAGATCTAAGCTTTCAGCGGCTTTTTGGGTCCGCTCTGGGGCACGTCCCCAGGAATGGTGGATGCCTCTTACAGACAACGCAGGAGACAGAGATCTAAAATCACACCAGGAAACTCCTTCTAGATGAGCTTCTTGATGTACTGTCTGCAAAACTGCACTTGACTTCAGAAAGCTGCTTTGTGTTCCAAGTAATACAATGCAAGATGCATTCTGTCTCTTTTGGTGAGCACCAGTGGATAAGGATTATTGTGCTAATTCTGCAGAACAAGGGGAAATAACTGACCAGAGATTTCTACCCACTTTTCAGCCTCACCACAAAATTTTTGTAAAAGATGTCATTTCCGTGTACTTGCTGTTTGCAAAACAGCAGTCTCTCCGCTGCAGCTAAATGCATAATTCCTACAGGTGCTGATACATTTCCTCACCTCTTTTTGTTTTGTTCTTGAATAATCTGTGAATTAACCATGATCATCCCAAATGCATCCATTACCTGGTACTTATCACTGCACACTTTTGACAAATAATCCTTGGTTTGTTGGCTCTTTGTGAAGAGCTGTATTCCAAATATTCATGCAGATGCATAAGCCATGTCGTATAAGTCTTTCTCCTGACTCGATGGAATTAATTGTCAGCAGTAGCATTTCAGATTGTGAATTAAAAATTCGATTTCTATTAATATCTTGCAATAGGTATTAGAAAGTTACAGTCTCACTCATTTGCTACTATGTGGTAAATTGGTACAGAAAGTAACAGGGGTTCAGGGATCACATCTAAAAATGGGATTTTAGATTTTCAAGATTTTCAAGAGACGTCACAGCCCACAACCCCCCGATGAAAGTCAGTGGGACACTGTAATTCCATTTCATTAGGACTTAAATGAAATGTTCCGCCTCTGCCTTATTAGCACAGCTGAAGCTGGCTTGTTTGAATCATAAAACATTTTCAGAGGATTTTTCTGGGTCTGTTCTTTCTGCCTTCATGAAGACATCTGTTTGCTGCCTGGTTCTCATAGCGTGGACATGTTCTGCTTCCCCAAGCTTCTGCCTGATGTTAGGGTGCATGATGCTACTCATTTGCACGCCAGCCCTCAGCAGCCCTATGCATCCACATGGAGACAGTTTTTGAAGGCTGCTGGGCAGGGGTTTCACAGGGAGAATCAAAGCAGTCAGATGCATTGCAAAACACCAAAGATGTGGTCATCCGAAAGAAACCGCAGTGCAATGGTGGAGGTTGTGCAAAACACTTTAGATCAGTTCCCAGAGCTCTCTCACACTTTCGGTCTCTTCTTCCTCTACCCCTGTGTTGCTAGGATATTTGTCAACAGAATGGAAATGGTACTGTTCCCGGGGAGAAATAGAATTTAATATTAATACTGTCTCCTGTGGAAAAGCAAGGGTGAGTCAGAGCTGAATAGAGTTTGTTTTATATATGAAGTCTTTCATTCTGCAAGGTAGCTCAAAGCATAGTGCTGTGAATTTAAAGCTGCCAACTCGGGTGGCTGTGTAGGCAAACACAGCAGGCTTTATGCATTAAGCAGTAACACACACGGCTGTAGCCATTAGGAACAATTTCACTAACAAAGAAATAGGAGAGCAATGCTCATCAGAGTCTTTCTCAGTGGGCAGTATTTGATAAGTGCCACAAGAAGCTCTGAATACACACTGGGCTGAAATCAGGTAGGAACACCTCGTTTTAAATGGACTCTGCTTTGTCTTTGTTTTTCCAGCCTTCTTTGGCTTCCCCTTTATTTATATTCCTCCTCAAAATGAAGCTGTTCTGCTCTCCTCAGCAGTGACTCCTATGTTCATGCTGCCTTTATTTCCAAACCAAATAATATAATAGCATTTAAAGTGTCAAGACTCGATGACACAAAGCTCAAAATGAGTAGCTTTGTCCATTTCTTTTTTAAGAACTCCACCTTTCCTTTCAGTGACCTTTCTGTCATGTCTCATCATATTTGTCCCATGTCCTGTCATCTCCTGAGAATATGTCCTAGCAGATGCTGTTACAAATAGCTGGTGCTTCCCCCCACTTTAATTCCCTGTGGGGAAGGAGGTCACCTGCTGAAGTAATCCTGTGCAGCTCTACATGCTGGTGTATAGATATTGCTGCCTGCTCAAAAAATTCCAGCAAACGGGAGGCCACGGTTACTTCTTTTCTGCTCTGAGATGCTGCTTTCCCCGTTTGTGGCCAGGCATGGACAAACATAAGAGGAAGGAGGAGAGAAAGGATAGCAGAGCTGGGGAAAAATATGGTGTTTTGTTGATGCTTGCAGGATCCAAGGCAGATGGTCAGTCACAGATGGATGCTTTGGGATGGCAGGTCAGCCACAACAGCTATTGCTCTGGTTGCTGGCTCCCTTCCCCAGTTAGCTGTGTGGCCTGGTCAGATCTCTCTCTCTCTCTCTCCCCCCTCCACCCCACACCCCCCCTCTGATCTTTGCCAGTCTGGGCAGCTCTGGATGGCTCATAACATCTCAGCCTATTGGCTGCAGTACAGTCAGTCTCAAGATGGCTGAAAAGCTGAGTGCAAGATGGAGAGAAAAGGCGGATGATGGAAGAGGAGCTTTGAGGGAAGGGGAGACAGGAGGATTGCCTATTTCTGGGTCTTTGCCCATGTGGTGGATGTGATTGGGAAGGGCTCCAGTGGGGATCTCATGGAGCTACCATGGTTCTTCAGGTCCAAAAGGGTTTTGTCACTGGAGTGGAGCAGGTGCAGGCTGGCCCCTGCTCTTTTTACAAGTCCTCCTTCCCTCCCCCAACCACTTGTCTTTTTTTTTAAGGCAGCAAAAAGGAAGAGAGACTCATCCCTTCATTATCTTATCTCATTACTTCTGGTACATCTTTTAATGAACTCATTTCTGACTCCAAGCAATCTCTACACATTCCTTGGGCTTTTCCAGCTGGAGGGTTTTATTGGTGTAATTCAATATCCTTCTCCTTCTTTTGCATCTTTCCCATTTATACTTAGTGTTCAAGACTAACAGAATATTTATAAATCTGGTGTACAGTTCCCAAGCTTCTATTCCCAACTAGTGTAAGCCAGCAAAGCCTCAGTTATTACTGTGTTCACCTGTAGGAGTCAACAACCGAATTTAAGGAACCCTCAGCTTTACTAACATGAATAAATATTGGCAAAAATGCTTTGGTGCTTCTTTTTTCCTGGCCCCATCCTTGGCTCTTAGTCCCCAGCAGGTGAAGAGCTGCACTGTCATGACTCTGCATGTTGAGACTTTCATCTGCCATTTTTCAGGCTGTTGCCATCTGCCACCCAAAGGTACCAATCCTTTTGGAGCTAACAAAGGGGATCTCTAACAAGAGTTGCATCATGGAAATCTGCTCTTAGTGGTTTTAAATGGCTAAAATGTTCCAATATGACACTCATCTTACAGTTTTCTTCCTTGTTTTTATTCCCTGCTTCATTTAATAAAATCCCCCTGCAAGAGAACAGTGGATAAAGAAGAAAAAAAAAACCAAACCCCTTTCAAACACATGTGAAATTACATTTGAATCAGATGCAAATTCAGTCCTATTGTTCACAAATTGCTATGTGCAGTCTTTCTCTGATGGGTCCTGAAGCAGGGGCAGAAGTGCTATCTCTAGAGCACCATGAAGCTTCATGACAGCAAACCTATCAGGGAAACACTGTACCACCGATATGAGTTCAGCCTCCAGCGGCAGAGCTCACTGGGTAAGTGCCTGATGGCACTATTATGCACATCAGTAACCTAAAGCAATTGGAGCCTGGAGGACAAAGCTGGGGTTGGAGGGAGTTAGGAGAAGAGGCTTATAGGCTGGCTAGAAGGACCTCAGGAAGCTTATGGCTACTGGACTGTGCCCTTCCCAGCAGAGGTTTTGACCACACCAACAGGTACAGACAATAAGCTTCCTGCTTATTACATGGATTTCTTCACTGAGAAAAATGCCTGTCCCTTTCTGCAGACATTAACCACAGAAGTGTTAAATGCAGACAGACAGAAAATAAATGTACCAATAGGCTACCGGTCCAGTCCATCAACTTGCTGGGTAGCCATGGCCTTTAGTCAGTCATTATCTTTTGTCTCCACACTCTGCAGCTCCTTGAAAGCTGGGAATCCTGGGCTTTTACTGAAAAAGCAGCACCTCCTGGAGATATGCAATGGCATTCCCAAGTGTAGCATGAGTTCAATGAATACCAAAGGTTTTAGTGTCACCCAGGGATGATTAGGTCCCAGACAATGAAAGACTATTTTAGGACAAAACTAACATTGGTTGCACCATCCAGACTTCTAGGATGAGATTGTGCTCTACCAAGCACTGAAGAAAGTTAGAGATGCTGAATTTAGCCAGTTTCCTGCTGGCCGAGTCCATAACCCTAATATATCAGACAGGATTGCTGCTGCTCTCACTTATCTCAGCAGGAGTAATGCCATGTCACCAGGAGACACTGACTGCCAACAGAAGGCTCAGTAGCTCCAGCTTTTAATCACGAATGGTACCTTCAGACTTCATCATTCACACCTGGCAAAGGCCAGCCAGTTTTACAATCCTCTGCTGCTTTGACCAGTGCTTCTGTGTCTGTGGTCAAGCTAGCTTTTATGTGCTGCAGGAAGCTTCTCCTGCACATGCTCTTTAGCACTTTTAGGGGTATGTGTCCTTGCAACCCACTGGGGCAGCAGCAATGGACTGCACATGTATTCATCTTACAACAGATTCATTTTCATCTCCCCCACCCATCATCCAGGCCACATTATCCAAGAAGAAGTCAGGTTTTTAGCTCTCCTTCCTGGACCGTGCTTGTCAGAGGTTCCCCAGAACAGTCTTAGCTAGAAAGAGCATCTCAGCTGAAAGGGTTCAGCTAGGTGTGAATCAAATGGATTGTACAGATATAAAGATTCCAGGAAAAGAGAATTGCTAGCTTCTCTCTAACCTTCACTTTCTGTTGGAGTCTTTCTTACTCTGTCAGTCTCTGGTGGATATAATACTAAAATGGTATTAACCTGTATTATTTGCCTTTGTCCTCTCAACATCCAGGAATTAATGTAGATTAAAGTCCTAACAGGTGCACATGGTGTATTCTTGTCTTCTACATCCATGTTAAAACATTAAAATGCATCCTAGCTTTAAAAAAAAAGAAAAAGAAAGAAAGAAAGAAAGAAAGAAAGAAAGAAAGAAAGAAAGAAAGAAAGAAAGAAAGAAAGAAAGAA
>JANZLQ010000008.1:28221604-28243910 GCA_026212715.1 Elanus axillaris
TCATACTGAACTCAAAACACAGCACTGTACCAGCTACTAGGAAGACACTTAACTCTATCCCAGCTGAAACCAGGAGACATAGACTTCCAATCTAATCAGTCATGCAACACAGCCCACAGGCTGATGTAACATTCTCAGAATGAAAAATGAGGAAGAAAATCCAGATCTACCCAAGAAGGTCAAAGTCTGCATTCTATAACATTGTATTAGGACATAGCTTACAGTATTTATTAGCACCTCTGTAAATATTGAGATAGAGATCCTCATACCACCAAGATAGTTCCAGTAGCACTTACATTGTGCAAGTCATCTCTCAAGCATTACAGATGATCTTGCAGACCTCTTTTTGCACTAACAGACCTATACCCTCTTTTATCCCAGCTCCTCCCTTTTACGAGAGGATAACCTTGCTGTACTATGCACGAGCTAATGAATGCATTCTTGAAACTAATTCTGGGCTAAAGGGGATGAACCAGGTGACTCACAGGTTTTGGTTGCCACAATTTTGTTAAGCCCATTGGTGGCCACATCTGTTCCTTGAGTGAGTGAATCTGGAAATACTTTCTTTCCCTTTTTAGTTATCAGAGTTATTAAAAAAGGAGGGATAAGGTACAGAGCTAGCTCTAAGTAACTCCACGGTGTCACAGCAAAGATATTTCTAGCACTTGAATCACTTCATGTGAAGCTTGTTCAGGCCTCTACACTGGACTTCAGTGCAGATAAGCCTTTAGCGGGCAACTGTAGGTATATCTGGAGGGAGGGAATTGTGACAGTTTCACCAATACCCTCCATCTGATGGATGCTCCTCCGACATGCAAGCGGTCTATTTCCTAGCTTTGGAGAAAAGGAAAATCCTCCTGTAATTTTAACCATGAATTGACACCCCTGAGATGTACAGGTTCTACAGCTCGACTGTAGAGGCCAATAACTACAGAAGACACCTCACCTTCTCAAAACATTTCAGCTTCTACCTGCTTTGGAGGAGAGGAGAGAATTCATGTGAGGATGCAGGTGGTGATGCTGTCAGACTTGAAAGTAGCATTGCACAGGCTCTCCTTTGGAGACAGCCAGGTGGACCTAGTCCCAGTTCTGTCCTGGATGTCTAATACAGACAGATCCACCAGTCCTCAAATAAGAGGCAGATGGAGAACTTCTTTCTTATAACAGAATAAGAATGTTGATGCAAAGAGTTCCAGTGGGACTACTTAATGGATAGCTCACCTGTGTGAGAAGGCAACTCCTAATACAGCTACATACTGAAAACAAATCAATAAACAGAAATCCTTCACAAGGAAGCTTCTGCCCACTCTGCCCAGGAGCATTTGGATTCATCCAGGCCTCTTCAGAGCAGGCAGGATGTTAGTCTACACATAATCCTTCTGGAATCAATGGAGTTCAAGGAGTTACTCCTGGGGACCCATAGTCTAAGCCTATGTCAGCTGAATGGTGCTGTACAATACACCTTGCTGTATGGATATCTGTGATATGTGTCAAGCACTAAGAAAAGATCCCTCAGCCTACTCTTGTCTCTTTACACTAAGGGAAGGAAACACACTGAACGAAAGCAGCACTAGAAACTGGGAGTTTCTAGTTTCTAGTTACTCCTCCTCTAGTAGGAGGGCTTGGCTGGGAGAACTAAGGAAGGAGAGACCCATGGTCATCCAAAAATTTAATCCATTTTGCTAAAATCCAATCACAGAGTCAAGGGGGAAGAAGAGATGAGCTGGTATAGGAGGCAATGCCATAATAGGCAGGGCCCTAGCAGATATGCAAAATAATCCTGTGACTAGTTAGGCAGCCCTAGGGTGGCTTTTGTCACACATATAGGGACCAGCCTCCAAATCAGGAGGCACAAGATTCCATTTCAGGTTTGCCATCTCCCACCTCCTTGCCATCCATTTCCCATACTCCTGAGGCTCAATTTCTGTTCTTCGTCCCTTTGAAATCCATCCAGGATCCATGCTCTGTCTCCAGTGCCATGAGGGTGTCAGAATCTGCTCCAAGTAGGGGATATTAAGAGTAAAACTGGCAGAATGGGGACTAAACCCTGTTTAGCCTTCCCACACCCATGCTGAAGCAGTACCACACAGTAAGGAGATTGGATGCATTCCTCCTGATACTGGCTGTAATGAGAAACAAGAAGTAATGAGGTGATTTATTATCCCCTCTCCCTCCTGAAGACCTCAACACATGCTGGCTCTGTCCTGTACTCCTCAGCAATTGATTTCAGAGGGACAGAACTCTATTCACTCTTTTGCTGCGACAAAATATACTGCCTGTTCCCCAACACAAACAAATGAGGAGACCAGGCAAGTCGCCAGGTTCTCAGAACTTTCCTTCATAAAAGCAATATATGTGCTTATTGTTCTTCTAGATTACAAAAATTGGAAAGGAGAAGAGAAAACAGTAAATTGCACAGTTTATTTTATAGAATGGAAAACGCAGCAGCAGACCACTACTGCAGTGAAGACTGTTTAGCTATAAATGTGTCAGGGCTTGATGGAAAGCACCATAGTCACACAAATGAGTCAAGATTCCCCAAGAGGAGCTTCCACTGAGTTCAGCATGGTTTACCAAATTTGATGGAGAATGAAGAACTGTGGAACTGCTCCAGTGGCTAACTATCCCTCAGCTTCACACAGTCCATCCCTTAACTGCTATCAGCCTTCTGCACTCCCAGGTGCCCCAAATTCACTGAGTCACAGTCCTGTTGTGCCAAACATTGTACAAACAGAAACAAACAGTCCTTGTTCTGGAGACATTATGAGTCTATTGTCAGATATCTCATACTTTAAACATGTGTCTGAATGGAATCTAAGGAGATATTCAATGTAGAGTTGTGAGCTTCCTGTTCAGGATAGATTAAATTCTTAGACTTCTGTGCTAGAATGCTTTTCTTCACACTTGATCCTCTTGGTTTCTTTGAGGTTCATGGAGAAATAAAGATGAAATGGATCCAAGTCATGCTGCTGAAAGGCAGGCACTAGTACACCCAGTGATGTTACTGGTACCACTGAGCATACAAGCAACAACAGGGTATCCAGGCTGGTCTGGATGAATAGGCAGCTCTCCAAAAAAGTGGTGTTGATACAATCATGGTATACTGAGAAGTTTAAGTAATGTTTACTCAGTCTCATGCTGTGTGGGACAACAAAAGCAGGGTGAGCAATTCAGACTGCTACCAGTCCACAGCTGCAAGGGTCCAACTTCTTTACATCACTGATGGAAAAAAAGTCATGATCACTCAGTTAGGCAACTCTGTGTCATTTATCAGCCTGGCCCAGCAGCTCCTTGAAGTCACAAAAAATGTCTGCTATTTTCACTGGATCGATCAGTCTTTGTAAGCCTTGCTGGGTCTGATGATACTGAGTGATCCACATTACCTCAGTTAAGTGAGGTAGCACTCATGTCAGACCAGATTATAATCACGAACTGTACTGATAGGCCCAGTGGCCTTGTTCATTAGAAATAAAAGCTCCATAACTTGAATGTGGGAATCTAGACATTTTTTCATGTACTGATTAAGTTACAGTGACATCAAGCAAAGCCAACAAGCTTAAATGTCAATATAACTTGGGGAAAAAAGAAAGTCCTTCTCTTAATACAGAGGATTATTCTTCTGGGAGACAAACACCCTAAAAATGGAGCTGGCAGTCTGTTTGCAGCACTTACAGTACTGATTTCATGCTGTTTTGCATCGTGCAAGAGCAGTATTTAAATAAAAGCTAGCTTAGGATACTCCCATTAATACTGCAGGCAACTCTTTTGTAGTCTCTTAGGGCTTTGTTCTTTCCTCTGAAACTATCTCAGGATTGTACATGGCCAACAGGTTTAATCTAACACCTGATGTTACTTCTGGCTCTGCAGCAAGGTGATCAAGGGGAAAACATGTACCCCCTGGTCATTGCTTCCAGAATCCTACCACCCAGTTCATCTGGGCTTGGGGTCTGTTTTGGCAGATTGGCTATAAGACACACCTGCAGTGTACCACAAGGCATTGGAAGGACAATTTGGAGCTATCACTGAGTAGGCTTTGGTCTGATTATCCAGTCCAGCACAGTGTCAGCACATGCCCCAGCTCAGTCCCAGAAGAGATGTGGCTGCATTAGGCTGGTGCTGTGCCCAGAGTAATTAGATCTGCCTCTCAAGAAGAGTAAGGAGCTTGGGCAGAATGACAGGACAATGTAATTATACCATTTCTGGAGCTAATTCAGAGACCACAGCATTAGGCTAAATCGTGTAGCCTAGATGTTTCAAAAGTTACTCCATTTTGAATTATCTTTGATAAGAACTCACAAAGGAGAGATTCAGCGCTGCAGCTGTAGGTACCCATCCATCTCTGCTTCCCACTCCTATTAGCAGTGCCTCCTGTGGTATTTTCCCTTCCAGTCCCCTAACCCGTGGTGCAGGCACATGAGCATTAGCCCCCCTCCATGCTCCAGCCTCTATCAGGATCAGAGTCCAGCACGGCTCTCTGTCAGAAAGGCGTCTGACACAGCTTCACATTCAACCTTGGGAAAGAGCTTACTCCAGCAGCTTTCAGGATTGTGGAATGGGGAAGCACAACATTAAAGGAATGAAAACTAATGGTGTCAAGCACAAAGGAATCAGGTTAGGTTAATAATATTGGAAGGTCATTATGAATTTTTGCTGGCTTTTCAGACTTTTTTTTTTCAAAGCAGCTCAGATATGTTACTATGATAAGCAAAGCATAAAAGTTCAGCCAGACAGTCAGACACTGTACCTTCACCTTATTATGTGTGACTGAAACTGCAAACAGCTCAGATCAATCTCGGAGATATTAAATTAGAGCTGAATCTCTCTCTATCTCACATACAAAGTGAGCTGAGCTAAATCTGAGATAATGCCCATATCAAGAGACATTACAAACCACATTTTACTGGGTGAAGATTTATTTTTAGTTTTTCCACAGAGTATTTCTGGTTATATGAACAATGGGAAAGGAGAGAGATTCTCAGCATTAGAAATGCATTGAATCTGTACATGCATTATGTAGCAGCTAGATGTTCTGTCTTTAAGAAAGGACCAAGTAATGATACTTGCATAATGTAACAATATGATAACTAAAAAGAAGGCCTTGGTTGAAATGGGTAGCAGAGAATATTACAGAATCACAGTAACAAGGGCATTTGAAAATGAG
This sequence comes from Elanus axillaris, assembly GCA_026212715.1. Classification (NCBI taxonomy): domain Eukaryota; kingdom Metazoa; phylum Chordata; class Aves; order Accipitriformes; family Accipitridae; genus Elanus; species Elanus axillaris. The sequence continues at coordinate 28,226,766 of JANZLQ010000008.1, forward strand.
GGCAAGTAAGTAAGCAACCCAAGGAAAGAAAAAGTAGATATAATGAACAGAAATGAAACATTCATTATGGGGTGGGTGCAGAGCAGGGGATAAGTTAGATTCTGAAACTAAACTAAATTGGCACATACAGGCAGTTTTCTCTCTCTGCATCTTTGAAAAAGCATCTTTTCCCACTCCCCACACAGTTACTGCAGTTCTTCGGGGGATGAAATGGATCTTGCACCTGAGCACTGAGCTGAACATCATTGTCATCATCATTGCAACTAAATGGTTTTACACCATCTCAGATGGCTTTGTGATAATTTTTTGGCTATGCCTATAGTCATAAATAGAACAGACAGCTTACAGGATAACATGCTGTCCTAGGATCACACAAAGTGTTTATTGCTAAAAACTCTCTGGTGTCTTTTTGTTCTGCTATTTTCCCAGAGAGTTTCTGGACACAGATGGGGAATAACCTGGGTGAGGAACAGTTTGAATGTGTTCACTCTTTTATGATGAGTGAGGGGAAAGGTTTGCCATGTGGAGATGAATTATGCTGTGCCACTTGACCTCAGGGCTGGAGTGTGCTCCTCGGTCTCTTTTATTTGGTAGTGCAAAATGAAGCCTTTGAGAGTCATAGAGGTCAAATAAATTACCAGAAGACAGGAAAAATGGCAAGCATAGTGATTATTCTTAAATAGGGAAAGGACCAGTCAATGTCAGTTCCTAGAAAAAATCTAGAACATATAATTGACTAAACTATAGGTAAGTACCTGAAGGATAACAAGAAGATAATTAATAGCCCACTGGAATTTATCACAACCAGATTGCATTAAACTAATTCTGTCTATGACAAGATCTTACAGATAGAGATGAAGCAGTTAATTTCACATATTTTGATCTCAACACTGTCTCATATGACATCCTTATTAAAAAATCTACATGTATATAGCCTTGGTGGAACTTTTATAATGTGGGACAAAATTGACCAGATACTTAGATGATGAGAGTATTTTCTGTAGTTCACTGTTAAGATGGAAGGAGGTACTGAGTAGTGTGCTAGAGGGAACTATCTGGGATATCACTCTACTTGATATTTTAATTAATGACCTGGATGATGGAAGAGAAAATATTAAATATTAAATTTGCAGATAGCTGGGAGACAAGAAGGACAGCAAATACATTGGAGGACAGATCTAGAATTTAAGGAGAGCTTGAGAACTGAAATGTCAAATACAATTAGAGGTGGATAAATGCAAGATACAACACTAAGGCAAAAGTGATCAATGGTACATATGTGGTATACAGTACAACCAGTAAGGCATTCTTCTTCAAGACAGGTTCTGAAGGTTGCAGGGTACTTCTGCACCCTGCAGGTGTAACCAAGCAGGGCTGTGCAATGCAAGCAAGTTGCTAGAGTGCAAGACCTAGGACTGAGGACCCAGCTCTCTTGGGTTCACTTTTAGAGGGTTTACTTTGGTCTAGCTCTAGTCTGGTCTTGTGGACTGACTGTCCATTAGCAGAAAATGCTCAGTAAGTGCACTCTTGAGAAGAATCTTTTGGTTTAGTTTCATCCCAAAGGAAAGCAGGTCATGCACTTCAAGACTGCTCTGTAATGCAAAATAAAACGTGTTATATAGGGATAGAGTCAACCACATCAAAAGTATTCTTGGAACAACTGAAATACTAATGTACATACATACTATTGGGCATCATAAGCTGAAACCAACATCATTTTTCCATTGAAAAAATGGCAGTCATCAGATCAGGTTTTACATGCAGAAGAACAGCTTGCAAGACATACTGGTTTGTTCCACTTTTTGTAAAAGCTCAGCTCAAGTGCTCTGTTTAGTTCTGGGTATCAGAAAGACAAGCTGCAGTCAGTCTAGAAGAAACTGATTTTGAAAGTATGATCTACTGGGAAAGATTAAAGGACTTGGGATTGTTCAATTTAAAGACTGATTAGGGAGATGACAACAAACACTTTTAGAGAGAAGTGAATAATTTGTTCCCTCTTCCCATAATGGATAGTGCAAACAAGAGTAATGGGAAAATTCTCCTAAATCTATGCATAGAGAAGCACTGGCATAGATTGCCTTGGGAGGTATGGCAGTCTCTATCCAGGTAGATCAGTAGCAATTAGACAAGCAGGAGGTATAAAGGATCCTTCCTTAGGCAAGGTGGATAGGCTAGACAGCTACTGAAGGTCCCTCCCAATCCAGTTTTTCTGTGACTCTGTGCTCACTCTTCCCAACTCAGTGGAACTACATTATTTTTTTTTCAAAGGTCCTTGTTTCATGCAGCAGAGAGCAGAATGTTTTTTGCCACAGAACAGCTCAGGATGTTTTCCTGCAATACAGTCTGAAGCTGCTAATGTGTGAAGGTCTTAGGAACGCATCTTGCATAGCTGACTCCTGTGGGGTCCCACTCCTCTTGCCACTGAACTACTAGAGGGAAGAGGTGTCTTCCTCCTTTTCAGACCATGGTTTCAAATAAATGTGGTTATGCTTAGCTATGAGAGAACATAGCAGTGCAGATCACATGCAGAAATAGAGTTTTAGGTGACTTGGAAAATGTATTGCCTGTTTGGGCATTTGAGGAAGTGTTAAGAAGATTGTAGTGAAGACTGGAACACAGCCTGTATGTTCTGTGCTTCTGTCAAGTGCCTTCAACAGAAGAACATAAGGACACCAGAGAGTAAAAAGAGGAGAGGTAACTGGTATTACCAGTTGCAGTGGCATATCCACAGGGCAAATAGAACAAGCACCTAACCAACAACTGCAATCCTTAGGTAGAGCACGATACTATCTAGATTCAGCTAGTAGTAAATTGCTGTTAATTGCATGATCTGTGTATACAAACCTAGTTTATCCAAACTCCAAGGGGTAGAAGTGGCTCACTGTTGGTTCATATGGTTCCCCTTTCATCTCTAGCATGGTACAAATGGCACTAAAAGGATGTCTTTTCTGAAGGAGCACACGGTCGGTCCACTGCAACAGGATGTGGGCTTGAGCAGATGCTCAGAAACTCAGAGTAACTTAGCCCCTTGCAGAATGAAGGCCAGACTTCTCACACATCAGAGGGAACATGACATTTAGCACCAAGTCAAGAGAAACAAATAGCCTAAGCAGTGCTGAATTATTGTGTTGATGACCACATGTGCAGTGACATTTTAAAAATGGGCACTGGCTTTTTAGTGCTTTGCAAACTACAAACCTGATCCTTTAAAGCCTCCATGCATGGAATTCACATTGACTTGTATATGTGGAGGACTAGCCAGGTCAAGCCCTGAATATTAAATAATCACTTGTCATTCCTGATGTCACTGCTTAGAACCAGGATCATATTCTTTTGTTTAGGCAGAAAGTGTTCAAAAGTTTTTCATAGTCTTGGCTTTACTGAAATGAGAAGACTAGTATTTATAGAGCAATTATTCCAGGGGGAAATCTACACTCTTTTTCATCCCTCAAAAAAGCCCCCAAATCTGAAATGAGTATAACGTTGGCAATATCTACCAACAAAACAATCACTGAAACAAATAGTCAATGTTAAAAAGAATATGAGGCCATCCCAGAACAACCTCCACCTGATTAGGCAGTCCAGAGAGTCTGGATGCAGTAACATGAAGAATCTGGCTTTCCCAAGATACAACATATTATTTTTAGCAGCCAAAATGCTCTATAGGCAGGGAGACCATACAACCAACTTTTACTTTGTCACTGCTGTTAATTTTTTGTATACAATGGAATAAATTGTAAAGGTGTACATTTAGTCAGTGGGGCCTGAATACAATGAACTACACAGGTGCAGAGATGTGACTCCTGGTCTCCAGGACTCTGAAGTTTAACTCTGTGACATCCATATAATGAAGTCTGACTGAGATCAACTCCTGCTGAAGTCATGATCAGTCTTGTCCCTAGAGCAAGTTAACTCTAGAAACTGTAGTGGTCTGCACAGTTCATTTACTCCCCAGGGAAAATATATTAAGAACCTATAGCTGTGGCATGACTCCTCTGCTTACAATGTATGAGGAGCTGCAAATCCCTCCATTTTATGAAAACAGAGCATGTCCCTTAAGGATCTGGAAAGCAGCCATGGTGGTTTTCCACTGGGCAAAGTTTTGCTTCTCTAAGCCAGAATGAATAAAAATGGAAATGCAGGGATAAGAATGAATGCTGATTTCTAGAAAACTGTGGAACTGCAAATATAGTTGACTGAAAGATAATATATAGAAGCAGCACATTTTTACGTAGTGGTTGATACACCTACTAAATTGATCATATTTTTTTAACTAGGGAAGATTAACACATGTGTAAACAGAGTCTATAGGGTAAATTCTTGTTAATTGCAAATTTGATAGCTAAAAGATGAATAGTCCATGAGTAAAAATACCAAAGGACTAGCCATCATTACATGAATGGCAGATGGCCTGAGCAGCCTTGCAAACTTTGTTTATGAAAGTTGTTTTCCATTTGAATGAAAATGAAGAGGAAACATAATGAAATGAGGTTGCTCTTTCAACATTCATGGGTTGGATCCAGCCCTTACTGAAGTTGATGATGTTTTTTTCCCATGTATAGTGACCACCTGCTGTAAATGGTTAGCCAGATTCCACTTTCAGGTATATTTTAGGGAAGAATCTGAGAAGAATGTGACTCAAGGCTTGCTTTAGAGCAAGGCATTCAGGCTCACTTCCCAGCCCCACACAAAAGCCAGTCAACTCATATTTCTCAGTTTTATTTCCTTCAGGGTGATAATATACCTGGTACTACATGCTTGTACAGCTCATTATTACCCTAGCTTGGCGGTGTCCCTGGGCAGTGCTCTCTGATAGATGACATTAATAATATTAATGATGAGAAAGAAAGATCACCATTGGCAATATTTCCCTGTTCTGTGGACAGCACGAAGGTGTGCAAGCAAATGGCTGGAAGGTACTTGTCCTCTCTTTCGTCTGGGTCAGGATTAAGGCCACCAAGGAAGACAAACCTGTCATACTGCTGTGCATGCAGCACAAGTCGAGAGATTTTTAGGTTATGCCCATTACTAGCACCACATTTATTTGTGGTGTAATAGTAGCTGTAGTACCAGTTGTAGTAGTAATAGTAGTAGTTATAATAATAAAAGTGCAGGCATTAACTGACTGGCCTTTCTCAAGGGAGTTGCTATCATTTGGTGCTAGAAGGAGGTCTGTAGGGAGTGTGGGATCTATGACCCCCACCACATTAATTCCCCCTATTACTGTGGTTATTAATCTGTGTGGTTGTTTCATTAATCTCTTTGGCTAGACCTAGAATTAATGTTAAGGCAGGGGGGTTTTTGTTGTGTACTTCCCCTGGCTGGGATTCCTCCAATTTCTGGAGCATTACAGCAGCTTTTGCAGGCAGCTTTGAGAATACCTCTACCAAGATATGCATAATATGTTATTTACTGAGAAATTCCTAAAAAAGAAGCTGCCCTTTAAAATAAACTTTGCTAGACCTAGGCAAATAGATATAGAAACATTAGAGTCAGAGTATTTTCATCTACATGAAAGGATTCTTTTTTTTACCAACCAACAGCTGTGCTTTGTGGATAAGCCCCAGCAGAAGAAAATATGTCCATAGCCGTTACAGCTACTTTAAAGGACTCTTGCCAATATCTAGCTTTGCCACTTTCTTCTCAGTGTTTTGCAACTTTAAAATGAAGTAATTTCTTTTCTAAATATCCTCTCAACTGGAAAATGTACCCTTCAGGATTTCTCCCATTATTTTCCATACACGGGCAAGGTGAGCAAATGTAGGGCTACTCTAAGACAGAAGCTTTCTAATTTGTATGAATGTGGGTCTGATAATCAATGTAGAGTATCCTCTTATCTGAAGCATAAAGACTTTGGTGGTCTGGATTCTTTTGGTAAATGCGTTTCCTTTCCTGGAAGGCAGTATGTAATTTCACATAGGCTCTGCTAGGCAGAGAATGATTGCACTGTAGACACTTAAGTTTTGTATATACTTTGGAAGATGGTAGCCAGCATATTTAAACATATTAAATGTCACTTCATTCCCTGATGTCAGTTCCCAAGAAGAGTCTTACAAGAAGGCTAGCAAGGACCAGTCATAGTTTCATTCTCAAGGTTAGGTGAATATGTTGCAAATACTTGCACCACAATCAGCACTGATTACACTGGCTGGTAGCACTGATGTGAGACAAGTCTGGATCACAGTTGGTCAGGGACACAAGACTACCATTCAGCGTGGGGAAAGCCATTTCAAGTCCTCTTTCGGAGGGCTGTTTGCAGCTGGGTTGCCTCACAGTTACATATCATGCCATGCAATACCATGAATGGTGCTGTAAACTATCCAGTACATCAGGGAAGAGCTTATGTGGTCTATGCATCTCCCCTTGCTCCAGTCTCTGTTGTCTTCAAGCATGCCACCACTCAGGCCCTGCTTTTGCTCCTCAGAAAAGATTATACCTATCCTGTTCATTTTGACACATATACGGGTGACTTTTTGATCAAACTTTACAATAAAAACCTTATTTGAGTGAAACCTGAAGCTATCATAGTAACATACTAGATGCAGGGCATGTCCAATGGACACGAAAACATAAATGCTGGTTGTGCTTTAGTAACACACTATGCTGGAAACTGTGCTGATTGAACTATTGGTGGTACATTGTGCTTATTTGTGGTTGACTGCCTCATCAGTTTTCATTTGGGAACTGAAATGGAATTTGGAGGTGGATATGGTATTAATTAGGAAGAAAATTGGCCGCAATATGCTTGGAGATAAAAATCTCTACTGGTGGGAATCTGGTTTTGTATCATGGCCAAATTGTTAAAGAAGCATTTTACTGGAAAAGACATTTTTATGTAATACTGTTACCTCCCACAAAAGAAAAAGTGAACTAAACATGAAGATGATTAGATTAATGAGGAAATAAAAAAAAACAAATCTGAAAATGACACTTTCTGGCTACAATAGATTCTTAAGACTAAACCTTTGATTGGTAATGCCCACTATGTAGCCCATGCAGAGCTCTTATGTCTGTATAAGTAGTTAGGCAATTCTCATCATCATGGCACTTTACATTATTCATTTGGCCACTCTATTGGGAACATAAGACCATTATAGGACATTCACAAAGCCATGCATAGCTACAACATCTGCCCTATAGGTCCTAAGTTCTATTGAAGCACATCTTGCATACAAGCACTACATAATGGTGTGGATTTTTTAAAAGTTAGGTAAGAGTTTGACAGTCAATTCTGATTTAAGGCTCTCTCAGGTTGATCAACCTCAGATGCCAAAGCAGAGCTTCTTCAGGCTTTGAAGGAGTTCAATTTCCTTCCCAATTGTAGAGCACAGCTTCCTTCAATTGAACTGGCCCTTCATGGGGTTTCTTACTTTACTAGGTCCAAATTGTAAATCAGGGCAACAAGACAATAGCATCAAGGTCAGAAAAAGGAAAAAAAAATGAAGGGTACACACCGGTTACAGTCAGATGTAAAGCAATGAAAAACATCACAGGAAAGGAGGCAGGAGAATCAGGGTGGAATGCTATTTGGGAGAGGAAAAGGCGAGCTAAAGAACATGCTAGGAGACTGAAATTCATTAGAGGGCTTGTAAGACACAGGAAATAAGAAAATATAAGAAAGAAAAGCAAGAAGTGACTGAAAGGCGTGGAAAAACTAAGTGGAAACTGGAGAGAAGAACTCCGGCGATCAGTAAGGGAGTTGAAACCTGACAGCAATCCAGGAATTTAAATTCAAGGAGTGAAAGACTAGAGTGAGGCTGACTGTCAACCAGAAAACTGAAGTCTGGTCTCCTAAGGAAGGGAGGACTTGAAATAGAGGGGAAACATTCAGGGAAAGGAATCTGAACTCACCAGAAGATAGAAAAGAGAGAAGTACTTGGATTTCCAAAGGGAAGGAAAATAAAAGGGGAATAGTGACCTGACAGAGGAAGGCAGTAAAAGTGGAAGTCTGGCATCTCTGCAGTGTTTTTGGGAGTCAGACAACAGGCGCCTTGAGCCAGGTCTCAGCAAGAGAAATGCCTGGCTAGAAAAGCAAGAAGCAAGCGACACACAGGTTGTCAAAAAAGCCTTTGTGGGAAAGCTGACAAAAGCCAGGGATATGGGTTAGTGGTGGTCCTACTATCCATGTTGTAGCAGATGACTGTGAGAAAGAGACCGTAGCCCAGCAAAGGAGCTAATCTGGGACATGCCATCGTTGTTTAATACCAGGAGTCCAATTGCTTTGTGGGGGTGTTGTGGAAACGACAGTTCTATATTTCTTAGACCAAACTGTATACACTTAAGAATACCCAGGGCCTGAAAAACTGTGGCTGTGGCTTGTGCCTGGTGGCTTGAGGAGAAAGGGATGTCTTAAGTAAGAGTTTTTACCTTTTAAATTAAAATACATTTTATTTCTCTGGATGGCACAGCTGGTAAATTTGGGAGCGAAAGAACAAGCAATCAGAAGGGGCAACAATTTCTCTGTCACAGTGGAAGACACTGGGCTTTTCTGGAAGCTCAGAATTACAACTCTCCTTAAAAAGCTTCCGAAAGAGGAGCTATCTCTTACCTGGATGTGCTTGGCTGGAGAGATTGCTTTTAGCCACAACATTAAAATTAGAGTCAGAAAACTCAAGGTCAAGCTTTTGTTTTTATCAAAGCTTTAAATTTTTAAAAACTTTAAGGACTTACTTTAGAAAGGGTCCATGGTTGGAAAGCAGGAAGAAATGTTTAGCAGATCTGCAAAGCAGGTTTGAAGACCTCTTCTGCACCAGAGCAGTTTCAATCTATGAAATGCTCAAAGATGCAGTGCCACCTTTTGGACAAACAGATGTCATGTTAGGTCAGGTATGAAGTTCAAAGAAGGAGAAAGAAATAACAGGTGACATTTAAGGCCTTGGCCAGAATTGGTTCTCCGAGAAATGATCAGTAGCAAATGGAGAAGGTAATTTGGAGCAGTACTCATGAATGGCTGTCTGTTTTTTCTTTAGCAAATTTATGGCTTTATTTCCCAATTTATCTGAAAAGCTTTTTAAGGTCAGTGAAGTTTACAACTGTAAAAAAAAAGAAAGCAAAATGAAAGAAGAGAAAAAAGCACACTGTGGTTATTACAGAACTGGAGTATGGGTGTTAACTCACAGTGCTGGGTCTTGCCTGCTGTAATGCTAGATAAGTGGTACCAAATTCTCCAGTGACTACAAATCTACAGTGCATGATCTTCACAATTTAGAGAAGAACATTCAAACAAATTTGTACGCCATCATCTAGATCCAAGGGGACCACCTCTGTGGTCTTGAAGATTTAAAGGCTGACAGCACAGAAACTATACATAGTTGTCGTCTAGCAGAGGGATACTTTAAATGATGTATCACTCATCTTCAGTTAACTGTAGAGTCTGTGTATTACCCTGACTGGTCAAAGCATCAGCAAACAAGAAGGAAGTTAACCATACAGAAAGGTGAACTGATTATTCTGGAAATCACATATCCACCCAGTGGTACCCTCCTGCTGTGCTGTACATAGTTGTAATCTCCATAGGTTAACTATTTCCTTGAAAACGTTAAAAGGACATTGTAATAATAAAGTGCCCAACACTGGAATTAGCATGAAAAAAATTAGGCTCTGTATCTTTCTGCAGTGTAAATCCTTTGGCTTGTGCCGAGGCCAAATCTGACAACAAGGTCTTTGATAATTTCCTCCATTTCTTCTCTCTGTATTGTAACAGCAGCAGCAGCCATTGCAGCCCTTGCTCAGAAAAACTCCTGTGGGCCCCAGTACTCTGCCACAAAATAATATCCATCCGTAGATCAATCATCAGGGCACCCTAGCACTTTCCTGAACTGCTGAAAAAAGAAGTCACAGTCTGAAGCAAGACAATATTCTGGTACGGGCTCCTGCCACTGCCAGAGCTGTTACCCCACCAAGGGGATGGCTGGCTAAAACTCCAGCAGCATCTGCAAACATCTGTAAGACTTATTTATTTTGTCACCGCTGCCACCTTTGGCAGCCTCCATCTTATCTCCTAGCGACCAGAGTCAGAGTTCAGGGATCTGGAGACCCTTCTTACTTTGTGTGAAATTCCTAGTGGGTGTCTTGGTGGTCCTGGGACCCAGCAGATATTTAATCTGTCTCTCCCCTGTGTGCCAGCACAGGGATTATTATTAGACTCTTCGGTCTACTCCCTTTTCTTCTCACCAACTCAGCTGATTGCAGGTGCAGGTAGTTTTCTCCAGAAGGGTGAACTACAAAGCACACACATATTGATGCTTCCTAGTAGGGAAGAGGTGCTTTCAAGAATGGTAGAAAGTTGTTGTTCCCAGAGATGTACCTCTCCTCTCCCCAGTGTTTCATTTGTCTTTGACAAAAGGTATTATAAAGCACCCTCTTTCTCTATCTCAGCCATTCCAATAATGCTGTGGATTGAATATGATTTGATCTATGGCCTGGCTAATAACACTATCTTTTTTTTCTGTCTTTCTTTCTTTCTTTTTCAGCTTGGCAGCTAAAACAAAAATATGATGAAGAAAATGCATTTCAACTGACAGAAATCCTTTTCATTCAATGCCAGCCAAGATATTTTGTTTTCATTTTGTGCATTTTTCTCATACTTTAAAAAATAAAATTTAACTGAAGTTAGTCTTGAAATACCACTAGAAGAATACTACCTATACTATATATATTTCCAAATTTTTTAATATTTTGATTGTTTCAGTATTGAAAAAGAAATTACTAGAATAGCATCCCCCACTAAAAAATAAAATAAAAATCCATTTGATTTCATCTGTAAATATTTGTGCCTTTTGGCAAGAATTCAGCTATTGGCAGTCCAAAGCTTGTTTTTCTTTAGTGAATAAATGATGCATATGTAAAAATACATCTGACTCTAATCACATCTTTCCATTCAGTCATGTGTTAGAAAAAAAATTGTGTTTGCTTTCTATTAACAATGAATCTGAACACATAAAGAAATAAAGGCAGACTTCTCACAGCAAATGATATTAGAAGCTTATATTATACTGAAATTTAGTTCGGATGCCTCTACTACTACCTGTGCGCAGTGGGAACATGTACCAGCAAATAGCAATTAACTGTTTATGTTTTCCGTGCTCTGTACTTGCCTGTTATTGTGCCATTGCTGTACTGTGCTGTATTGCAGTTCTGTTGCTTTATTTTTTAAATACATGTTGTGTTACAGGGATGCAATACAATATGACCAGACAGTTAAACCTGTAATTCTGCACAAACACAGCAGCTGCTGTATCTGTGATTCTGCAAGGGGGAAAAAGGTGACCTGAGAATGTAAAGGGCCTGACTCCAGCTCTTCTCTTACACCAGCTTCATGCAGGAACCATAAAATTCAGATGCAGTAGAACAGAGAGTTAAGTCATTGTCTGTCTTGTCATGGGCAACTAAACCTGTTAACAGGAGCAAGGCTTCCTTTCACTTTGCCCAGATAATCAAGTCTGGTAGAATCTAAAATGCTATAAAAGGAGGACATGCACATTAAAGTGATGGACCAGCAATCTACAGGGCTTAGGAAAAAAATGCCCAAATCTCATTCACATAGCAGCCTCCAATAAATGAGAAAGAGGAAATAAGGTGTTAGCCCTATTAAAAATACAGAGTAAAGTAGCTGCCATGCATAAGAATAAGGTGATGGTTTAAACCTGAGGTCATGCTGCAATTATTTTTCCTGAGGTGCTAAGCATCTCCAAATCATCATCCAATATTCATGCCAATATGCTCCAATTAGAGAGATGACTAAGTAGCAATACACAGTATGCAAGGGAGGAAAAGCTACAGAGAGCTAAAAAAGCTTCTCTTCACAACTGCAACAAGAAGGTCTTCTAGTGGGCCCATCAATTTCACTTAGGACACTGAGTTCAGTTTTCAAGTCCACACACAGAAGTGGTTTTCCCTTAACAGGACTGATATTGTTAAAGCAATACAAACCTTCTCCAGGATGAACACAGCTGCCGTGAGCAGCTTTCGAGGTAATAGATTGTCCTCTGTATTAGAAGCTGGATCAGTATAACTGCTTTTAAAATATCTCCCTCTAGTTACTCTATGAATACATCCTCTATAGTTACACATGGAACTGGGTTTTGGTCTTCCTCAGATGCTTGAAATACTGTTTTCTTCTATCATTGATGAGCCACAAATCAACATGCACCTTCCTGTTATCTTACATGTATGCTGTTAAAAAACAAATGATGCACTCATAGCTGGCATGAAATGAAGTGACAGTGTGTGCTAAGTCCGTAGACGCCATAGTACCTCTGTTTCCCACAAAGATTTCCAGTATTTCAGTGTGAAATCCTCTATGTGATAGCATTGAGTGGCCTTGTTGTAAGCAAGAGTTGGTTGTTCTGAGAAACACTTAATCTTGGTGTAAAAGGGTGGGATTTCATCCACCTTGAGGGATTTGCACCCATTTACATTATGGCTGAATCAAAACTGTTTTCTGAGTTCAAATCTAGTAGGAGATTTTCTTTGTTTACGGGTCTGTTTTGGGGGGAGAGAGTTTATTGATTCAACAGCACAATAGATTTTGCAGATTCTGTCTGCTATGTCCTGGAGATAATAACACACTGAAACATATTGGAAGGTTGTCGTAAAACTCCTGGGACAAAGCTCCTCAAATCTCCCTGTCTTGCCCATAGCAGTTTATGTTGTTGTTAGGATCTGCCTGGATGAATCAAGGGTCACATCACTTGAGCAGAAATCACAGTTCAGTGGACAACAGGAAGTGGTACCTAAGAACAAACTGCCCATACTTTTACTTGTACAGTTCCTACATTATCATTGTGTGTGTGGAAATATTTTGCACGCAGAAGGTTTCAGGCTTGTTTACACCTTCCTGATGCAGCAGTCAACAGAGAGCAATTGGTGCAGCTGGACCAGTTTTAGCCTACTATGGAGAGCAGCAGCAGTCACGTGCTCTGCTGATGGGGTGCTTAGTGCAACCTGTGTGTGTGTGTCCTTCCCTATTCCTAATTGTCAGCACTGGAGCATCTATATTAATAATCTGCTGACAACTGTTCCTAAGAAAAGCCATGAGAGTTGCCTCACATATTTATGCCTGCTCTCTACGTGCAGCTGTGGCACTGGAGTAGCAAAAGACAACAAAAGAAATGTATGTGGGCTTCTGCCCTCATTTCTGGCCCAGTTCTGTAGACCTTATGTGCAGTGGACTGCGTGAATAACTCTTATGCAAATGTACTTTCTAGAAGTGCAGATAAGCTTATACCTTATTAATCAGCAGAAGGTTAAATACTAGATGGAGGAAGGATTTTCTCATCCAGATCTCCTCTGTCTGATTTTGCGGTATCCCTATGCATTTTTTCAGGTGAAAAATGCTCAAAAATAAACATTCATGTGGTATCAGGCAGCATTTATGATGCAAAAGAGTGTATTTTGGCAATACCAATGTTTTCTGTAATTGGGAAGACTGCAAAAGTATGTACTTGACTGAACTCTTGAGTGGCAAGTATTTTACTCACAGTAAACAAGAAGATCATCAAACAGACATCCACAGGAGAGAGACCAAATCAGTGAGTGAGCAGCAGATGGGGCTTGAGATTCAAAAATGAAAAGCACGGGCAACTTCATCTCCTAAATCTATTATTGATTAAACCATGAACAGTCAAGACTCTCATTTCACTGATGTTTAGTGCAGCAGCTCTTGGCTGCCAAGCTTAGGGAGTGAGCAACCTAGCAAGAATTAGGAAAAAGTTGGATAACAGACTCTATAGAGATGAAGAGCAATCATACCATTGTTATTAATAATAATTCATGCACTGCTCAGGCCATTTGCACGGATACTAAAATCAGAGATGAGGAAAGAAATCTTTAGCAGTACTGGTGGTAGCACAGCTGCACAAGTGTGGGGTTGGCACAATTTCCTTGTTAGTGAATAACTGATCTCCTGAGTACCACTATCTGCAACATCTTTCACTTCTTCTTACTGAGACTTTCTCTTTCTCATCCCTATAGTAACTAATGCACATTTATAGAAGTATGGGTAGCTCTGCCTTATCAGAGAGTGATGCTTTGGTTTTCTTTTTATCCCCTAGCACCTAGTCCAAAGTAACAGATTTTCTTTCCTACCATGTTGGCTTCTTTTTCTGTCTGACACAGGGGTTTGGTTTTTTCAGGGAGGGGCATGGGGGGTAGCTCTGTCTCCTTTTTAATCTTCTTCTTGACCCCAGCCTTCTCTTGTGTATGATACCCAACCTTTTCTTTCAATACAGGATTTTCTTTTTCTTCAAGCTGCTCTTTTAACAAAACCTGGACACTTTTCTCAGGGTCTTAACCCAGTGACAATGTAGTGACCATTTGTTTCTGCAAGGCAAATAGTGCGTAGAATGTTAACAGAGTTATTGCTCAGTTTTTCCTACTTCCTATTCTACCTTGTGAAGGAGGAAGTTTTTTCACTCAAGTAAGCCATTGAATATCCAAAGACAGTGCATAGGGCTAGGATTCTTATTTTAATGTGTTCCTAGTTCCTGAATATGATTGATATGGTTCCTGCTGACTTTGAGATATTTCCCTAAGGGCAGTTGGTAGTACCAAAAGGCTTTTGGATTACAAAATGCTAATCCTGAAAATTTGCTGTCCTCTTACTTGCAAATTGTTGCCTGAATCTGAGCTCTTCCGAGACAGCACTTCTGTTCTACTCCTCTACTTAAGCATGAACCTCTAACAGCATGTGTAGAGCAGATCTTGGGAAAGCAGCTGCAGTGTGACAGCGTCTGTGCCCATTGCTCGGAAAAAAAACCCAAAAAAGCCTGGCTCCATCTTTTTTACTCACCCTGTCAGGCATTTATCCACATGGATAAGATCCTCCTCAGCCTTTCTTTTCCAGGGACTGAACAGTCCCAGCTCTCTCAGCCTCTCCTCATGTCAAAGATGCTCCAGTTGCTTAACCATCTTTGTGGACCTTCGCTAGACTCTCTCCAACATGTCCACATCTTGTACTGAAGAGCCCAGGACTGGACCCAGTAGCATGTGTGTGGCCTCACCAGCGCTGAGCAGAAGGGAAGGGTCACCTCCTTTGACATGCTGGCAATGCTTTTCCTCATGCAAGGAAGCTGCTGGCCTTCTTTGCTGTGAAGGCACATTGCTGGCTCATAGTCAGTTTGCTGTCCACCAAGACCTGGAATTCCTTCTCTGCAGAGCTGCTTTCCAGCCAGTTGGTCCCCAGTGTGTACTAGTGACTGGGGTTATTTCTTCCCAGGGCAAACTTGGCATTTCCCCTTGTTGAACTCAATGAGGTTGCTGTCAGGCCATTTTTCCAGCCTGTCATGGTCCCTCTGGATGGAAGCATGAATGTCTGGTGTATCAGCTGCTTCTCCCAGTTTTGTACCATCTGTGAACTTGCTGAGGGTGCACTCTCTTCCATCATCCTGGCCTTTAATGAAAATGTTGGACAGTACTGGCCCTTGTATCAACCCCTTGGACACACCACTAGTGACCAGTCTCCAGCAGGAGTTTTTGCCACTGATCATAGCCCTCTGGGCCCGTCTCCCCAGACAGTTTTCAGACCAACTCACTGTCCACTTATCTGACGCCTACTTTGTCAGCTATATCTATTTTAAGCCCAAATGGTAAAAACTGGAGTTGCCGGATGGAGGGTCCTGTCTTGAGCTGGAGAAGTGGCAAATTTAAGCCATTGGCTGTGTGTATAGCATGGGGGAGTTGTTACAGTCAGCCACCTGAGTGCTTTTGATTCTGTGATAAAGAAGATGGTAAAGGCCCTTTTCAGCTTCCAACAGCACTTAATCCAAGCAGAGCATGACCTGATCTACCTGCAAACTGCTGTCATCATATTTTGCTCTCTATTTTGTCTCAAGGGTTGGTTTCTTCTTGCTTCCTGCTAGACACACCTGGCCACGTTTGATTCTGCTCCATTTCTTAAGAGGTCAGGCCTTTAGGCAAGCAATAAGAATTGCTAGTGGTGTTCAGAGATTTACAGGTTTGTTCTATATCCTGTAGGCTTCAATCCTTTGCACTTGTTCAGAAACGCTTGGGATGCCTAGCTGAGCTGGTTTGGTTTTTGCACTGGGCTCTTTTTTTTTCCCTTCTAAATTTATTAACATGATTTTCAATTACTTTTAGAACACTGATAGTAATTTATTTTTAATTATCTACACTATGTAGCTGTAACTTGCTAAATATTCAGGTCAGTTTAAGGTCTCCCTCTGAAAACGAGTATTACAGTCATGGAAAGGCATTCAATCTAGTTCTATTATTGTTATTAATTCTAATAAAATAATACTTAGTACTTACGTAGCAGTTTTATGTCTGGAGTATTTTGTAAACATTTACCAATTAATTTTCACACAATTATTGCAAGGTAGGCAGGAAATAACAGTGAGAAAATCTGTACTGTAGAGTGAAAAGAAGAAAGTCACTTATCTACAATAAAAGGAGTTCATGAGCATGTGTTGCCCATAGGTTCATTCTCCTGGAAGTCTATATAGATCCCTGCACATGCGTGTGGACCCACTGTACAGTAGCAGAAACCATGCATTTTGACAGTAAGTAAGCTAATGCACATTCTGTTTCCTCTCAGCAGGGAATAGAGAGTGGAGAAGTTCATATCATCAGGTTCAGTTTGAAAAGAAGAAATATAACCAACCTAAGGTCAGGATTTAAAGAGACAATAGGTCTCCCTGTCTTGATTCAGAGCCATAAAAAGAATTGGATTCTTCAGCATACGGTTAAGTACCGAGGGAAAAGGACTAAATAGACAAGATTGGATTGCAAGGAAGAGAATAGATCTGAAATTCAAATTAGGGAAGTAGTGATAAGTCCTTGGCCCTGTTACCAAATTTGACACTGACAGAGATTAGTCTTGGCACTATCAGTAATGAGAGAGTTGGGGTGCTTTCTAAGCTAAATTTGCTGCCAATATCTAAAAGGTTTGCCATCCATGGATGAGCACATCATGTCAGAAGGCCAAGAGCTATTAATACAGTCACCACATAATGAGTGGGGAAGACCAAAGGAGCAGCTTCTGTAAGATTAAAGGCAGTTCCAAGTCAACACAATTTCTGCAATGTTACAGTTCTGTGGACCAGCTACAGCTGAAGTCTGTGACTCCAGTGGAGGACATCAGTGATGCAAAGCCATTGACCAGTACATTTGCCAAAAGAAGCCCCG
>JANZLQ010000008.1:28244010-28264248 GCA_026212715.1 Elanus axillaris
GGGGGCAGGGCACAAGCGAATAATTTGCTCAGGAACAAAAAAAAAAAGAAAAGAGAAATTGTTGGCTCTGCTCCTTGGAACAGAATGATGCCAGTATTACACTTCTAAGCATAAGATGGATGCACAATCTGATCACTAGCCATCAGGAATGACGATGAAGAAGCCATCGCCAAGTCCTCCTAAGAGCTGTGCTGTTAACACACCATGGGCTGAAGACTTCCCAGGACAAAGTACCTCAAAGTGTATGTTGCTTGCAAATGGCTCCTTTATGTATATCAGAGGACCCACACCGTCAAATGAAGCATGAAGCAGGGTGAAGGCAGAGAAAACACCCTTATCCAGGACTGGCCAGTTTTCAAAGATGTAATGGCAGAAGACATTATTGTCGTGTAAAGGATAGGCTGGGTATGTCCTAGAAAAGATGTTGTTTAGTGTATCCAAGCAGTTATTCCTCCTGTCATGAGATAGGCACTGAAGTAAGCCAGAACTGTATGGCACTGGTTGTGTGCATGCAGGAAACAGTGAAAGGGGTATACAGAGAATGGGGAAGGAATGTCAGAAGCACATTACAGTCTTATTGTATTGCCTCCACCTACACCCAAAATGAGAAAGCCTTGTTTAGTTTTACAAGAGATAGCAGAGATCATAGCTGTTTTCTGTTCTTTTGAGCTGTGGAGACTATCGGGAGCATATTCAGATAGGACCTATGATCAGAAAGGCACATTTTCAATAGGAAAACTTTCAAAACAGCATGATGGCTAAAGCCCTGAAGAACCCAGTTCTTTACCTTCTACTCTGGTGAGCAGCTGCAGGGAGATGCTCGGTTAAACACAGTGTAGGTTCCTACCCCATGTCAAGAGAAAACCTCAGAAAATGCCCGCTCAGCACATTATTTTTACCTTTTCCTTTGTTCTCTAAGGAGCTCTGCATACCTGCTTTGCCCTGCATGAGTAGGTCACAAGTCTGGCATTTGCAGGCAAGAAACTCAGTTTATTTCACAAACATGTTATTATGGCAGAGGAGCAAACTCACTGGAACCTCTAATAAGAAGCCTTGGCAGCCATGACAAGGGTAGCAATGTAGGAGCTTAGCCTACCTGAGCTTCTGGGTTAGCACCCACAGAAACAAAAATCTGCTGGAGTACAGCGTATGCTAGTCAAAGCACTGATCCATTCTTCACTCAAGACATCTCCATGCAGTGTGCAGTGTGGCTCAGAAGGCCCTCTCTGTCCAGTCCCCAGTGCTGTGCTCTGCCTGATTTCCTTCAGTTTTGTAGTCAGGTCAGGGGGCTATGCCTTCATGGGCAGTAGCCATTCCATGACCCACAGGCAATGTTTCCTACATCCGTTCTACATTGACATAGCCAGCACCCTTCCCACTCTTCATGGGTGCCGGGCCAGCATCGGTGACACCGACTCCTGCTCTCCTTTCACTTCAATGCATTCACTGACAACTCGGAAAAGGAAATTGCTTGACAGTTTCCTGCCTATTGAATAATTGAAGATTTAGGTTAATACTTTGATCCCATAGGAAAACCTCAGCCATTGCCCTACTTTTCATGCATAGCAGAAAGCAGGCTGTGCACAGGTCTCTTCACAGCCAAGTGCATGTCATGGTTCCTTAGCCTAGATGCTTGGCACACAGCCTGGGCTGAGGCAAGCTTTGGACTGGAGCAATGTCTGTTGTTCTGACTGATTGTACAGGTTAACTTGTAACAATCTGAATGTGATCTTTAAATACCTGTTTTTAAGGGGTGGAGTTTGCCAGGATCATACCTTACAGGCTGGGGCACTTGCTACAGGCTGTCCTATCAAGGCGGCTGCGCTGGGGAAGGTCATGGGCCGCTATGTGCCTGCTGAAATCACCTGCAGTCTGCCCTGAGACACACGGAAACAATGATGGAGAAACTATGGTGTGATGAATCTCCACCATTATCCAGTCAGTGAAACACACAGTACCCTTGCTCAAACAAATTTAAGAAAGAACCAGCAGTGGCTAGGGCTGGAGACACACTCTTGTGGGATGAGAGGACAATCAGTGCCATAAAGGGTAGAGACACTCAAGAGGAACTGTGACCAGGGGCGATCAACACCGGGGCAGGGACACACCTAAGGGACTGCAGTCTTGAGCAAGCCAGGCAGGGGCAGTAACATTGAGAGGGACTGTGGCTGTAGGTGACCATGCAGTGGGGAAGGGGGGAGATAGATGCTTCTGTACATTTTAAAAATCTAATTTTTCTTCTTTTTCTCTATATCCAGATCAGTTAGTGGGTGTTTGTGTTGGCTGGCAGTAAATTAAAGTAAGATTCCCCAACTTGAGATTCGTCTGCCCATGATAAATGTCCTACTGCATCTCACTCTAGGGTCATCAGTGGTATGCAAAGGTACAGCAGCAATAATAATAAAGATACTGAGGACACTAAAACAGACTCTGGAATCGGGTAATCAAGACAGAGTGAAGGGCACATGGTAGCACCAACACTATCCGATTCCCTCCATTTCAATAGACATTTTATACATATATATATATCATATCATATATAATATATATCCTGTCATAATATATAGATACATTCATGTGTATATGCTTAAACACATAGGTATCATTGAAAATATTTTATATACATATGTTGATTTCTAGTATATCTTAACATAGTTTATTATATATTAGCATATCTCTGTATACATAAAGTTATATATAAGTATTTGAAACTGTGTACATAAAAAAAAATCTACTCCATATATACTACACATATATAGTAGATACAATATAACATATCATAACCAATCAAGAGATTAAGCCATATACTTCATCAGTTAATATACTGCTGCTTAGCCATCCAGTCAGTATCTCTGACAGACAATAGCTTTCTACACTAAAACTCAGATTATTTTGAACTTTTAGTCTATATTGAAAAAACCTCAACAGATTCCTGAAATGTGACTGGGGATTTTTGCTTGTTTCTTTTTAAAAAAATGCAATTTTTGATTGTATGTGTATCTCCACATAGGTATGTATGTTTGCCTGAAAAAAAAAAAAAAAAAAGAGAAGCTTTTTATCAGATTAAAAATGCTTTAAAGTTGTTTTTATAAACTTCAGAGGAAAAAATACGTCCTTGCCTGTTCCTATCACCAGGTTTTGCTCTTCAGCAGTTGCCAGGAATTCTGCTGATTCCCTTGTGTGGGAACCACCAGGACAGCTCATGGCCAGTCCTATCCAGTACCTGTTGATGAGAAGAGATGGAGTCCTGGGGATTACAGGAGCCTTTGGGCTGGCCCCATGCAGGAAACTTGCAATGGGCCAGCAATGCGATGAAGCCATTAAGGGTTTATACTTAGGAAAAAATGACTGAAGAGTCTACTAGCAATACATATGAGGTCGTTTTGCCTCACTATGGAGCACAATGCCATTTCTTCTTAATAATATTTCTGTTCACCTTTCAAGACCCAATGTAATATAATTCCTTAATCATGACAGTTTGGCACCACATCTAAATTTACAGCTAAATGTAGCTTTCATTGAAGTCAACCCCCTGCTGGCATCCCAGTGGCCATGAAAAGAAAATGCTGTCTGTCACTGCAGAAAATAGTGAAGGTGGCTGCAAAAGAATAAATGAGCTACTTATCAAACTGCATTTTAAATCTGTACTTTTTAATGTTACAGGGTATTTTAAGTGACTTATTTTCTTCTACTTTCTCTTGCTAATTGGTTGATCTTGTACCAAAAAAAAAAAAAAGGAAAATGAAGTAAAAGAAAGCAGAAGTGCTGATCAGAGAATAGATTTGATTTCTCACAGCATGGTCATGCTGTGGTTAGTTAGCCACCTACTCAGAGACATGCAAGGACTATTCAGGAGCAGGACTATTCAGATACACCCTCGCTTAGGGGAATCTTTCAGACCACTTTCTAAGCAATGAGAGTACATATACACTGTTGCCCATTTGGTGCTGGGTGAAATGATATGATAGACAGACTTTAAAGGAATGGCTGGAGAGATGAAGTAGGGAGCTGTCATCTGTGTAATAAAAAACAGAGCCACACTGAAGCTGTTCAAAGCAACATTGTTTGAAGTTCTGGGTTTCCTTTTAATACTGTGTTTTACTGAAATGTTACTCTGAAATAAGCTGTGGAGGGCTAGGGCAGCTGTATGTGACATTTCATTTCACTTCTGGATACCAAGGGAGATGAATGTACGGGGACCCCCAGCCCGCACATTTCCATTGCCATTCCTCCAGAAATGAAATATCATTCACAGCAACTTATTCTTTATGGCTTAATTTCCTTCTGCCCAAGCAACCAATCAGAAATATAAATGAACAAAAGCAATTCTACAATAAAACTGTACGTGTATTATATCACAGCCATATTATTCTGAATTTTTGCTCTGTTTTTGCCTAAGGATCGATGGATAACTGAATCACAACAGGAAATATTTTGTTTGCTTCTTAAAGAAAAACAGAACCACCCAATTGATAATAAAAACTGGTATGTGCTTTTCTGTGATTGTATTCTAGCGTGGCAATTAAGTATTGAGTAAATAATAAACATCTCAAAGCAAACCTTTTACAGCCCAAATAAGACCAGTGAATTACAATATGTTCACTTATAATAGGAAAAAAGTGCTTCATCATCACTGGAAGCATCATGGAACAACTGATGTTACAATTCAATTCCTGGTGCTTTCTCAGCAGCCCAGTGGATACTGGGTGTCATTTGAAGGAATGAATTCCTTCACTCAAGCACGTGGAAACCAACATTTTCAAGACTTCTCAAATTCTGATGCTGTATTAGTCCAGGAAAACAGGAAATATTCTCTGCTTCCATCAAAGGTTTTGTTGTTTGCTCTTTTTTTAATCAAAGGGCCTTGTGAGCTATTTTACCTCACAAAGGTATCCAGCAAATGATTAGTTTCCATAATAGTACAAAAGACATGGATTGTCCAGCTGGCAGAGTAGCAGTCCTTTAATTAGTCCAATCTGCAGATCGGATGGTCCTCTGTGACACTGTCTGCTGTTGTGTGAAGTACTGCTCCTGCTGCAGTCAATGCTACTAATGACATCTGCCGAACCAGGTTTCACGTCTCAAGGATAGCTTGGTTTTTTTTACAAAAACACATCGGCACCAATCTCTCAGGTTGCCTTGGGGCAAGGTCTCACTTCAGCTCTGACCAGGGTGAACCCTGAGCCTCACAAGGAGCAGATCCCAGCTCCTGGGAACATAACCCTTTGGGTTTCTGGGGCTCGTACTTCCCTGTGAAGGCTTTCCTTGAGCAGATCCCTGCAGCACTTAGGTTTGCAGTTTGGCTGTAGCCACGTTACAAGTGGACAGGGTCACAGACATGACAGGCTGTCCCCCGGGGACTTTGCTTTCTGCTTTGCTTGGGTACTTTGCTTGGGTAGTCAATTTTCACAGCGTATTTTCCTGCATGTTAACTGAGAGTTTTGTTTGACCAGGAATGGCTTCTCTGGGTCGTGCTGTGTATCACTAATCAATAAGATAGACACAGAGGCATAATGCAGAAATGAATTGATTTCTGTGAAGAGAGAAAATGTGACTAATTATTGCTGAGCCACCTGCCGCTACAGCCAGATTGAAACATCTCCACTGTTTGCTGCTAAGTTTAGCAGCAAATTGCTAGGTGTGAAGGCTTTCTGCCAGCAATGCAAATGCCCAGCACGAGAGGCTGCCTTCTTCACAGCATAATCCCATGACTTCAGCTTTTGTAGACACACTGGCCTCAAACTAGCAGCCCAGGTGCTGCTAGCAAAATAGGAGGAGTACAGCTCACCCTATTTGCCTGGCTTTTAGGAAGGAATTTTGAAGACAGTTTGAAACTGAGCTAGGGACATCACCACGACCTGCAGTCCCGTCACTGACCTTGTTATAGACATACCTGGAGTGTGATCTGTTGCAGAAAACTCCATTTGAATAGTGTTTTACCTCAGTCAGTCTTGAAATGCTGGACAAAGACTGCCATGATTATCCCCTTTTCCAGATGGGAAAACTGAGGCAGGGAGACAGTAGCAATGATCTTTGATCATCAAGTGAGCAATGGCAGAGGCTGAAATTGAATCCAGATAATTTGCAAAATCCCTCCTAGGTGCACTGTTTCCTAGTATCTGCCCATGTTTGCTTCTTCAGTTCTTCTGGGAAGTCATTTCCTCTGAGAGAAAAGAAATGTCAGATTTCACCGGAGTAATCTTCAAAACTAGTTATGTTGTTTACATCAGTCCTAGACCTATAAAGCTGACTTGGATGCTCGGCGTGGCTATGCCAGGTATATTGCATTGCAGCTTTGGCTGGTTGGTAGCAGGATGTGAGTGATGCTTCTGCCTGTAACAAATCTATTCATAATGCCTTGATGCTACCTGCATTTTTTAGCATCCTCATGGTCTTCAGACAAATTGCCCCTTCTTCCTCTGCTCACTGAAAAATTAAGCTTTTAGCTCTTCTCCCAGGATCAACATGTATCTGGGATTCCCTGATCTCATTGAAAAAAATCACACTGATTTCTCTAGGGTTTTTCAGCACGTGTCTTTTTAATATGATTACTATTCTGATGCATGGAAAAATCTGCAAGCTCAACAGGAGTGTCACGGTTGTTGTTTGTTTGGTTTTTTTTTTAATGCAGACTGGTTACCTGTCAATCTGGAGAGTACACTGTTTGCCTGCCACTGTAAAATATTTAATTTATCATCTTCCTTCATCCATTTCCAAATGGACACACAGACAAAGAGACAGGAAGACCTTCACTTGCTTAAGTGGGAATATCTAGGACTGTATGGGAAGAGAGTTTAATATCTCATATTTCAAATTACTTACATCTCAGCTTTCCCTGCTTAAAGTCCCTTTGAAGTTCTTTTCTAATTGGATTGGACTCAGAAATTAATTATCATGATTCTCAGCAGTTAGAGAGTGCTTTACCTCCTCTGAGCCTTGCTCAGATGTTAATGAATTAAGGACAGTTTGCATATAATTTGGACTAGGTGCCTAAACAACTCAGAAAAAGGACTATGTTTCTATATACAGTGACTCATTTTGCCACTGCTGGGGGAAGTACCTGCTGGGCGATGGCTGACATTTAAGGGTTTGTGCAGTGAGGACACTTCCTTTTGCAGCATGGAGTCATTAGGGTTTGCTCTGAGCAGGTTTTCCTGGCATGGTGCTGGAAACAGTTGAGCTCTGCCTGCTCCCTCAACACACAGGCAGCTGCACCAAGTCACTCAGAGAAATGGCCAAAAAGCACGGACAGCATGTACCAGGGTAGATGGGCATATTAAAGTGCTAAATACATTCAACCATAATCAATGGTTCATTGCTGGTAGGTTAAACAACCTTCTCCCTTGCTGAAGGATTTTATTTGACAGCAAGGTTATAGTGAAACACAGAAATCCAATATCCCTTCTATAAAATACAGAAGGAGAAAAAAAATCATGTGGACTAAAATTATGACTTAATATCACATTTAGTTTGTCCTTTGCTGGGATTGGTAGGCTGTGTTTCAAAGCTTTATAATTGATATTGCTCATAACACCAGGGAAAAAGAGAAAGAGGGCAGGCTATAAACTAAAAGGTTGGGGCTGTAAGACAAGCATATTGTAAAGTGACAATAGGGAACAAGGTAGTTAAGGGATCACTAGATGGCAGTCACCTCTCCAGCAAGGATAATCGAGGTAGGGAGATAGAAGCTTGTGGAATCACAAAAACAGCACGGAGGGAAGCAGCTGTAATGTCATAAAATTATTGAAATGATGTCAAATTTGCTTTGTTTTGCGCCAGGAGTCCCAGAGCAGGCAATGCTCTTGCAAAAGTGGTCTCATTGTGTCAATGGATTTACTGACATGAGGAGAGCAGGCGGGATTGGTCTGTGCGCACACAAAGCAAGGAAAAGAAAGGAATTCAATTTAAAAAAAAAAAAAAAGTGTCTTGCCAAGTCTTTCAGCCTTGTATTGGGATGTGAAAATGTGGTAGTTGAAACTCAAGTCCTAATGAATTTTTAGATACAGATTGCACACATTAATGTTACTTACTGATACAACACCAGTGTGGGAGTGCCATATATTTTGGCAAGGCTGAAAACAGTAGAATATCTGAGTGTCTGCAGAGTTTATTAATGTTTTTTATTATTTCTCTTGCACTGTTCATGGTGCATAGGCCTGTGCTAACTTCAGCAGAGAATGAGATGTATCCCCAGTCCATAAGCCAATACCAGGGAATGTATTAAAAATACCTGCATTTGGGATCAACCCAGCGTTTCCCTTCCATGGTTATGTTAGAGGAAGGTAGGGATTTGGAAGGCAAGGAGCATAGATCAGAGAGTAGCTATGGTTTAGTTCACCTGCTCTTTTCCAGTTCATACGACTATCTTTTCCACATTAGCACTCATCCAGAAACATGGCAAACATGGCTCAGTTCTCCATACAGTTTCCTGGAATAATTCCTAATTTTAAGGGACACAGGATTATGTGAGTTCTTAAATACCAGCAAAGATTGTAGGATTACATCGAATAATGTGCTCCTCATCAATACTGCACATTAGCAGTTGAACTAGGGATAAATTTTTTCAACTTGTGTGGTCATAATTTCAAGAAGATGGTCGCAACAAGAACTGGGAATGTATTAGTCATAGCCCAAATTCTCCCAGTTGGCACCGCCACATGTAAGAGCTCTAATGCAGGAATTTGTTAACATTAGTACTGACATTTTTTTTTGTAAATGTTAAGACCAAACTTGTGTCCCTCGGGCGAATAAGAAATGCATCTTCTTAGAAAGTCACCTAGCTTTTCTTAATGACTTGGAATGATGGAGAGGTTACTGATTTGTCTGGTCACTTGCTTCTTCAGCATTGCTCCAGTAGGCATCATTCTGAGACAGATTTACAGGCAAAAAGCCTAAAACCTGCTAGTACCTTAGAGAAAGAGTACACAGAGAAATCACTTTCCTGAGAACACATAGTCCCTCAGAGGTATTATCTTGGAAATAGGGTAAACCTTGACTTGCAATATTTGATGTCTCTTTCACCTTATTTTTTTCCACACAGATATCCCTTTCTTGGCCCTGACAGTCTCCAGTGTGATTTTATCCAGTTTTCTTAACATTCAGTCCTTAGTTCTTTTCTACACTTTACTAGATGGCTCTCCTATACTTTCTCCTAGCAACACAGCTTGCTGAATTTATACAAGTCATCATCTCAGCTTCTCAACCAATGAAGATGGTACACCTTCAGCCTGTCATGCTGACATGCATTTTCAGATTTCATATCTATTGTGTTTTTTGTCTGAACTCTTCTTTTTTTAATGTCATTTTCTCAAAAGCAGTGACAACAGGATCAGACTAGACATTCATGACATTTTTCCCGATGCTAGAGAAAGGGGAAGTACCACCTTCCTAAACCTATATGCAAGAAATATATTAGTGTCCTCACAAGCAGCCAGTCCCCTAGGAGTTAGGAGTAAACTGCTAGGAGATAATGGTTAGTTGTTTATCCAACAAGGATACCTAACAAGATATCCGAGGTCTTCTCAAAATTATTGCTTTGTAAGACAATCATCTAGTCCATTTGGTCTATGTTCTTTATTTCTAGAGGGATGACTTTATATTTAGCAGCATTTAAATAAATAATTTGAGAATTTTCAACAGGTAAAAAAAATGCTGATTCAATAAACTTAAAAGGACATGGTGGGGACACACATATTGCGTGTAATGGAACTTGTGCCTGAGACTTGTCTGATGTCTTGACTCTATTCTCAGGCAAGCTGCCTTAAGAGTTCCCAAACCAAGGAGTCATCTGTGCACTGTAGATAGAGAAGCCTTGTTTTTCGGCTCCCATAGATCCAGGGAACTCATTCGTCATTTACAAGAAGAACAAATTGTTCCCAGTTTTTCTGAAATAAAATACTGTAGAAAGAGGAAAGGGAAAGAAATGCTTTGGCTCTTCATTCTGATTCTGCATGAACATTTTCTTCAAGGTCTTGAGATTTTCAATGGAACTGAAATTTTGGGTGTGTCTACATCAGTATTTTAATTCAGATCAGCAACGTTTGAAGCAAATCTCCTCAGCGTGCCAGTTGCCACACTTGGGCTCACGTTTCAGAATAGTCTTGAATCATGTTCTTCCCTGACGAAGCTAAGGTATGGGAAGGACTCCTATAGTGCCTCCAACATGCTTCAATGGGCCTTCAATCTGCAGAGTTAGTCCATAGTCAAACCACTGAAAATAAGGATAGTGTGGGGCCTGGGTTCCTCAGCAATGAGAGTTTTACTCTATAAATCTGTTCCTATTGGGCAAAACCCCTTGCTACTATGATATAGCCATTGTATCCCAACCAACCTAACAAAAGCACACATTACACATTTGTATGCACACAATTTCTCAAGCAATGTCCTTCCTAGTCTTCCTTATTATTAGCTACTGTATGAATTTTTTTCCAGCAATTTCATTACCAGCCCCAGGCAGGATTCTTGGTTTTCACAAAGGCAGGGTCCCTGCGGGCTGTTCTGACCTTTACAGATATCAGTTCAGAGTCATCAGTTTGGTCTCACTAAGAACAAAGCAGAGGACCTGATAGGACTAAGACCATCTGGACTTCTAGATGCTGCCCACTGATTTCTGATGGAGTTTCATCATGCTCCATTGACCCACAACCTACAGAGGAATATCAAGGTTTCACAATTTTCAAGGGATCCAAGTCAGCCTGCTTTTACCACCCAGCAGTGGACATCTAAGCTGAGCAGCTAATTCCAAGAAGCTCCTTATGTAGCCAATGAAGAGAGATGGGCCTCCAAAAATTATTTAAAATGACCTACATTAGAAAATTATCTTACAATAAGATTCATCACCCAACAGAGATACCTTTTTTACTACACCAAAATGAGCCAAGGGTAACTATGTCAGATTTATGTGTTTTTGTTTTAGAAACAGATTAATCCTATCTGTGGATTACTTAGAAAGAGATGGAAAATTGAGATTTTTTGAGAAGTAGAAAATGGAAATTTACATTTTCTACTGAAACAATTATAAATCTCCACATAACAAAATAAAAATGTCCACAATGATGAAAAGTTCTTTAAGTGACAGGTCAGGGGGACCGTTTGCTGTTTCCATGGAATAATTTAGCTGAGATAAAAGTATTGTCCACAATCAGAGTAGTATGTATGTAATAAGCAATAATCAGTTAAGAACTCTGCTCCCCAGGCTCGTTATAGAAAAAGCATATCTAGGACTGCTGCTTAGTAACATTGTCTTAAGCTGTGTTTCACCTTGCTGGAGTCATGTCAAATCAGTGAGTTCTTTTCTTTTACCTTTTTCTCTTTCATGGTAAGGATAAGGCATTTGTCATTTGTTTTCCTGGCTGTATATTATCTATTTCATACCTTATAGTTCTCGCTTTTGCCTGCACTGCTGCTTTACTTGGCAGTATCAAAGCAACTGCACCCCCCTCTTCTTATGCATGTATTTCTGTTATGGACTGAAGAAATGAGGATAATTCATGTCATCAGACTGGGATTTGTGGATGTCATCACAATTCATTAAAACTAGTAAGGCCTGTAGCTTGTTCCCTATTATTCTGCAATACAGTTAGTATATGGATTGACACACTAGTAAAAGTAGATGAGGACATTTAAGTTTTCTCTATAGAGAAAACTCCCTCTGCTTCTTTGTCCCAGCTTAGTGATATACTTTCCATACTGTACTTGGGTATGAGTTTTTTGCTACCAATATAAATGATAGTTGTATCTCTCTGGTATTTCCTTCTTCTTTATTCTTTGACTTTTGTCCTCCTGTAAGTCATATAGAAATCAGTGGAGTTTGTAAAGCTTTCTATAGCATTTTAAAACAATATCACAGCACTTAGCAAACAACTGCACTTTTGCTAGTTGATGCTATGGGTCAGTAAAACAAGATGGATAAACGCCTTGTGAAAGTATATAGACTTTTTGACCAACTTCTTTTTAGTGCAATCTTTTTTACAAGACTTTTTCTATAGATGGGCCTCAGAATGAAGTTTTATCTCCCAGGGTTGTGGAATAAAGGTTTGCAATAGCTCTGAACTGTACATCACACCTCAGTCCTGCTCATAGATCTTGCTATTAAGGGCTTGACTGGCACTTAATTTCCAACTCTGTCTAGCTGTTCACGTTGGCTCTTTTCTCTTTCCTTTACCTTCTTATGACTTTCAGTTCTTTGTTTCCTTTCAGAACTTCCTTGATAAATTCAATATACTTCTTCCTGATCTCCTTGTGCTATTATTAGGTTGGAAGCGTATTTGTTTCTTATAAGCATAGAGCAGAGAACATAAGAATCTTCTCATCTCATTATTTGAGGTGGGTTTACACCCTAATTATTGTAACTAATTGAGTAAGTTTTTATGTTTGGTTAGGTTTTTTTTAAATTATTTTCTATGTGTCTTCTGATGTTGTTCCTAGCTGGCTGTTTTGTTCCAAGACAAAGATGTTTTGAGGCAGGTTTCCTTGGTCATACATCTAGTGCCCCTCTTTCATAGTTTTAATACAGAATTGCTCCTTGTGCCAGCTTAGGTTAAACATTCTGTTTTCTGCTGCTTGCTTGCATTTTTGCAGAGCCCTACAACAAAGACAACTAGGCCCTTGTGCTGGTGATCAAACTAAGAATCAATACTAAAAGCTAATCCTTGCCCAAAGAGCGGATCGACACTTTTTTTTGTTGTTGGGTTTGTTTGTTTGTTTGGTCTTTTTTAAAGAGCAAGCAGGAACATACGGTGCTCCCTGACTTGCTCAGTTCCCAGACATATGGATGCCTTCCAGCCGCCCCGATGGCAGAGTGGGCTGGCAACAGACTTAATGCCAATGCCATAGGCACACTTGAATGCACAGCCTCCCCTGAGCTGAGGAGAGCCCTGTGGGGCATCCAGGCCTGCACTTCCACTGGAAAGCTGTCTTGAGGTGCCCCTCGAAAGATCACAGAGCTACATCCAAAGACCTTTTAGATTAAATGTGTGGGATATTTGTCACTGTCTCATCTTTTGAAGATTGTTTTCCCTGAGCTGAAAGGTTTTGGCAAGCTGTGTGCTTGGTGTTAAACTCTAACTCTGAGTAACCAATAATGAAATATTCACTGTCAGCAAAGATTAATTTATGAGTGTAATAATAGTTATATGCTTACCATTAAATATTTCTAAATTGAACTTGTGCACATATGGAATAAAGTCAGTTTTGTGACGTCTCTTAACTCTGGTCCAGTTTCATTAACTTTTATTTTCCTCACCTGTTTCCACTGTCATTATTGTCAGCCTGGGGGCAGGCACCTTTGAAACATTCATTTTGATTACAGCACAATAAGAATACAGCCCCTTGTGATATTTATCAGCAGAATACTCAAGAAAATTTTAATATATTGAAAATAAATCCTGTTTATAGCAGACTGCTTTCCCAACTGTAGAAGATTTTAGCAGTTCATATATCATGCATTTACCACCTTTTTAACATTTAAACAGAGCCTGGAATTTATACCCTTTGATGACTCACCAGTCCCTGCTGCTCAGATGTAATCATCACTCAATACGAAGTGGAAGTACTGAGCGAACACAAGTAATGCTGCAGTGCTGACCGGGGTGGCAGAGCTGAGCAAAGTGGATTAATAAATTCCAGCATGACCTATTCCTAGCAACAGACATGGGCACCCCAGAACAGGTTGGGTCTGATCCATGCATATGCAAGGCCAGGTAACGGAGAAAGTGAGACTGCTGGATACTCAATACAGAAGCTCGTTATAAAAGTTTATGGTAGACTTTTGCTGGCCCCTTAACACTTCAGGAATGCAATCGTTGGTGAATGAATGATTAAACATTTGCTGGGAGCTTGGGGAAATTGTTGAACAAAATATTTGTGGAATCGGTTTGAATAGGCTTTGGCACAGAGGACCACCTTTGACAGGCTAACTGTACCTTATTATAGTAGGAAAACACTTCATAGATCCATTAGCAAGGAAGCGTCCAAGGAAAAGACTAACTCCTCACTACTGGGAGCTATTAGCACATAGTACTACTAGCCTTTTTCCCTGACACATGGAAGGGTTGAACATAACAGCCAAATCTTTGGCCTCATAGCTCTGCAGTTAATGTCCTTTTGCAATTAAACACAGTGAGCTGGTTCTGCCTTCATCTGTGGGTTTTAGCTGTAACTGAGATCAGGCAGTGGCTTGGCATATCGCTGACCCTGCCAGGCATCTCCAGCATCTTCTTTACTGATGTGCATGGCCACACTGCCTTGGCACCCGCAACAGATGCACAGTTGGTGTGTTTAGGAGGTGCAAGGAGGTGCGGTGGCAATAGACTGCAGCTTGCTGAAAGGATTCCCAGGATTAAGTCTGTTGCCAGCCCAATCTGCCATAGGGGGTGTCTGCAAATCCCCCAGCTTGCCCAGAGCCAGCTCTGCAGCTCCTTTACAATGCAGGAGACTCAGCTGCTCAGGATTGTTTGCACCGAGATATGCAATTCATGTGCAGTTTAAAGGACCCAATTTCACTGAGGCTATGCTGATTTACCCCTCTTATGATCTGACCATACATATTTATTTAAAAAGCTGTCAGATTCAAGGTATCTTAGAGGCCTGTGTGGTCTATATTGCCTTTAGGATGAAATAGTGTATCAAGTGACATAAACCTCAGTACTGCTACTACTAGGTATTTATGGGTGTTGTCATCCCCTTCAAATGGATGCCTGACAAAGAGCAGCCTAGTGAAGCAAGGTGGCCCAGGGATGAAAAGGATTTTTAGCAACAATAAAGTCATAATGCGTCATCTTCTCAAGGCCTGACCCTGCCTAGGTGCCTCCTAGTTGGGATGCAACTGAAAGCCCGTCAACAGCAGAGGCACCTCTGCAGGCCATGGAAAGGGAAGAAACAGAAAGATGCCAGTCAGCCACAGTCAGAGCTCCCTCCTGGCAATCCCACTCCAGAGCTATTGAGTGGTGCCCCTCCAACTCTACCACAACCGTGATACCCTCCACCATTCCTCTCAAGGTATTTTGTTTCCAGAGTAATTTCTTTCTACCCCTCAAGCCATGTGGACATGATGGAAGGCAGTTCTAGGGAGATGCCACCTTCCTGGGACCACAAAATTTTTTAAGCTGGCTGGCTGCTCACCTACTGTCTCCACAACTGTTTCACTTCAGCTACAGGCTCTTCTGCTCTCTTCTGCCCAACACTAATAACCCTCCTTCCTCCCCAGGTTCCTCTTCACTTTCCCTTATTTCCCTTGTTTAGTTAATCCTCTCT
Organism: Elanus axillaris; assembly: GCA_026212715.1. Lineage (NCBI taxonomy): Eukaryota > Metazoa > Chordata > Aves > Accipitriformes > Accipitridae > Elanus > Elanus axillaris. The sequence continues at coordinate 28,259,263 of JANZLQ010000008.1, forward strand.
AATGAACTCCTGAGGAATTAAATAATTAAAACAATGTATCTGAGAACTCATTTGTTGTTTGCCAGCCATCACTTATATTTTAATATATGTTCATATATTATATTCCTTTTTCCCCTACCCTCTGCCTTGCCTGTTTAAACAAAGTCTTTTGGGGTCAGGGACTCTCAGTGAACAGCAATGCACAGCACTGTGTGCTCACACAATAGGCTTCTAATCTCAGTTGACCCTTCAACAACCCTTAAGCTTAGACTGCCACAACTATAATATAAACATATAACTTCAGCTAATAGGTATCAATGAGTACTGAGGCCTCCATTTTAAACTGTGATCCCTATATTTGCCTGAAAGACCGATTTGTGATAACTGACAGAATGAAGTATGGAGTACTGTAACCTCGTGGAAAAACCTTGCATTTATTTTGTGAAAGCAATTTTTTAAAAAGTCCCCAGGACTACCCATATAGTTGCAACTATGGGAATATGCTGCAAGTAAATAATTTTTCTTGGTGCTTAGGTTATTATAGTTGAGATTCATGTCATCCTAAAATTAGGAACATAGTCTGTGGTGATCATTTGTGTTCTCTCCATAGACAGCAAAGACAGACAGACATCCTCAGAGGCTGATTCACCTTAGGTGTCAAAGATGCCCTATCAGATGGCTCCACAGGCCCCCTTTCCAGACAGTTCAGAAAATGGAATCCTTCCCTCCGTAAAGACACTCCTTGGAACAGAAAATAAACTGCTCCTGCAGGACCAATTTGTGTTTGCTTCTCCTCTGCACGTGCAAACTACAAACTTAATATGTGGTCTATTTGTACCACTTCCATATCTGTATTCCACTTACCTTTTCAGTTTATTCTGCCTCACAACATTAAAAGACCACTACAAAGATTACCGTTCCCTATGTTAAATTCAAAACAGAACCAGTAAGAAAGTTATCCTTTATGATTTTGCAAAATGCTAACACAGTAGCATTTGTTTTCAGTACTTGTTCATGAGTCCACATACCCACTCCCAGGTCTTGAAAGCTGTCCATTTTGCATGTCCATTTTGTGACACCAGAGAGCTAGCCTGCAGGAGACCCAGGTGCTGGCTATCCCACTTGAAGTCAAAAGAAGCTGCAACTTGTAAGGCAACAATTACATTGAATCTGTTTATTAAATTATTTTATCTCTATGGTTGGGTTTCTTTCTTATCAGTTTAACCTATTTCAGTACCAATATTTCCCATTGCCTTCTGCTGGAGACAATCGCCAAGGTACAAAGAGCAAGCAATGCATTTTCCCAGACTGAACAGAGAAAGCAGAATTATTTACTGCTTCATACAGCCTTTTGTTTGAAGGAGAGCCAAGAGAGACATTGATTTAAAGAGTAAAGTAATTGGCACTTTGAGTTTTGATCTCACATATAGAAAAAGTAGAAGTTCAAGAGAACAGAGAATTCATCAGAATTGATCCAGTGTGACAAGGTACTGCAGAACTTCTGAAAAGTAATGTAAAATAAAGGCTAATTAAAAAAAATCTCCAGCCTATTAAATTTAACTATTTCTTCTCTCTGGAGGAAATTAAAAAAAAAAAAAAAAAGACAGTTTGTTTTATTTTGGTTTGGTTTGATTTGGGGGTTTGGGGCTTTGGGAGGGGTTTTATTCAGGTTAAAAAAAATTGGGCAAAATAGGTGAAATTTACCTAAGAAACTTCGTCATGTATTGTAGCTTTGGAGTTGCAATCCACTTACCTTAACCTCCAGTAAAAGGTCCAGATTAGTTCCTTGTGGCAAGTCTTTTAGATTTATTTAAATGGGTTTGGATCAGGTACGTGAATAAAGAGAAGTAGTTCAATTTCTAGGATTGAAAGCTCTAGTCTCTGATTTGCTGTGCTAGCAATTGCTAGTCTTCAAGATGTGCTACAACAGCACACCTGTTTCCCTGACTCTCCATGAAGAGGAAATAGTTCAGTTGTGTAGATCAAAGAAAAAAAAAACAAATCAAGATACAAGCATTCTAACATGCCTTTTGCTCCTTTAAAAAAATAAAAGAGAGAGAGAGAGAAGAGAGTCAATAGCAATACAGTCTCTCCGCAATAGCAGAACAAAAGTGAAATATCATATTGTACTCTACGTTATGGAGAAAACTAGGTTCTCAAGGTGAGAAATGCTGTTTTCTGGTTTCATATTGAACAAATGCAATTGAACAAACTGGAAAACTTTTGGCTGTAACTGAGAGGATGGTAATGAAGTGTAGACCTGGCTGGTTTGCTTTTGGTTGCTGGGCCATAGTATTACTCAAGCTTTGAAGTGATACTTAGGTGACAGCTTTGGTATTAGGAATACACCGAGACTGCATTTGTTATTTTTCTCTTTTTATAACTTTGTTTTTGCCTTTGTAATCCAAGACTTAACCTTCTCCTTGGTGGATTAAATATGGAGGGTGACTACTAAAAACTTATCTGCAGTGAAGATCAAATTTTACAAAAATGAGATACCATGCTTCTGCAGTGGTCACCAGTCATGTATCATGGCTTGTGAAAACAGAGGCTCTGGGAACATCTGTAACCCAAAAGGAGTTTGGGAATTGCTTGCACTCTCCTGTTAAGGGGCCAGGGTCACACACATGCTCTTCCATGTGGATGGCAATGGAACTGCAATGTTTAGCCTGAAGGTGATCAAAAAAGACTTCAGGGCCTTGGGATGGTTGGTAAGGGAGTCTGGGGCACAGGTTATTTTTTCCTCTCTCCTTCTAGTTGTGGGCAGTGACATTGGAAGAAACAGATGCACCCAGTCTATTAGTATGTGGCTCTGTGGCTGGTATAATTGGCAGAATTTTGTGTTTTTCAATAATGTGATGGCCTACCTGGCACCAGGCTTCCTGGCATCAGATGGGATTCACCTCTCTCAAAGCAGGAAAAGTGTCTTTGCCCACGAGCTAGCAGGGCTCACTGACAGAGCTTTAAACTAGACTTGAAGGGGGCAGGGGATAACATCAGGCTTGCCTATGACAAGCTGTGGGATGACACACCAAGGTTAGAAGGACAGGGTGCTAGTGAGGGCCCTCAGCCTGTTGCTCTGAGATGTTCTGGGTACACTGGAGCACACCTGAAGTCTTACAGAGATGAGCCAGGGGCTCCTGAGGTAATAGGAGCCAACAGGGAAACACCAGTGAAATACCTCAAAGGAATTAAGGGGTGTTCCTCTAAGAAGGTGACATGACCAACAGCCCGGCTGAAGTGCCTCTACGGCAATGCACACAGCATGGGCAACAAACAGGAGGAGTTGGAAGCCACCGTACTGATAGAGAGCTATGACCTAGTTGCCATTACTGAAACTTGGTGGTATGAATCCCATGACTGGAGTGCAGCTATTGGTGGCTACAGGCCATTCAGAAGGGACAGATGAATTCTCTACATCAAGAACTGGATAGAGTGTGAAGAGCTGTCTCTGAAGAATAGCCACAAGCAGGTTGAAAGATTGTGGGTAAGAATCAGAGACCGAGGCAACAAAGGGAACCTTGTGGCTGGTGTCTACTGCAGGCTGCCTGACCAAGGGGAGCCCACTGACAAAGCCTTCTTACTCCAGCTACAGGAGACATCGTGCTCGCAGGGTCTCATCCTGCTGGGGGACTTCAACGACCCCAACATCCACTGGAAAAGCAGCACAGCGAGCTGTAGGCAATCCAGGAGACTCCTGGAATGCACTGAGGATAACTTCTTAAGCCAGGTATTAGACAGCCCTACCAGAAGGGATGTTATACTGGACCTGCTGGTCACCAACACAAGTGAGGTAATTGGCGACATGAAGATTGGAGGCAGCCTGGGCTGCAGGGATCATGCACTGGTTGGAGTTCACAGTTCTGAGGGATATGGGCCAGGCAAAGAGTAAGGTCAGGACCCTGAATTCTAGGAAAACAAAATTCCAGCTCTTCAAGGAGTTAGTCAATATGACCCCCTGGGAAACTGCCCTCAGGGACAAGACAGAAGACCAGAGCTGGCAGATCCTTAAGGATGCTTTCTGTAGAGTGCAAGAGATCTCAATCCCCAGGTGTGAGAAGCCGGAAAAGGAAGGTCAAAGAAAGTGTACCCCCATCAAAGAGCAAGACTGGCAAACTGGTAACAACAGACGAGGAGAAGGTCAAGGTACTCCACAAATTTTTTACTTCAGTCTTCACTGCCAAGCTCTCCTCCAACACCTCTCAAGTGGATGGGCCGCAAGGCAGGGACCGGGAGAGCAAAGCCCCTCCCACTGTAAGATCAGGTTTGTGACCACCTGAGGAACTTGCACATACACAAGTCTATGGGACCTGACGAGATGCACTCCAGAGTCCTGAGGGAATTGGCTGACATAGTTGCCAAGCCACTCTCCATGAGATTTGAAAAGCCATGGCAGTCAGGTGAGGTCCCTGGGGACTGGAAAAAGGGAAACATTGCACCCAATTTTGTAAAGGGTAGAAAGGAAGACCCTGGGAACTACTGATCTGTCAGCCTCACCTCTGTGCCTGGGAAGATCATGGAACACATCCTCCTAGAAGCTATGCTAAGGCACATGGAGGACTGGGAGGGGATTCAACACAGCCAGCATGGCTTCACTAAGGGCAAGTCCTGCCTGACCAACCTAGTGGCCTTCTGTGATGGAGTGAGTACATCAGTGGACAAGGGAAGAGCTATGGATGTCATCTATCTGGACTTCTCTAAGGCCTTTGACATGGTCTCCCATAACATTCTCTTCTCTAAATTGGAGAGACATGATTGGTGGACTGTTTGGTGGCTGAGGAATTGGTTCGATGGTGTCGTGGTTTAACGCCAGCGAGCAACTAACACCACGCAGCCGCTCACCCCTTCCTCCCCCAAGTGGGATGGGGGAGAAAATCGGGGGGAAAAAAAAAGTAAAACTCGTGGGTTGAGATAAGAACAGTTTAATAGAACAGAAAAGAAGAAAGTAATTAGAATGATAACACTAATAAAATGACAACAGTAATAGTAAAAGGATTGGAATGTACA
>JANZLQ010000008.1:28264348-28277397 GCA_026212715.1 Elanus axillaris
CATACTGAACTCAAAACACAGCACTGTACCAGCTCCTAGGAAGACACTTAACTCTATCCCAGCTGAAACCAGGACAGATGGTCACATCCAGAGGGCAGCGGTCAATGCTCAATGTCCAGATGGAGACTGGTGACAAGCCGTGTCCCTCAGGGGTCTGTACTGGGACCAGTACTGTGTAATATCTTCATCAAGGACATAGACAGTGGGATTGAGTGCACCCTCAGCAAGTTTGCAGATGACACCAAGCTAAGTGGTGCGGCTGACACGCCTGAGGGATGGGATGTCATCCAGGGACCCGGACAAGCTTGAGAAGTGAGCGTCGTGATATTCAACAAGGCCAAGTGCAAGGTCCTGCACGTAGGTCAGGGCAACCCCAGTACCAATACAGGCTGGGGGATGAAGGGATTGAGAGCAGCCCTGCAGAGGAGGACTTGGGGGTACTGGTGGATGAAAAACTGGGCACAAGCCGGCAATAGGCGCTCACAGCCCAGAAGGCCAACTATATCCTGGGCTGCAGCATGGGCAGCAGGTCGAGGGAGGGGATTCTCCCCCTCTACTCTGCTCTGGTGAGACCCCACCTGCAGTCCTGCGTTCAGCTCTGGGGTCCTTCGCACAGGACAGACATGGACCTGTTGGAGTGGGTCCAGAGGAGGGACACAAAAGTAACCAGAGGGCTGGAACACCTCTGCTGTGGGGAAAGGCTGAGAGAGTTGGGGTTGTTCAGCCTGGAGAAGAGAAGGTGCTGGGGAGACCCTACTACAGCCTTTGGATATAAAGAGGGCTTGTAAGAAAGGTGGGGACAAACTTTTTAGCAGGGCCTGTAGTAATAGGACTAGGGGTAATGGTTTAAACTAAAAGAAAGGTATATTTAAACTAGATATAAGGAAGAAATTTTTTACAATAGGGGTGATGAAACACTGGAATGGGTTACCCAGATTGGTGGTAGATGCTCCATGCCTGGAAACATTCAAGGTCAGGCTGGATGGGGCTCTGAGCAACCTGATCTAACTGAAGATGTCCCTCCTTGTTGCAGGACCAGATGACCTTTAAAGGTCCTTTCCAACCCAAACTATTCTAAGTTTCTATGCTTCTATGATTTTCGGGGCTACTGCTCTACGTGCCTATCTCCAGGGAAACGCCCTACTCCAGGCAGAGGCCAAAGAATCTAAGCCAAAGAGCACTAGCAAAGAAACTCTGCTACCCCCTGAGATGAGCTCAATAACAAACACTGTGCCAAAGAGGGGGCAAAAGTGTGAAATCCTCACTTCTGGTAATAAAATAAATTCTTATTTACTGGGGAGAAAAAGACAGATGACTATTTCCAGATTAGAATAGGGAAATATATATATTTTTATTCCTTTAGTAAAGCAGTGGGTTACTAAATATCAACAAAGCAGAAAACTTGGACCATTGGCTGTAGAGGTTACCCAGGGCAAAACCTCAGGAAGGCAAAATAGGATCTACTCAATAAAGAATTAAGGGTGAACAGCATAATTAATACCAGACAACATGGTTTAATGAAAGATAAAACTTTAAAGATAAATAAGTTGCATTTTTGGTGGGATTACTAGTCTGACAAAATGTGGATTTGTTAAAATAGCAAAGTTACATAAGGCCATACACCTTTCTCATTTAAAAAATAAACAAGTATTCAAATTTCAAAGTCTAGGTAAGCAAATTAAAAAATTACTAGAGAGATTTTAAAAGAAAATACTAAATGGGAATGATTTTTCAAAAATAACATATCTGGTAGGGTTTTCTTATCCAAATGTAGTTCAGGGGAGTTCACAGATTGGGAGGGAAAACAAAAGAAATTGGTGGTAAAGGCTGTGGTTGGCACTAACTGAATGAGAGATAGAGAGCTTCTAGAGAGAGGTCCAGACAGCAGGAAAATCTGGGCTTGCTTTCTTTTAATTAAAGAGCTAGGTGTGAAGATCAAACAGCTAGGAACAGGGAATGTGGGCTGTAAGTGAGATAAAAGATGAATTAATGTTGGAAAGAAAGAAACCCACACTTTTTTAATGAGAGCAGACAGGAGAGAGTTCAGATGAGATCCCTAGAAGGGTTTGAAATTTGGAAAGTCTTTAATGAGAGGCTGAAGAAGCTCAAATGAATTTTCTCTCATCTTCAAGCTTGCATTTCTACCCAGCCTGTCACAGCAAATGCTCCCCCTCTACTAACAGTGTCAGCATCTGCTGAGTGCCTGCCCATGACTGCTGGGACTGAGGTGACTCCTTTAAGGCCAGGACAAGAGAAAGCATTTATTGCAGATAACATGAGACACTTACAGGTTCCTCCTCCACAGGTGAGGGAGGGAAGCGAAAAGTTCAGACCTCAGATGGACTGAAGCTGGCATCCAGGGTCCTGCAGAGCTATCCAGAGCTGCCCAAAGGAGTGAGTGGAGAGCTGGAGGAGAGCCGCCATGGGCAGAGCTCAAGAGGACCAGGACTGACTGTTGCAAACAAGAAAGGAGGGTAAAGACAAAGGGTTGACTCCAAGATTTAGACAAAAAGAAATAATTTGAGATATTGCTTTAAACTACTTCTGCAAAAATTCATTTTAAAAGTGTAGAATTACTGTAAAAAAGCTAATTTTTTTTTCAAAAAAGATGGTTGGAAGCAGTTAAAATTAATTGGGGCACAAAATTATTGGTTTATGTCTGCAGGATGAAAAAACTCTTTCTTGGATTGTGAGCTGAAAGTAAAAAATATGGGCTGTGTGGAAAGAAATGATTGATAGCAGAAGATAAAAATAGCTATGGACAAATTAGGAGATCACCGCAGGACAGGTGAGGTTCACAGGCACCTCTGGATGTCAGGTCAGAGCATGGTCACCTACATCAGGTTGCTCAGGACTGTCCAGTTTGGTTTTGTGTATCTCCAAGGATGGGGACCTAGCAGCCTCTCTGGGCAACCTGTGCCGGGGCCTCATCACCCTCACAGTACAAAGAAAGGGTGGTTGTGTGTTTAGAGAGAATTTTATGTATTTTAACTTGTCCCCATCGCCTGTTGTGCTGTCATTGGACAGCAATGGCCTGGCTCCATCTCCTTTACTTCCCCTCTTCCAATATTTACCTACATGGATAAGATCCCTCTGACCCTTATATTCTCCAGGCTGAACAGTCCCAGCTCTCTCAGTCTGTCCTCATATCAAAGATGATACAGCCCCTTCATCATCTGTGTGGCCCTTTGCTGGACTCACTCCAGCATGTCCATGTCCTTCTTGTACTGGGGAGCCCAGCATCAGAGCCAGCAATCCAGATGTGTCTCACCAGTGCTAAGAAGTGGGGAAAGATCACCTCCCTTGACCCATTGGCAATGGTCTTCCCATAGCAGCCCAATACGACGATGGGAAAGGATAGGTTAAGTAAGGGACATAGAGAGGAGTCAGGAAAACACATCCGCTTCTCAGAAAGAAAAGAGAAATGATTGCAAAAGAAAAAATTGTAGCAGCAAATAGCAATAGTATTTTGTCCATTTGTTCTTCGACAAGATATAGCAGAGAATGAGTCTGTTGATGAAGGAAGGAGTCAAGAGTGCTAAAGAAGAATCCATGGATTACAGGCTCCTGATTCAATTCAGCTGATGAAGTAGAGGGATTTAACAAGAAAGGGGCATGACTGAAAGGAAGGGAGGAGGAATGCTTAATGGAGGGATTGAAAGGGATTTCTGCCAGAGAGTCTGTACTCCAGGAACAGGACTAGAGAAAAATATCTGGAAGTGTAAAGGAGTGAGTGTGTTATGTGAGGAAGCCCTTAGGGAACACTATGATAGTGTTCTGGTTTCAGATGGGATAGAGTTAATTTTCTTTCTAGTAGCTGGTATAGTGTTATGTTTTGGATTTAGTATGAGAATGTTTTAGTTGTTGCTACGCAGCATTTACACTAAGGACTCTTCAGCTTCTCATACTGCCCTGCCAGCGAGGAGGCTGGAGGTGGGTTGGCCACAAGAAGTTGGCACAGGACACAGCCAAAACAGCTGACCCAAACTGGCCAACAGGGTATTCCATACCATGGGATGTCATGCTCAGTATATAAACTAGAGGGAAGACTGGCCAGGGGCCACTGCTCAGGAACTGGCAGGTGGTGAGCAATTGCATTGTGCATCACTTGTTTTGTATATTCTAATTCTTTTATCATTATTATTGTTATTATTTCCCCTTCCTTTTCTGGGGAAAGTCCTATTAAACTGCCTTTGCCTCAGCCCACAGATTTTACTTTTTTTTTTTTGCAATTCTCTCCACCATCCAACTGGGGAGGGAGGGGAAGGAGCGAACAGCCGTGTGATGTTTAGCGGCCTGCTAGGTTAAACCATGATAGATGGGGAGCAGAGTCATGGCATGGGCCACAGCAGCAACATCCAGCTCTTGGGCTAGATAAAGCCATGTCCCTTCTCACTTCACATGAATTTCTATTCTTTTGCATAAAGCAGAAGAGCCATCATAGCCTAGGTGCTGACAACTACCCTAAAGAGCCCAGTGGTTAATTTATTCTCCAAGACAGGGGACAGGGATTTGGATTTCTTGAAGCAGAGGCATGAACTGAACACGGATGAGTACCATAAAGTGTAAGCAATGGATTAGCTCCCTTTCTAGTAGCTAATAATATTCTGCTTCAAGTGTCTGGGTAGTGAGGCACATACCAAAAAGAAGGTACACTTACACCGAATCATGTCACATATAAGGCTTTCTGTAAATCTGGGATATTTTTAAGAATAAAAGATGAACAGGGACTGCAAACTGAACAAAGCCATCCAAATATGCACATTAAAAGAAATAAGAGCCCCAGGAACAGAAAATTCTTTAATTTACCAGGCAAGTTGATAAGAAAATTCAGTAACAGATACCTGAAACTGGGAAGGTTTGAACTAGGAGTCAGGCAGATATTTTTAAAAGCAAGGATAGTTAAACCACTGGAACAACTTTTAGATACCTAATGGAGGATCAATCTTGTAAGTCCTTAAATGGACATCGCATTTCTTCACAGGAAGGTAGTTTCTGATTTAGGCAGACCATAAAATCTAAACATAGGAATCTTGCTGTCAAGTTACATTGGAATTCAGAATAGCTGATCATAATGGTTTAGTCAGTCTGTTAAAATGAATTTGTCTCAGCAATGAAAAAGCAAGGGGTTTCCTCTTGTAACTTCCAGCCCCCATACCACTCCCTGCTGGAAGGTTTGTTTTTGAAATAGCAAGGAGATTATCAGTGCAGATTATACTGAGACAACAACTATTTTCAAAACAAAAGAAAGACTGTTTACTGTTATGTAGTAATAAAATCTGGTTTTATACCACTGCATAAAAGATAATTAATTTGGTTGGTTTAAGTTATAACTAGAGGAACCTATTTGTATTTGAAAATCTTTATCAAAGGTTTACTCTAACATGTAGATAGCAAACACACCTAACTATCAGTTCCTTAGTCTTGACAGACATGAAGCCATTTTCCCAGTCTATCACCAGTTCATTTCATTATAACCCCTTTAAAAAAGATGTCATAACATCCCTTTGGTTTCAAGCCTACATTTTGGCAGGATGTGTGTGTGTGGGGAGATGGTAATTCTGAGATACTGGAAGCTTTCCAACAGGATAAGAACAGCATTTTCCAGACATCCTGCTAACATCAATTCATGGATGCATGTAACTTTTTATCATCTCCATTGCAGGCCATGGCTCTCAAAGACATTTCCTAGGCTACTGTTCATACGGATTTGTTTGTTCTGTTCAGAAAGATATAAGAGGAAAAATTCAGATACTTTGCCATTAAAAAAGGCTGGAATAGTTAATGTCTGAAATAGTTTGTAGAAAGCATTTCAAATAGATTGAAATGCTGGATAAGGGGAAGCACTTTGAAGACTGTGATCAAGTTTCATCTTTGAAGACTGCCAAAAGAAAGTAGACAAGCTTAATGGAACAGGTTACTCAAGGTGACTTGCCATCACTGTTCCTGAATGTGAAAGTAGCAGGTTAATAAGTTCTTTTTCTTTGAGTATAGAAACACAGCAACACAATCACACTGAATTTTAACTTGTCAGTGACCATGGTGACTTCCCCTCCCACTCAGCCTTTGTCAGCTCAGTCTAAGGGTATTGTATATGAAGTGTAGAGAGGCTGCAGGTTCACTACTTCAAAAAGACCACCTGCAAGTCTTGATCTGATTAGAGTACAATACAAGGATCTGATTAAAGCAAAGAGATTTCCTTCAAAATATATGTGCATGCATGCATCTACATATATCCTGCTCTGCAGACATTTAGCCCCAGCCTTGATATCTGCTAAAGGAAGCTGGGTGAGGGAGTTCTTGGAGGGAGATGTGAATTTCATTTCCAAAGCAGCAGTCCAATAGCACAGCCAAGTACCACTTCCAATACAGTGCCATTGTGTAGGTATGCAAAAGTCTTCCCAAGGAATTTTCCCAGTGTCAGATATTTTAAAAAAGGCTAAACCACAGAGCATTACTGAGATCTCAGGCATTTCCTATTAATATCATCTAGCTAGTAGTATGAGAGATTTGAGCAATTCTGAGGCAAAGAGAGCCAAGTGCAATTGCAGAGAGTCCCAGAGGGGAAAGTAGCAACATCCATAGTTCAAAGGAAAACTTCAGGTGATCCATTATGAAGTTTCCATATTGAAAGGGTCATGGAAAAATATCGTGGCATGCCTGCACTCTGAAAAAACTGCTCAGGAAACCTTTAACTTTGCCTAAGATGTACTTGTAAATGCCGCAGGTACTTTTTCTTGTCTGCATGGTTTATCTATCATATACAGTGGACTATTCTTTTCCATTAGAAATATCTTGGTCATGCATCTGACTTTTGGAAAGCATTAAAATGTTGTCATCTGCAGAAATAAGGAGATAAAAATTAAATTCCAATAGACTAGAGGGACAAAGAAAAACAGGAAACTAAAGCTAACCTTGCATAGTTTTCCCCGCTCGTGTAACAGAAGTTACCAAGGTAAAACAGGCAAAGTGAAAAACTGGTATAATATATCACAAAACATGTGGGAAAGACTGAATAAATTTTGATGTTATTTCAAGTTTTTATTTCTTTCATGTGCTGTATTTTTCTAAGAACATATTTAAAACATCTTGTCTACAATACACACATTTGTTCCTTCTTTAGTGTCTGCTGTTGAATAGAATAGTAAAACAATACCACAAAATCGCCACCAAAACAAAACCCAAACCAGCAATGCTTCTCCTTCTCATCCCAAAAGAAAACCCTCTACCTCCTCCTTTAGTTCAACTCTCTGAGATGTTTTTGGCTTGGTATAGAACAGCAAGTAAACACAGATATTACTGCAGCTTCTGCAGCTGCTAATGTCTTCTTTTTCTGAGATCCCAAAGACTGTGATAATTACATTCTGCAAGAGGCAAAACAATTTATGAAAAAAAAAAAGTGACACATTCTCTTATTAAAAATTAAATAGGACTTTCACAATCAGCTGCTTCAAATATGCGTGCATAATGACAACTAGAAACCAATCTCCACAGATTGCTCATGAAGTGGGTGTGAAGCTGAAGTCAGAGTAAGAAAAAAAATCACAATGATAAAAGAGCACTTTCTTGGAGATTTTACAATGTCATTTGGCCTAGGCCAGATAAAAGTGACTATTTTTCCAATACCCTGTAACAAGAGGGAGAAAACAGAATTAAAAATTATCTTTTGCAGCAAAAGCAAAAATCAAAGCGAACTTCTCTAGGATTAAGTCCACTGGAAAATAGTCTCCCTTTTCTTCCAATAGGTTTTAGCTTTTAATTATGTAAAGCCTTCATGAAGGGATTTCTATCTTTTTGTAAATTTAATTCACAAAATGTCCTAATTATCTGCAGACATATTAATAACTCTTTGAACAATATATTAATGTAGCAAGCTGAAATGTGTTTTCAAAACAACAGTAAAACATGGCTTTAAAAAGTACAAAAGTACACCCATCCATAATTCTTCTACGGTTCATATGTAAATGTATTATTGGTATTGTAGACATTGTGAAAACCAACAAAGAATCCAATGTGTTGAACTCCTTCAGTTGCCCACAGTTTACAAAACCTAATAGTACTGTGGGCTGCAAAAGATGGGCTTTTCTTCCCCTGTGGTGAGCTGCATTTATCTACTCATTGTCATTTCTTTAGTGAATTTAAGGTGGTTTTTAATAACAATTTTACTCCTCATAAAACTGAAAAGACGACTCATGGGATGCCAACAATATTATTTAGATACCATCTTCACAATACAACCCTGCTGCAAAAATACTATAATAACTGTTGGAGCAGAAAATGAGGGAGAAAGTCGCAGAAGAATATCTGCATTTGTGAGAGAAGGGTTGAAAGCAAGGGGCTTAATTAAATTTTATTTTTTAAAAATACCTCTTCGTAAAATCCTAGCTCTCAAAAAAAAAAAAGAGTTATGTCAAAGCCATCTCCTAAGGCAAGAATGATGTGTGTCAATACCTGAACTTGCTTCAAAAGTCTCCAAGCCTAGAAGTAAAGGCTCTGCACAAATCTTTATATCAGAGCTGGGAATTAGGGTAGGGAACCGCTTTCAGAAAAGAACATAGGTGCAGTGAGCCTTGTGAAAAGGTCATTTGAAAACAGCAGGCCTGATTTCTCTGAGTCAGTCATGGTGTTTTACCACTAGCCTCCACTTATAGGAATAGTCTTCCTTTTTGCCCATGGGAAATAGCAGGAAGAACACAGCCCATGACAAAGTCATCCTCTTTCACCTAAGACCACTGAATGTTTGCAGGGTCGCCTCCTGCATTTCCAGCCACATTCCTCAGCTGCCCAGGTCTATCCTCCCACAGTCCATGACACAGAGAATGTGGTTGTATTGAGGTTTTAGCAGTAAATATCACAGCACCCCCAGCAGATGCCTTCTGTGCCATCAGCACCTTCTCTGACTTGAAATACAGGTTCTGCACTTCTTTATGAGAAGGTGTTTCAGAACAGGCATATGCCATTGCAGGGCCCCAAACACAGAGTTGGAAAGCATTTATTTTAAGATAAATTTCATACTGCTTGAGAATTAAACCATGTAAGCTGTCATGATGAAGCTAAATCATGAAATATGAAGCTAAATTAACACCAGCATTGGTATTAAAAAAAATAATTAACAAATTCATTATTCTTGCCTTTCTCCTCCTTTATTCCAAGTAGTTTGACTCCTGGATGAAAGAAAAAAAAATGTGTTAGTACGGTGAAATGTACAGTACAACCACATATTTATGCAAGGAATTACAGTTAGCCAGTTATGTGGAACGTTCTTGATTACTTGGTGCCCTCTCTCATTTTTTGAAACTCCACTTAAAATAACAAGTAAACCCTTCTGCAAGATTTTAATTCTAGCAATAAATATTTCTTCAATTTGAACTGAATATGAATAGCAGGGTGTATTAACTCAGGAGATAGACATATCTTGTTTTTGTCGGAAAAATCAATCTAGACGTGTTCCAATTATCTTCAGATGCCTCAATCCTCTCGATCTCACACAATTTGAAAGAGTGAAAAGTTTCTTCTGCTTCTCCCCAGACTCTCACTATTCTCTTTCAGGGTGAGATTTTCAAAGGAGAGAATGATTGAGCTCAAAGTCAAGCCAGGCAGAACACATCTGCATTTGCTGTTTCACTGCCTTGTCAGAGGTAAGTCATTAAACTCAGCTACAGTCTGCCTGCACCTGCTCATCTGATGTTCCTATATCGATGCTGATACTTCTGCTGAGTAGTTTATTTATTTTCTGCCATCCTTCTGCCAGGAAAGACAAGCACATTACTCTCAATGAAAAAAATAACCAACCAACCAACCCCCAAAATCCAAAGACCAAAAGAACCAGTTTTAGGAAAAAAATTAATAATCTTTCCAACTCAGATTGTATGTAGACTAACCAGGTTAAAGCTGAGTTAGCAAACCACATTCTTCATTAAAACAAACGTAACCATTGTGGACTGCACTCTGGAACCTTTTTGTATAAATATTCTATTCTTAATATTGCCATGTCAAATAAAAGCTTTTTCTTTGTGCTGGGAAACCAGCATTTTCAGTGCAACTTTGTCTGTCTAAAAGTTCATGAAAGTCTGCATTAAAGTCTGTGTATGGAAAACTGTGGCATGCATGCTGGCCTCGTAACTTCAGGGACCTTTGAGCTATGGTTCTTCTTTGCTGTGCAACAGTAACTTCATGATGATCTCCCTCTCAAATTGGTAGCAAATGGCATAAATCAAGTGCTGGCTGAGACTCCAAAGAAACATTCCCATGGATCATGCTACAAGAACTAAACCAAGTCCTAACCCACAAACCATGTTTATTTAAAATAGTTTTGTCCATAAATCAAGTTTCCTCAAAACAGATTTATCCAGCATCTGTCGAGTTCCTGTTCTGCATATGGGGAAGGAAAAGAATGGGGTTTTCTGTCATGCTGCACCTGTGTATTCAGGGCACAGTTGCTTCCCACAATAAATATTTAGAATCACACATCCACTAAAAGAGAAGAGTCAGCATCCGAGAGAGCATTTCTCATTCTTATGCACGACTCCGTGTGTAATGGAGACATGAAATGGGAAGGGGTAATATGTCATGTTGTCTTCTAGATTCTGGGTTTACTATAGCTCAGACAGTTTCAACAAGACAACTAGTATTTTATTAAAGAAGAGTAGACATATAAACTTCATATGTTCACCAAGTCACCTCTTCCTATCAATCAAATAGACAAAAGGATCCTTGATAGTGCTCCATTTCCACACAAAAAATAATCAAGGGCTCTGTTACAAGCTTGCCATGCATTAGCACTTGGCCTCTGGAAATCCCTTCATACTTGAACATGGGCAAATCTCATGAGGGAGTGACATAAAAATGTGCAACTGTTTTATAGTTATTATTTTGTAAAAATAGAAGTGTTTTAACACTTAAATAAAGGTGATCATTTGTGCCATTACTGTGAACAGATACTGTTTCAGTCATAGGTCACGACTGAGTAAGGATTAAATCTTGATGATTAAACTTTGATGTCAAAATGACAACTGTTATTTTTTTACCCTCCTATCCCCAAAGGTTTATCCTTATGTTAGAGACAAAGGTGGCAGAAAGGATGTCAAAACTTTCTTGATAGCATACAAGACTCAATGGTCTCTCAAGGGTGCAGGAGCTCATAAACAAAAGTGGAAATTCATTAATTTGTCTTCCCATTAAAAAAAGAAACCACACCACCACCCAGACAGTGCCCTGGCATTTATAACCAAAAAGGGAGAAAAGATTACTTTCATGAAGAACCTTCTTGAAATAACAGCTTATAAATATTCCTAATAAAACACAAGATGTCTGGAGGGCAGATGAATTAATGAAAACTGGTTTCTTACTGACTAGGGGACAATTGGGCAATGCAACTGCTCTCCTCCTCCCTCCCAGATGCACACAATAAAATCACCTTCCTCCCCTCCTCTCCATGTCCCCTGTGATATCCATGTCCCTTTTTGCATCCCCTAGCCCCCAGGAAAACAGGGCAGAGCTCCGGCTGCTCTGGAGCTGTGCCCACGCAGATCGGCCGGAGGGCTGCTGCTGAACAATGCAGAGAGAGAGGGCCCAGGTCCTTCTCATCACCCCTCAGACTGGGGCACTTTTGGGGGGTCTCTCCCCAAAAACACCATTGCTTTTCATGAAATGTACAGAAACTTAATTGAGACTTATACTCCCTTGCAAATTTGGCTAAGACTGGCCAGCAGGTTGAACAACTTATTACATGTTAGACACACAGTATGATCATACAAACTTCATTTCCTTGGGCAACCAGGTTAATAGAAATCATAGTGAAAAATACAGCAGGTGTATCAACAACACAGTGTGATGTTCAGTTTTTTTAAAGTGTGAAGCTGTTGTGACTGTAAAGAGCTCAAACTGGAAAAAAAAGCAGGAAAGAGAACGATTATTTCCTCTTCAGTGCCACTGCATAGACAGAGCAGGCTCAAAAATTACCTGCAGGTCTTAATTTTGGGAACCTTTTTAATTTCTTTTAAGCTTAGTATATAGTCTGAACTGCTTCAGTTAGCTCCCTTGTAATGTAAAATGTCACGCTGCAGACAACATGGCTTGTAAGCCCCACCTGGAGTTCAGTTCATTTTGCTTAGAATCCCAAGGGAAGGGAGAAGAATCTTGGTATAATCCAAGACACTGAGGTTGCAGCCTCCAGCCTATCTTTTGGGAGAGATTTTTCTTCCTTGCTTTTTTCACCAATACTAATTTTTAATTCCTTTCCATGATGACATATTCTCTCATAGTTTATTCTTTGCCAGCTTTGTTTAGTCTTCAAATCTCACATCATAGCATAAAGGAAAAATGGATAATCTAGCATTACCCAACAGAAGGCAGGCTCCTTGGGAGTCATTAAGTAAACATCAGAGTAGGAAATTTATCACTTCTACATACAAGGTTTTATTGCATCTGTGTTGATGCATTCTTTGAATATATGTATTTTTTAAAAAGCGTAGATTGGCTGTGTACATCACAGAGTTGTCGTTAAAACTGTGCCTGAGCTGAAAGCACTCATTTGGTGGTACCAACACCTGCCCTGTGGAAGAGGACTGTGGTAGGTTGACCATGGCTGGACGCCGGGTGCCCACCAAAGCCGTTCTATCACTCCCCCCTCCTTCACTGGACAAGGGAGAGAAAAAAATATAACAAAGGGCTTGTGGGTCAAGATAAGGACAGGAGAGATCATTCACTAATCACTGTCATGGGCAAAACAGACTCAGCTTGGAGAAAATCAGCTCAGTTTATTACAAATCAAAACAGAGTAGGGTAATAAGAAATAAAGCCAGATCTCACAACACCTTCCTTCCACCCCTCCCTTCTTCCCGGGCACAACTTCACTCCTGGCTTCTCTACCTTCCCCCCCACCAGCAGCGGCACAGGGGGATGGGGAATGGGGGTTGAGGTCAGTTCATCAATTGTTGAGTTGTCTCTGAGTTTGTCTCTGCTGCTTCATCTTCCTCAGGGGCAGGACTCATCACACTCTTCCCCTGCTCCAGCGTGGGGTCCCTCCCATGGGAGACAGTCCTCCATGA